>WNWU01000018.1:17911398-18171423 GCA_012654045.1 Ptyas mucosa | reverse complement strand
CAAAACAAGCTCAACTTTATGTTGTATAAGGAATTTCAGGTTGGTAGAGCAAGTTCTAACCACTTATGGAAGACCTTAGATTCAAGGTGACATGGCATATATTTATATAAGTTTTATAGCAGGATGGAGAACCCCCAGTCTTTAGATCCAATCTGATTGCCTCACAGTATCTTGAATGAGTTTCTTCCCTCCCAAGTATTTGAGGTCTTCATTTCATTTGAATTTTTCTATAAAGTTAATGCTCTATCAGAAATGTTTCATTTTAACTAAGTGATCTGATTTTTATTTCAGGGTATGGATGATTTACAAGTTAGATCTGCTGCTACAGATATATTTTCTTATCTGGTAGAATTCAGTCCATCTATGGTTCGGGAATTTGTAATGCAAGAAGCACAGCAGAGTGATGATGTAAGAACCATGCAACTTTCTTACAGATATATATTATATCCATAAGTAAAGATAGTGGCCATTTCTAGAATAAAGTTCTTGTTTTGTCAAAACAAAGTATTTATTCTCTGTGTAATCTTGTTCTTCCAACTCCTAAAAATATGGATTTGTTGTCTCAACAATACATTTAAACAATGTATTGTTTAATCAGTTCACTTTCTGTCTTGCTGGGATTCTGCTTCTGGAAATCAGATGCAAAATATGGATTGGAGGGCTTAATAGTTAATTTTACCTCCTTGATTTACTAATGTGCAACCATAAAATGGAAATGTGAAGGCCACTAAATAGTTGTATTGTATATAAGTTTAGAATGCATTTGGCTGTGGTTTTGTTATTATAATTTTTAAGTGTTTTATTTGTACTTTAATAATTTTGTTTTAATAATTTTGTTTGGTTATTTGTTTTTTAATGGCCTGTGCTGTCCAGAGTCACAAGCATGAGATGGGTAGCTGTATGAATTAAATAAATGACATTTTGTTTAGATAAATTTAATTAATAATACAAATGTCCCAGCAAATTTCAAGAAGCAAGAACTAAACAGGGATTATTCTAATAGTTTAATATTGCTCTTATCTACAATTTTGTTCCTATGTAATGAAATCTGGAGCTTACACCACCATTGTTCTGAATAACCCTAGGCCCTTCCCTACTTCATGTTACTATCTTCTTCATGTTATTATCATGTTACAATCATGTTACTATACTGTCATCTTCCCAACTGGGCTGCTGTTTTAAGTCTTCATGCAGAGTTTGGAAAGTGAGGGACTAGATGGGAAGAAACATAGAGGTCCTATTTGCCAATGAACAGTTAGGCTTTCCAAAAATATTGATTGTGATGGTGATTCTTTGCATGGTGAAGCTCACCCTGAAGATCAGGTCCACATCAAGCGGGTCCTCCTGAACCCATAGCTACTGCTAGAGCTTTAACTGGATGCCTTAGCCAGGAGGACCTTTGGCCATTTTCAGTTCGTGCATCAGTAATGTATCCTAAAATACAGTGACGATTACTATGTGGTTTGACAGTTGCAATGCACTCTGTAGAACTTCATTTTAAGACTCTGGAAACATCAATTGGCATAGAATGTTCTACCATGCTGCTAGCAGGTCAGATCTGCTATTGCAGAATAATACTATTTTGTGGTCACTGCATTGGTTGCCAGAAGGCTTCCTGGCCAATTCAAATTGTTGATTATTACCAATTACGATTGCAATTACATTTGTAATTATAATTGTATGGAACTGAATCAAACCAAACATGATTCTATTCATCCTGTATAGTCCAAAAAGAGGGTGTCCTTTGGATCCTGTCCTAACAAAAATGAGGGGTGTGAGCCACAAGTCTGACTTCTCTGTGAATATCCCTGTGTTATAGAAAATGCAACCTCCAGTAGTCATGTGGCCACATTTTGGGTGTCAATAATCAACCATTTATAGCTGTTTGCGGGATTCCACAGTCATGTGACTGTGATTTACAACATTTTCCAGGAAACTAGTGTTTATTTCCAGTTTCTGGCAAAACAAATGACCCACAGCAACTGATGGGTTTGCTTAACAACCGCTGTGTTCACAATAACCAGTACAAAAAAAGATTGTAAAAATTGATCACAATCACATAATAACCCACATAAGGATCATCACAATTTACAACTATAATTGTAGACTCAATTACAGTCATAAGTCTAGGACTATTTGTAGGGAAACAAATAGGCTCAAGAGAGTAAACTTCATCGATGTACAGCAGGGGTGTCAAACTCGCGGCGTCACGTGACATAGCGGGACTTTCTTCCCCTTTGCTAAATCGGACGTGAGCGTGGCCAGCGCAGGACGCATCTGGCCTGCCAGCCGCAAGTTTGACAGTCCTGATATATAGTGTTCATTTCACTACAAGGTTATTTTAACACAAAATTTCCAAAAAAAACACCCTTGTAGGCAGAATATGGGTACAAAATATTTGAGAGCTATGAAGTTTTAATATCATTGTTAACTTTTTAACAATGCAAGACATAACTTGTTTTTGGTTTGTTACAGGATATCCTCCTCATAAATGTAGTCATTGAGCAAATGATTTGTGACACTGATCCTGAACTTGGGGGTGCTGTTCAATTAATGGGCCTCTTGCGTACTCTAATTGATCCTGAGAACATGTTGGCCACAGCTAATGTAAGAAAATGGAAAGGGGTAAAGAAACTTTACTGTCTAAAAAATCCACATTTAATAAAAACTTTAAGCATACTTGTTAACTTTTGACAAACTGCTTAGAACATTTTACATTTTGAGCAAATATTCTTTGAAATGTTTTTTCTCTGTAGCTTTATTTTTCAAAATGGTCCACATAGCATACTGCCAATCTATATTATTGCAGTATACAGAAATTTCAGAAGTTTGATTCCTATGTTTTCAGACCAGTTATTTCTTTGATTATAAGTCATGTTTTGGTGATGCAGTTCTTCCACAATAATGTCTCCTGTCCATGAGTTATATCTGTGAGCACAGATTTTGTCATTGCCTGCAGACCAGGGTGTTACATAATCTGGTCTGTAAATTTTTTAGAGTAGAAATAGTTCAGGATTTTAATGTAAAAGGCCCCAATTCTACTCATTTCAGTAGTCCTTTGAGCAAGCTAAACTGTGAGGTATAATTTGATAAAAGAACCAATGAGATCCATATCCAAATAGGAATTTGAAGATGGATTTCCCCAAATCTAGTCCAAAATTTGAATTACTACGTGACATTTACCATCTCTATATAGTAATCCATTGAAAAGCTAAGAAATAAGGAAATTTTTAACAGTGCTTAGCTGATATTTATCTTTACACAAGTTGACAACCAATTATGCAGCAGGGCTTCTCCTTTACTTCTATTCTGTACTTCATATATGCCCTCAAATTTACATCAACGATTTCCTAAAGTTATGGAAGTGGGGTACATAGCATATCAGTTTTACAGTAATATTGGCAGTTTAATTTGTGAATTGCTGCCATTATTATGGTTTGTCACGTAGTCAGCCAGATGTTTAGACTGGATTTGATATTTTAATTACCTTTTGAGCAGGTGTGAAATGCTATTGGTTCACTCTGGTTCAGGTGAATCAGTAGTGATAAAAACTATCGGTTCAGGTGAACCAGTAGTTTAAAAAAGCTACCGGTTCCTCTGAACCGGTATTTCCAACGATCAGTTGTGCAGCAGGGTTTAGCTTTGCTAGAAAGTAGGAAATCCTGCTTTCTAGCAAAGCTAAATCGCGCACCACAGCTGATCCCCCCCTCCTTGCTGTTTTACTTACATCCCCAAGCCCCCTTTTGGTACGTACTGCTCATGCACGTGTGCACAGCAGGCACAAAAAGGAGACTTGGGCAGGTAAGTAGAACAGCGGGAGATCAGCTGTGCAGTGCAATTTAGCTTTGCTAGAAATTCTGCTTTCTAGCGAAGCTAAATCACACGCCACAACTCATCCCCCCCCCACTTCTTCTTACCTTTGCAAGCCTCCTTTTGCTGCATATTGTGCATGAGCGCACACAGAGCAGGCATTTGGTACGCACTGCACATGTGCATGCAGAGCGTATTTGGTGCAGCCAGCGAACCGATAGCAAACTGGTTTGGATTTCACCATTGCTTTTGAGGCCTTGTCAAGGACCTGGAATAGGCTGGTGTTGTTCAATGATGTTAAATATATCATCACAGCATGTAAGCTGTTCCAAGTAAAGTTGCAATTGACTAATGGTGATCTTGTCAATGCTGATGATGTTCAAGGGGTGCTCCAGATTTCACCCAAGGTGCCTATCATCTTTGCTTTCTTTTGCCACAGCCAGTCTACTTCTATTAGCAAGTCTTTGTACATGTAGTCCTTGACTTATGACCACAATTGAATCCAAAAGTTCTATGGCTAAGGGAGATATTTGTAAAGTGAGTTTTGCCTCATTTTACAGCCTTTCTTGCCACAGCTGTTAAGTGAATCACTGCAGTTGTTAAATTAGTAACAGGATTCTAAATGAATCTGGCTCCCCCATTGATTTTGCTTGTCAGAAGGTTACAAAAGGTGATTACATGACCCTGAGACATTGTAACATAGTCATAAATATGAGTCAGTTGTCAAGCATCTGAATTTTGATCATGCAACCATGGGGATGCTGCAGTGGTCATAAGTGTGAAAAATGGTCATAAGTCACTTTTTTCAGTGCTGTTGTAACTTCGAATGGTCACTAAATGAACAATTGTAAGTCAAGGACTACCTGTATTTTGTGATTTTCTCCAGTTCTTCTATTCTGCTGTCTCCCGATACTGCCATGTCCAGACTTTTTTATCTTTCTTGTCGACAGTTGTAAATCTGAGGTGTTACGTGTGAGATTCTTGTATGTTTGAATTATACACTCCTGGAGCACATTAACGTCTTCATTTTCTATTCCTTTGTATATTTGTGTTCCCATCAGTTCTTGCTTGCAGTCAAATGGTACTTCTTGCAGATATTCCAATGCATCATTGTGGCTACGTTATCATGACGTTATCTGTAGTCAGCCTGTGCAACCTTCTTGGTGGTGCACTGTTTCTTTAGCTTCTTTGCAGAGGCAGCATTTTATGTCTGCTGCTTATTATTATTATTAATAATAATATTTTAATCCTTTGCATTATGACACTTTCAAGATGGCTTGCAGGATGGCAAGATGGTTTTAAAGTAGATGATAATAGTGTTAAAGAGTAAGTCAAATAAACAAATGAATTTATCAAAAACCACAATGTAAGATCCTGAAATGTTTTTTTTTAATTGTACCAGAAGAATTAATAATTTTTGCATAAAAATGAGTAACTGAAGTGTTAGAGCAGAGAACAGACTATCTCATACCAGAAAATGGGAACACCAAAATGATACTTAGATTGATATTAGACATTGAGTAAAGTGACTGATTCTATTTGTGAGCTTCATAACTTCAAATATTTTTACAGTATTGTTAATATATTACATATTTACGTTCCAGAAAACTGAGAAAAGTGAATTTCTGAATTTTTTCTACAATCATTGCATGCATGTCCTCACTGCTCCACTTCTGGCAAATACATCAGAAGATAAAACTGACAAAGGTAAAATTATTTCTTGCTCTTCTTTGTTATTCTTATTCAGGATCTATGCTTGCTAAATATATTATGAATTTTGAATTGGGTGAAACATGTATCATGTTTCTATAAATCTTAATATTAAATATTAAATATTAATATTTAATATTTTGATATTAATTTTAATATCATCTTCTCTTAAAATAGAAGTGAACTCTTCTTCCCATCCCCCATCTCTTATCCATAAACCCATAAAAACATATAATTTCAGTTGTGATATCAGCATAAATCTATTAAGAGATATCACCATGATGGCAAACCTATGGCACGTGTGCCAGACGTGGCATGCACAGCCCTCTGTGGGCATGCATGCAGCCACCCCAGCACAGTTCCAAACACACTTCTCCATCGTGTTTCACTCAATCAATTCCAACTTCTCACTAAAGAAAAAGATCTCGCAAAGTTGGAATTGATTGAGTGAACTTTTTCACTTGCATGCTTCACAATGGAGGAGATGGGATCCCATCCTCCTCCTGAAGCCTATTACGACATGGAGCCACAATGTGACCCTACCTCGGTTTGGCAAAAGAAAGCAGTTGCTTTTCCTGCAGAGCTGCCTGTGTTGGGACGCCCCACCTCCCCGCCAGCCAGCTGGGCTTCTTCAAGCACTTAGCTTGGAACCTATTAGCTCCACCCCACTTTCCGCCTCAGTGAGTGGCACACAAAAGTTCAGCTGGATTCCTTGAGAGACAGAGTTTGCAGGGGGCCGATCTAGCACCCAGGCTAGCTACAACACAAACGTTCATTCTCGGCTTTGAGATTCTTAGCTGCAATGGGCAGCAAAACTAGGTTTGTCCCTCTGCACCAATCCAGCAGACAAAACAGGAAAAGGGGGTGGAGAGAAACAGTTCCATTGCCAAGGTATGCGCAGGTCGGACGGGGGCAAAAATTCCAACTTCAGCCTCCTTTGGGCGAAGGCTGGAGGGAAGCACCGCTGGCTCGCTCACATTCTCCCTCCCCAGTCTAGCTTGACGCAGGCGGCAGCACAGCTCACATTGCCCTTTCCAAGCCCGCTGTCAGTGAAGCTGGGCGCCGGTGAGGGCTGGCTTTTTGCCTAGTTTTGTTCAGCTGGGAGAAAGGGGCAGCAGCGGCCGCTAGCATTAAGGGGAGAGTGCCACACAGAAACTGGAGCACGGAGGAATGCCACCCCCTTTTCACTCTCCGTTCCCACTACTGGGCGATCCTGTGCAAAGAAGGGGGCTAGCAGAGAGGGGAGAGTGCAAGGTTGCTGCTTCTGGGATGAGGGGACCGGGAAGTGTCTGGGTCCAGCTCACCCGGCTTCTCTTCTTCTCGCAGCCAGATTTCCCAGTCTATCTTGATGCAGGCTTCCTCCCCAGGCCCCCGTCCCTTTTCCCCCCGACAGCCAGATAAAGCTAGGCAAAAAGCCAGCCCTCACTGGCACCCAGCTTTACCGACAGCGGGCTTGCAAAGGGCAATGTGGGCTGCACTGCTGCCTGCGTCAAGCTAGACTGGAGAGGAAGAATGTGAGTGAGCACCGAGGAGACCGTAGAGGAGGGAATCCAGGCAAAGGGGCGAGCGAGAGACATCCGTAGCATGCCGGGCCTGGCAGACTTTCTAAGCCTGCCTAAAGCAGGGAGGGGGAGAGAGAGAGATCCAATCTAATCTGTATGTGTGTGTGTGAGAGAGAGAGAGAGAGAGAAAGAGAGAGACAGACAGACAGACAGACAGACAGACAGAGATCTGATTCAATCTCAGAGAGTTATATCAGGGCTGACAGCAGTGTGTGCTCTCTCTCTCTCTCTCTCTCTCTCTCTCACATACACACACACACACACACACACACACACAGAAAGAGAGAGAGAGAGAGAGCGGTTGGATCTTTCTTTCCTCCCTCCCCCCTCCCCCTCTTCCCATTGGAGACTTCTGGATACCCTCCCCAACGCTGCCTGTCTCATACAGGCACCACCCACATGACTGACATAGAGTTGGCCACGCTCACTCAGTCACATGACTCACCTCCAAGCCATGCCCACCTGGTCATTAAGAAGGACTGGTTGTTAAATTATTTGAATCCCACCACTGGTAGTAAAACCTTATTATTCAGGTTAAATTGCCGTGTTGACACTTCGCAATAAATAAGTGGGTTTTGGGTTGCAGTTTGGGCATTTGGTCCCTAAAAGGTTCGCCATCACTGAGATATCAGATATAACAATATATCTATTTTAAGCTTGATTAAATAAACCAACTTTATATTCCTTTCTTTTATTTGTAAGAATCCTGATCTTTACTCAATTCAAATAAGGCCCTTTAACTTCATTTCTTTTCATTTGTTATTTCTCTCTTCTCGCAAAATTCTTCAAAGCTTTAACAAGCCTCTTTTGTAAATCCAATACAGGAAAATTATCCTGGCTTTGTTTTCAGGCATGGGGTGAATACATTAGTGGGGCCCCTCATTTGATTTGATTGTTTTAGTCCAGGCTTGCCTGTAAGGTTGTACGTTTCTAACATTTTTTATTGTTTTGCATTTGTATTTTTAAGCTGCCCAGAAGTCTATGGGAGTGGCAGCTATGATAAATTTTAACAGTAACAACAACATATAAAAGGGGTTTTTTAATTCAGTAACTGCCAGGTTTGAAAGACAAGGACCATACATGAAGTTCCAATTATTGGAATTGCTGATTTATTGCTGATGCCTATGCACGGGAATATTCTCAACTAATGACTAGCACCTGCTAGAAGTTCACGGTGGGTTGGACATAGTACATTTGTGGCTACATAGGGATTCTTGGCTGATTCCTCTTTTGACCCCGACCCCAGGCTGTGCCACTCCTTCTACAATAACATCTTTATTGAGTTGTATTACACATATGCTGATTAGAAACCAGCTCCTTGCTATTTTATGTGAGGCTGTATTGAAATTCCAGTCAAAATTGGGTGGACTGTAATATTGTAACATCTGTGATGATAAATGAGCATCTTCTGGTATGTTTGGAAATTTAAAGTTTCCAGCCTTGGCAGTAGCTAGATTGCAAACCCAAAGGTGAAACAGTTCTGAATTTCCACAGTGAAGGAATGGATTGTCAAAATATCAGAACTGGCAGAAATGGCAAGATTGACTTGTTTTGCTGGGGAGAAAAGAATGCCCTTTTTTAAAAGACTGGAAACTTTATACAGATTTTTGCTTAGAAGAAAAAAACAACATGATGATTTGTGGATTTAATGATTGAAAAAGATGAAAATTAAAGAAGGGGTTGAGGGAATTTCTCAAATAGTTAAGAAGGAAGATTGATAATGGATTTATTAATATCTGATGAAAAAAGTCATCTACTAAAATCTACTTTAGTTTCTTTAGCTTTTTCTGTTGTTTTTCTTTGCATCATTTTTCTTCCTTCCTTCTCTTTTTTTCTTTAGTAGATTTGTTTCTTATGTATAAAGGAAATCTAATTAAAAAGAAAAAAGTTTCCAGGCTCTGAAATGAGTTATATTTCTTAACTAAAATACTTTTTCTGTACCATAGATACTAAGTAGGAAACTTACACATTTCTTTTTATTTTTTTGAAAGATGCTGTAGTTGCAAACAAGAATAATACCATTTGCCCAGGTAGGTGAAAATCATTGTGTATAATATATGTAATCTTTAAATTACTTAAATGACATGAAAGATTATGTTCTAAGTTTTAGATTAATATCTCCTGTTTCTCCTGGTTTGGGAAGGAAAAAAGTAACTCACAGTGCAATTTTCATATTATGTTTTCAGCTGATATAGGAGAAATTAACTCTACCTTTAAGCAAAATCATTGTTTTAAATTTTAAGAATATATTTGCTTTCTACCATTTTTGCTGTTATGATCTCCCTAGAATACAGTAACAGAATAGTAGTTTGTCAGGATGGAGTAAATGTTCTGTTACAGATCCATAGATAGATTTCTTTCTCTTAAAAATTATCAGAATCTAATTGGTACAGGGAATAACAATGATCTATGCTTGACAACTTCTTAATTATGATGGCAAGCTGTTTAAAGAAATGGTATTTTTAGAATCCCTGCTTGTGCATTAAGTACCTGTTTTAAGGTAATGACTTATTTAGCTTTCTGTTTGCATTACAAAAACCCTGAGTGCATTAGAAGTCATATTTCAGGAGTAATATTTCTGTAATTCTTCACAGGGTTGTCTGAGCCTCCTTTTTGTTTATTTTGCAGATAACTATCAGACAGCACAGCTGCTTGCTTTAATTTTGGAGCTGCTTACTTTTTGTGTGGAACATCACACTTATCACATCAAAAACTATATTATGAACAAGGACTTGCTGAGAAGAGTTTTAGTCTTGATGAATTCAAAACACACCTTTTTGGCACTGTGTAAGTAGCAGCAGAGTTTTCTCTTAAAGATACATTTTGTTTTTATTAAATTTATATGCCCCCTTTCTCATTGTCAAGTGACTCTGGGTGGCTCTGTACGTTGTTGAACTCATTCACATCTATCCTGAACAAATGAATAGAGAAATACTATTGAGAAAATTTTTTAAAATGTTTGAGCAAGGACCTGATAAATCTCAGAAATTAAGGTGGGATAATTGCCTGTTTATATTCTTGTCATTATCATGATCTATAGAATCAGCAAAAATTGTGCAAAATAAGAGAAAGCAGACACTTATAAACCAGAATTAAATATATCTCACTGCATAATGGAATTGATGAGGAGGTTGCATATCGTTTATTTTTCCTTTGTTCAGCAATTCAAAATCTACAAAATCCCCAAGTAATCCACTAATTTGAATATGTTCTAAGACATCAGATCACTTTTGTAAATTTTCTCATTCCTAAGATAAATTCATGTCCTCATGTGAATCAAAATTTCAGAACACGATATTGAGGGTAAACTTGTACCTTGGTTTGTTTGGCCCAGATTTTAAGATGTGCTATTTTAGTTCTTCTGCAAATGTGTCAGGAAGTATTTTGGGCTCTCATTAGTCCAATGTGGATAAAACCTTACTCATAAAGACAATCAGTAGATTCACATCTGAGTAAGTCTTCTTGTTTCCAAACAAAGTTGTAATACTTAATGAAATTGACAGAAGAACTTAATTTTTGATCAGTTTTCTTCTCTTTTTGTGGCTTGCTCAGGACAATTTCAGGGTGCCTTCTGTTCCATGTATCAACTTTCAAAATGATTCTGGCTAGGGCATTTTTCCCCCGTTTCTCAGTTGCCACACAGATTGGGGGAGGATAGAGGTTTGGAATGCTATTCTGCCAGGTGCTAGACATAACAAAGGCAGAGGCTGGTAGAGCTAAGGTCATCTCAACAAGTGCTGAGCACTGCCTGAAGAGCCTGCCATTTACCCAGTTGGGCAACATGATTTGTGACACTTGGGGGAGGGAATCATTTACTCTTTTAATTATACTGAACCACAGGAAATATTTAGAGTTAGCTTCACATTTAAACGTGCTGATACAATGTACCCAATAAAGAGAATCTTTGAGAAAAATTCCAGTCTCAGAGTTCTGACAGTTGGGATCATTATTTGGAACCATGACACCATGTATATGAAGAAATAATGTAGCTGAAGTGAGCCATAAATTGCATTTGGTCTTAATAAATGTCATCATGTTATCGGTCACAAATTAATAAATTATACTTACAATAAAATTTATTACATAATATGCCCATCCTTTCCATATATATAATTAAAAAGAATAGTAGAAACCTAAATCCCTGTATGTCTTTTCATGAAAATTAAACATTGGCGTTCACACACACACACACACAATGTTTCCTAATTCCCACTAGATGGGCAGTGAGGCAGTGAGAAGAAGTGAGCAAAGGAAACAGAGAAGCCGACGCTCTGAAATTTAAAAATGGAAATTTTTAAAAAATCCAGAAACTGGTTTTCATTATTTATTTGTTTATGTCTTCAGTGTTTCTCTACTGCTGGCTCCAGAAAGATTCCCAGGGCTTGATAAGAAAACTAGTTTAAACATACCCTGAACACAAAATTTAGCATTCCACGATCAATGCTCTTGCCCTTCATTAACTACATGATTATGCTTGCCTTTTAAAATGCTTTCACATTTCAGAGGTGCTGCAACTTCTCTTGGCTAGATCCCTGGCATTAATGTATTTGTAAACTCCTTTTTAAATACCTAAAATTCTTGTGCAACTTTTTTGCTGCTCTTTTTTGAAGTAGATAACCTTTAATGTTTATTGTAAAATGCAAAGAATGGGAGAAAAGATACAGGAAAAACAAGAAATATGCTTTTAATATGTTAATGTTATAGGTGCCCTTCGTTTTCTGAGGAGGATAATTGGCTTAAAAGATGAATTTTATAACCGTTATATTACCAAAGGAAACTTATTTGAACCAGTCATAAATGCTCTTCTGGATAATGGAACTAGGTATAATCTCTTGAATTCAGCAGTCATTGAACTTTTTGAATTCATCAGAGTGGTAAGTTTTATGTGTATTTTTCAACTTTTTACCTTTCAAATGTAATTGTTTTAGGCATAGCAATACCTCAAGACTTTAATTACAAAACCACAATTTAAAAAAAGGCAGCAATATCAAAAAGCCTCTTTTCTAGAAAACTATTGTGAGATGAACACAAGATGAAAGGACCTTTGTCTTGGTCCATTGCTTATATTTTCTGACCCTTTATCTGTTAGAGCCAATAGTTACAACTGTATCCATATTATTATGGACACCCTTCTGCTGTTCATTAAAGCAACTTCTATGGCATTCACTAACTTTAAAAACTAGATTGCGTAAAGCAATAGCATTTTTTTTCAGAGTTATATAGAAGCCTGGGGAAAAAAAGATTATGTACTTCAATAAATTACAAAGAGGTACTGAGCTCATCAACTTGTGAATTCAGAATTATCTTCAGTAAGAATAAATGAAAATTTTCTTTTTGTTACCAAAGTTTTCAGTTAAAACCTCTATCAATCTACTAGATCAGCGATCCCCAACCTTTTGGGCACCAGCGACCAGTTCCGTAGAGAGAGGTTTTTCCACGGACCCGGGGAGCATGATTTTCCATGCTGCCTGTATCCTGCAAATAGGGCTTCTCATGCTTGCGGCCTGGTTTCTGGCATGCCGCGACCCAGTGCCAATCCGTGGACCGGGGTTTGGGGATCCCTATGCTAGATCCAAATTAGAAGAAATAATGAACACACCGAATTAAATGTAGATAGTGCTGGAAACTGGAGAAGTTTGATGTCAGGTGAGCTTTTTGGGGGGGGAGGGGTGTCGGATGGTAAGGTTAAAACTAGAGTATAAATCCTGCTCTGCAGTAAATGCTGAAGTTGATTGTATAAATTTTCCCAAATTAGTGTTATTGTTTAAAAATGGTCCTAATTCCAATAGTAAGGTGACTAATGACTAATTTTATTCTAGTATTGATATCAATAGTTGCTAAAGAAAATGATAGCGATAGAGCTCTTAACATTAACAAACAGAATTATTGCTCAGAGAATCACAGAGTTTAAGCCAGTATTTTAACTCAGTTTCAATAATACCTGAACAGAACAAAATCTTAAAGTTGGAATGGGCTCAGTCATTTTTCCTCAAGCCTAAACATATACTGCTGCTTCAATCTCTCAAAACATAATTTCATTTCAGGCCCTCTTATTATCCTTGTCGCAATCTCTGAATCTGTTGCAATTTCTCTGTATCCTTCTTAAAGTTTTGTCCACAGAACTGAATGTAATGCATGAGGTTGGAACTAGTCAAAGCAAAATAAAGTAGAATGATTGCTTCTTGTGATTTGAAAATTACACATTCAGCTTAAAATTGCATTTGTCTTTTTTGAAAGTACATCATCCTGCTTGCTCATATTCAACTGGGAATCAGTTACAATTCCAAGAATTATGAAGCCAGTTATTCTCTCCCATTTCTTGTGATTTGATTTCCTAAATAAAAAAATATTGTTTCTGATACCTTTTCACATTACTTTCAATCTATTGCTGTAACATATCAAAATTATTTTAAATTTTATTTCTGATATCGAGTATATTCTCACAATTTTGTATCATCTGCAAATTTGATGACCCTTCTCTTCACCTCTTCATCAAATCATTAATAAAAATACTGAAGAATGGAAGACCCAAGACCAATCCTTATGGAATCCCATTTGATCCTCTGCTCAGATTTGATTAAGAACTAATGTTGAATACAGGTAATCCTTGATTTACAACAGTTCATTTAGTGACCATTCAAAGTTACATCATCACTGAAAAAAGGAATTTATGACCACCTAGGACTGTTGTAGCATCCCCATGGTCATGAGATCAAAATTCAGACACTTGGCAACTGACTGACATTTATGTTGCAGTGTTCTGGGATCATGTGATTACCTTTTTTGACCTTCTGACGAGCAAAGTCAATAGCTAAATCAGATTCACTTAACAACCGTGTAACTAATTTAACAACTGCAATGATTGACTTAACAATTGTGACAAGAAAGGCCGTAAAATGGAACAAAACTCACTTAACAGATGTCTTGCTTGGCAACATAAATTTTGGGCTCAATTATTATTGTAAGTCAAGGATTACCTGTATTCTTTATTATGGTTTTTGAGTCAACTGTGTATCACGTCACTAAAGCGGCATACTAATTGGTATATGGATTACTTTGTCAAGTGGTTTGTTGAAGTCAAGACACATTAAATTTAGAACCTCTTCAGGACATTGCAGCATAAGGTCTAGATAATTCCATACTGACTTCTATAATCAATACTTTGTTTTTAAAGTGCTTACAAATCAATTTATTTAATCTGCTTAAAATATTCCAAAACACTGCTATCAGACTGAGTGATCCTACATTGTTGATCTTTCTGCTTTCCCTTTCTGAGGACATTTCTTTTCCTCCACTCATCTAGAAATCAACTAGTTTTCCAGGATTTTTCTAAGATAGTATATAAGGATTCTGATAGACTATTGGCCAGTTCCATCAATATTATAAGAGACAAATCTGATCCTGTACATTTAAAACTCATTCAAAATAAAGAGGTATTTATTCCCTGACCATGTCTCTGTTAATTTCACTTTCATCTTGCTTTTTACAATATCCTGGTGGAATAAATACTCTTTTAGTTGAGAATATTGAACCAAAATAGGACTTGAATAGCTCTGGTTTTTGTTATTATTGTTGCTACTTATTCGCATTTTTCCATCTTTGTGGAACAAGTAGTGTACTGATGTCTTCTTTTTAAAAAAATCATTTTATTCTGAACATATCTAATGAAGCCTTTTTAAAAATTATTCTTGTCATTGTGTGCTAGTGCTTGTTTTTCTGACCTCAGCTATTCTGTTCTGGATACTGTCTATAATCTTCCTTAGCAACTGATCCTCTTAAGGATCTTTTTGTTTTCACATCTTCACTACCTTTTTTACATAGTCATATTCATTTTTCTGCTTTATTGCATTTTTCCTCCTTAAAATTATTTGAATTATGCTTTTGTTATATGTTTCTTTAGTAACTCTTAAGTCATCTTGAACTTCTTTGCCCATTATCTGCTTCTATCATAGTGACCTACTTGTAATTGCTCAGAATTCATTAAACTATGTTGTTTTAAGTTTGAGTATAGTTTCTCTAAAATTCTAAAACATCATCATGATATGGTTCATGTTCCCCAGAATTCCAGGTAATTTCACTTCCTCAGTGTCTTCCAAATTAATTAACCTAAACTCTTATAGCTCTTATAAGATACTATAAAATAGTTCTTGTGTCACCTCTGCTCTTTAAAGGAGAAATTGTCAGCAAGGGAAATCGGAAATTACTCTAGAAGAACCATTCTTGGCCCAGTTTGTCACCCAATAGATATCAAAATAATTAAAGTCACCCATCACTGTACGTCTGAGGGATTTACAGTTTGGTTTTGGAATTCATTCATTTATTCAGTTTGTATGGCTCTCCATCTCAGCAAGTTACTCTGAGCCAGGAGTGGGTAATTAATTTTTCCAAGGAACCACATGAGAAACCCAAAGCATCCCCATCCTATCCCAGGTGAGCAACAGTCCCATTTTTTACAATACCCATGTCTTTCTGAAATCCTTTCTTCTGTATTTTATTTCTTACCATCATATTATTCATTTTAAAACACTCCCAGTTAAGGGTTCTTGTGGCCTAGTACAGTCTTACCAGTCCTTTTGAAGTGCAGCTAGTGTATCAATAGTCCATCATCTAGGTAATTTAGATTATCTAGACCAAGTGTGTCTTATTGATGCCATTATGAGTTATTGATTTGTAGTATTTTTCTTTTTCTTTCCGGTCCATTACCATGATTAGAAGGGAAGAAGAGAATGCCACCTGAGCTCCCAAAGTCTTGAATGTCCTTCTACATCTTTTCAAAGTCTCTAGTAATACATATTGAGCTATTCTTTGCATTGTAATTTGTCTCCAAAAGCAGGAAAGTATGATTACAAATGGATATAACTAAGTTGGAATCTGTCTATCAAAGATCAAGAGTTTTTTGCTTTTGTCAGATAGCATGGCTCACAAGCAGCATGTGTGTGCTTCAGTCTCTTATATCATAAGTCTCTTATGAATCACTATCATGACTCTGTCTTGTAGGTTGATATAGCATTTTCTTTGCCTTCCTCTTTGAGCTTGATTTAGAGGAAAACATTCTTAGGGACTTCCCTTTAAACTCCATAAAACAAACACCTACGACTACTCCCACTGTGCTTACTCAGTGAGCTAAAAACTGCTTCTGTTCAGAACTGCTCCTGTTTCTTCCCTGCTATGCATCTAAACTTTTTTTCCCTGTGATTCAAATGCAACCTTTCCTAGAAACATGTTCTTATTTAATGGGAAAGGTAATTTTAGTTAATAATTTAGTGATTTAGTGGTTAAGGCACCAGGTTAGAAACCAGGAGACTGAGTTCTGGCCTTACCTTAGGCATGAAAGCTGGATGGGTGATTTTGGGCCTGTCACTCTCTCTCAGTCCAAGCTGGTTGGTCAATTCCTATCACAATCAATGGATCAACACAAAGTTGGTCTGAAATTAGTAGACACTGCCCTTGTGGAAAAACATTAGGAAGAAAAAATATATACATAAAAATTAAATGTTATAGTTCTGGTAATTATTTTGTTATTATTCTACTCCACATCATTTTTCATACAGTTGCACAAACTGCATGCAGCTGGACAAGATATAGTTAATCAGATTTATTCTACGTGCAAATAAAGCTTTAGGTAAAATTTCATTCATTCATTGCATTTATATGTTGTGCTCTCTCCCTCCCCCCCAAGAGATAAGTAAATTTTATAATAATCTGAATTTAATCTCCACTTTTTAAATAAAAATATGTAACTATTAAATAAAACTATTAAAGATTTTGGATTTGATTTAAATATGTGTGTTTGCATATGTATAAAAAAGTGAGTTTTATAGAACATTAGAACATATTGTTTCTTCATCCCAGAATCTCAGCATAGTCTATAGTATCTGCAAGAAAGCCAAACTCACACTGATGCTAGGAACAAAATCTTTGTAAGACTACTTAATTTTTTTTCTGCCTTTAAGGGAGAGATAGTGGCGCTCCCATAGAGATACCACTTTCATGAGGTCAAAGACATCTTGAGATTCTCCTTTATCTTCCTTATTTTTGGACAGTAATCCACTTGCTTTGTTTCCGTCTTCTGTGTAGTAGGTTAAAAATGAATGTGATGTAGTAGAGGAAAATTATCCTAAAGACATGCTCTTGAGTCTTCTCTTCCATTGTAGGAGAAACATTTGTCCAATGATCTCAGAATTCTTGTCTACAAAGTGTTCTGTATATTCAAATTACCTATTGTCTCAGCTCACTAATGTAGAAGAGAAAAGTGAATCACTTAGAATTCCTTTGTAGTCCTTGAAAAAAAATCAAGTCTTTTGCTGTCATAAGTTACATAAATTACTAATGAGAACTTCATATTGATGTTTCTTATCTTTTTTAGTTGAGTAGCACTAAACTTTTATTTTGTATTAATGCAGGAAGATATCAAATCACTTACTGCCCATATCGTTGAAAACTTTTATAAGGCACTTGAATCTATTGAATATGTTCAAACATTCAAAGGCTTGAAGACAAAATATGAGCAGGAGAAAGACAGACAGAGCCAGAAACTGAACAGGTACATACCTTAAAACTAAAATCTCAAATCCAGTACTAGATAGTCTAGTTTCCTGAGCCATTATTGTTTATTCCATTAATATTGTGATATGCACTTTTCATATAGGTATTATATATTTAGCCGTGCAATTTTTAATTGTCACAGGAATTTCTATATATAATCCATATCTGTCTCCAGTCTTTGTTTAGAGATATTCTAATGCTTAGGGTTTTGTTCTTAGTTAATTTGAAATATATATTTCAAAGAGCCTTGGTGGCGCAGCGGACTAAATCGCTGTTAAAGTAGCACTTAGCTGCCAGATGCCTGCAATTACTGTGAATTCAAATCTCACCAGGCTCAAGGTTGACTCAGCCTTCCATCCGTTCGAGGTAGGTAAAATGAGGACCCGGATTGTGGGGGTAATAAGCTGACTTTGTATAAAAAAGAACACCGCTTAGGAGGGGCCGAAAGCCCTACTAAGCAGGTATATACAAAAGTATGAAGGCTATTGCTTAACGCATTGTAAGACGCCCTGAGTCACCGGAGAAGGGCGGCATATATATCGAACCAATAAATAAATAAATATTTCAAAATTTCTAAACAACCAAAAAATTCAGATTCATGCTATCAGGAAGGATGTTGTGGTTTATTCTTGGTTGGGATCTGTTTTATGACTTTCAGTAGTGCCCTGAAAGATGAACAGCTAAATTATTGAATGATCCCCAGATATTAATTTTCCAGTCATATTAAGAATTTCATTTTGAAAACAACTTTGGGAAAGCTTCTAGGGCAGTGATGGCTAATCTTTTCCAGACCGAGTGCCCAAAGCGCACATACATGCAAATGTGCATGTGCGCCCAAACCACCAAAATGCAATGCGCAGGTGGCCCCTGCACATGCGCCTCACCCCCCTGCTCATGCACCCCGCTCCCCCGGGCATGCACATGCAGCCCCCCTGCATGCGCCCCACCCTAGCACGCACATAGCCTCCTGCGCATGCGCAACAGACCCAAAGACTAGCTGACTAGCTGGAGGTGCGCGCATATGCACAGCGGAGCTGAACTGGGGCGACGGCTCATGTGCCCACAGAGAGGGACCTGCGTGCCAGCTCTGGCACACGTGCCATAGGTCTGCTATCACGGTTCTAGGGGCTCTAACCAAGCCTTTACAGCTTACAAATAGCCTTGGTGTGTTTGCATCCCCAATTCAAGTTAACATATTATAGAAGATGGGGTGATAAATCAAACAAAAGGGAATAGATATTAACTGTACCACCAAGCATGTCAGTGCAAAACTAATAGCAATGAGTTTTGTTCTTTGGCTTATTAGGATGTTCTTAAAGAGGACATTTGCTTACACAGCTAGCTTGGTATTCCAACCCATCAGAAGGGATACCTGTGTGTGCATTTGACTTTTCTTTTATTTGCATTAAGAACTTAAATTTCTATATTACCATAGAATCTGTCATAAGCCATATCATTATCTTCTTTAGGACTTATTTAGTTCAGTATTTTATATACTAAAGCATATTTTTTGAGAAACATTTTAACAATATTTTAAGAGCATAATTTTGCTTATTATTCTCATCAACTATGAACGAACTCTAACTCAAAATAAAACAGGCTCTGTTGTTCTAGAAAGAGAATGACTAGAAAAGATAGCGGAAAGAGAATTTAACAGATCTTGAAAACTTTCCATAATAATATCTGGGCTTGATTTATTAAACCCAGATTATGTTTAGTACAGAAAATGTGTGTTATGCTTCACCTGGCCTTTAGGCTCAGAAGGAAACTCATGAAACCCCATATATTGCCCTCAACTTATTAAGAGAAGCCTAAAATAATAGCAACATTAATAAAAACATAAACTCTCAAAACTATTTACTAGTATTTATCAGCCTTGCTTGCAGTCACATTATCAAATTGTAAAGGGGTATATATATATATATATATATATATATTTGGTATGTTTTACAGCGTCCCGTCTATACTGCGTAGCAATAGGTTTCGTAGAGATGCCAGAACTTTGGAGGAAGATGAAGAAATGTGGTTCAATGAAGATGAGGAAGAAGAAGGTGAAGCAATTGTACCACCTGTAGAGAAATCCAAATCTGAGGATGATTTTCCAGAAAGTTATGAGAAGTTTATGGAAACAAAAAAAGGTATTTTTTTTCTATTTTGTAGCACATTATATTTCTGTGTGACTTACAAGTAGCCCTTGACTTATGACTACAATTGGAAATAGAATTTCCCTCATAAATTATTCAGTCATAACTCATCAGGCGATTTTATGATAAGTTTTTATGGTTATCATTAAGCAAATCCAGCTTCCCAATGGGAATCTTTCCTGAAAATCACAAAAAGAAACACAAATCATGGTCACATGAATGTAGGATGCTGCAGCCTGTCATAAGTGCAAGCCAGTTGTCAAGAACTTGAATTGCGATCCTGTGACTGTGGGGGTGGTGCAACAGTTGTCAATTATAAATATACTGTAGGTCAAAAGTTACGTTTAATCAAAACTTTCAATTATAAGTCAAGGACTATCTTATCTTAGAGTAGAATTTTTAAAATCTTCTAAATGGAGCTGATAGCCAGTTCAGTGCAGTGGTTAACCTTAAGATAGAAAGAAAAGGCAAAAGGCCAGTTGGGTGCTCTTGGGCCAGTCACTCTCTGTCAGCTCTAGGAAAGAGGCAATGTCAAATCATTTCTGAAAATCTTGCCAAGAAACTGCAGCGACTAGGAGTCAATGCTGACTTGAAAGCACAAAAAATAAAGCAATGGAGCTACCAAGTCTTTTCAGACATGATCTCTGTAGATGACATGAAGACAACCCATTCCATTCAATCTTATTGAGTGGGCAAATATTACTGGGAGGAGATCATTAGGAATTTCAGGCTTGAGAGTATAGTTCATGAACAGCTTTAAAAATGACATTCAACTATTTGATTTGGGGTCAAAAGTAACTTGTAATCTCAAAGCAGAGGTTATATGGGAACCTTGGTGTGCACCAATATATTTATTCAGGCTGCTGCACTCTGGACCAGCACTACTTTTCAGATAATCTTCAAAGACAGTCTCATATGAAATATATTGCAATAATCCATCAAGACGTAACAAGGACATGAGTGACAGTAATTATTCTGTTGAAGGAAAATTCATAGTTGGTACAAAGGATACATATGAATCTTGGACTTCAAATTTTGACCACATTCTTCTTGGGAAAAGATATCATTCAGAACTAAAGATGGTACCTCTCTAGAAACGGCAAACCCTTCAAATCCAGAGGCACAGAAAGTTAATATTTAAATTAAATTAAATTTCTGAGATTGAGTGTAATCCTGTTCTGAACAGCATTCAAGCACCAAGGTAGCACTTTGACAGCTTTGTGTATTTGACCCAGGATCAAGATGTAGAGATGTTGATCCTGTCAAGCAGCTTCATATAGCTGTTAAAGAATTGGAGAAATTGTTGAAACTAATATCATCCCTTCAGAAAGGAAGTAATATAATAAAATGGAATTCCCTTGCAATGTTATCCCCTTTTGTTGCTAATTATCAAGTTTGCCAGGTATTCAAATCAAAAGAAGACTATCATCCTTTTGAGCCATCTTCCTTAAGGCAATAATTAAGGAGTGACAGTATTCACCTAAGTCAACTGGCTAAAGAAAAATAACTATGTTATTATATGGCCAACTGGACATCTGAGCTAGTGCTTTATATATCAAATATTGACATATTTGTCTATGCTCAGATAAAAAGTCATATCCTAAATAGACAGTCTTGTTTTTAATAATAAAAGTTATTTAATGCCAAAATAGGTTATATTAGGGACAGAATCCAAAAAAACTGAAGATCACATGTAAAATGAGGCCTATTGTTTTTCATCCTCAAAGTTGGGACTCCACAAATCATGAAATACTTTTTTGTGCATTCAGTCCATACTAGATATCTATAATATTAAATAAGTTCAATAAAACAATAATATATTTCTCCCTTTCACCTCTGCTGACAGATTTCAATAGATCTTCTCAATTTTTCAACCATTTGGGTTGATCATTTATTATAAATGAGTCCCTACTATTGAATAACAGCATTGAGAGGGGACTTGGAGGTTGTCTAATCCAACTCCCTGCTCAATCAGGAAACCCTATAACATTTCAGACACATGGTTGTTCAATCTCTTAAAATTTCAGTATTGGAGCATCCACAGCTTCTGGAAGCAAGTCGTTCCACTGATTAATAGTTCTAACTATTAGGAAATTACTCCTTAGTTATAGGTTGCTTCTCTCCTTGATTAGTTTCCATACAATGCTTCTTGTCCTGCCTTCGGGTGCTTTGGAGAATAGGTTCTTTGTGGCAGCCCCTTAGATATTGAAACACTGCTATCATGTCACCCATAATTCTTTTCATTAAACTAGACATACTCAATTCCTATATGTTTAGCCTCCATCTACTCATCTGTGTTGCTCTTCTTTGCACTCTTTCCCATCCTCTTACCTGAGAATTTTCAAAAAATTCTATCCCTTGTTCTGGAGGAAAAGGTTTTTTTTGCTTCTTGTTTAGTAAAGTTTACCGAATCCACTGGTGGGGAGAAATTGGAAATGTCTTTTATTGATATTTCACTAATTTCTTTTATTGATATAGACATCATAAGGGTTTTTTTGTTTCTCTAGCAGATTCCTAATGAATATGTCAGTAGACTTCATTAAAGTCTACTTTTTTATTTTATTTATTTGCTACCCATTTCATTTTGAAGCAACTCTGGACAGCTTACCGCATAAAAACATTAAAATCATCAGACATTTACTGGAACAGCCATTTTACAGAGTGCTTCATTTCATGAACTGCCTAATTTCAGTACAAATCTTTCCATCTTTATTACCATTTTTCATTTTTACCAGATACTTGATGACCACTTAGCATAAGTCTGTTTATCTTAGCTATTGAATAATGGTCTGTTTTCTTCTTAGTTGTATTGCTTCCACTTCCTTTTTATTCTCTTTATCCATCTTGGGCAATTCTTTCTATGAATTAATATGAAAAAATTATTAATTTAATGAATTCCAAGGACTTCAGAAACGTTGAAGGACTCCAGATTAGTTTCTGTTCTCATGGCAGAACATAATAGTCTTTGCTAGCAGTAGTGGGTAATATAGTGTCAAAGGTACTCATTGCCATTGTTCCAATTCTGAAGAAGGCTGAAACCTTAATGTTTTTCCCATTTGCATAATTAAAGTTGTCCTTTCTGTAATATTGGTTCCTCCTCTTTTGTCACATTTAAGATGTTTGTTTTATAATGGAAGGGCTTGCTTCTTTTTTATGTTCCTTTATATTGCATTAATTATTAATGGATTGATGGAACAGCATTCATACAAAGCTGCATGGGTTTGTGTCTGTATGCAATTTTTTGTTCCATCTCTGGTAAGACATTCTCAGAAGCATTTTCTATTATTTATCTTGTGAAACTCTTTGGATTAATTACCTTATTTATTCTTATGAAAGGATAAGTATCTTTATCCAAATAATGACCAAATAATGCATTTCTTTCCATAATCAATAGATTTCGGTCACGATTTGATTCTGTTAGTCTTCTCCAATTCCTTTTGTCACTTAGAAATGTTATACCTTGGATGTTTGAGGATCCATTGCATTTTATTTGACTGGGAAAAATAAAAATAAAAAAATAAAAAACTTTTTTTATACAACCCAATTTCCTAATGTGTCTTAATTTCTGTGAAACTATGCTATGAAAGTGATTTGTCTACAACCACCAGTTTGTATGTATCTGTTCATTCATACACAAACTTTGTTCCCTTTGCAAAATCATTGTAGTGGAAACTAATTGCCACACCTTTTGGGTATTCATAGTTGGCTGGGCATTCAGTGACAACAAACATGAAAGTAGTTGCCTTTCTAGTGCTAATGTTTAGCTATGGAACCTGGACACTGAAAAAGATTAAAAGGCTAAGACAACATAAAATAGAAATGGTTAATAAGAACACAGTGGGTTTCCAGAAGAATCAATCAACCAGTCCTGGACCAAATAAAAGTTGACTGCTTCCTTTATTGATGATCAGCAATGCATAACTCACATATTTTGAATAAATGATGTCTATTGATGATTAACTGGGAAGAAAAATGACTACAGCATACATGGCAAGGTTGAGAGAAATAGAGAAATGAGAGGAAACCACCAATAGAGAATGTTGGTCTCATCATATCAAGAGTCATATTCTGGTTTTATCAGAAAAGTTCTAAGCATGTAGCTAGATAAAATGCCCCTTTCCCACCCTTGCTAATATGCTATTTTGTTAAGAAAACAATGAACAGATTGAATTAGTGGATTTCATTTATCTCAATGACTACTATAAATAAACATTTTTTTCTTTTAGCAAAAGAAAGTGAAGACAAAGAAAATCTCCCCAAAAGGACTTCCACAGGTGGCTTCAAATTTACATTTTCCCATTCTACCAGTGCAACTAATGGAGCAAATAGTACAAATAATAAATCTGTTGCAGCTCAAACATCACCAGCAAGTTCAAATGGTTCTTCTTCCAAGAATGCCAATTTGACTACAGCAGTCACAGCCACAAAGGTGAGTTAAACATGTGTTATGGAGCGTTGCAATTTAAAATTATGTTAGTGATATGATAAGAGCAATTACTGTGAACATCCATATATAACACTTCAAGAATCCAGAGTGGGGATTTGCTCAGTGCATGAACTGAAGCTGCAAATCTTTTGTCAGTAGTATTCTATTACAAGGTAATATTGACTTGCAGCCTGTACTGTTTTCAGCAGTCAGATTAGGTTTGACATTTTGTTGTGCCCAGGATTTATGAGTTCATGAGTTGAAATGATTTTCATAGTACGGTCCCCTAGGCATTTGGGTAGCATGGTTAGGCAAGCTCTGCTAAATAATGTTATCCATTTTAAGTAGCATTTGTGCTTTTTATTAAATTATTTTTAATCCTTCTACACTGCCAGTATCACTTTTGTGAGATAGGCAGCCTTATAAATGTTTAAATAAATACATACTGTTTTTATTTTTAAGTCATTTATAAAGTCTGGCAAGTTTAGGCAAGCTGAAACACTTAAGATATAATACATAGATAATGTTAATATTATCTGTGTCGCTTAAAATGTATTATTTGGGAGGTTAAATATTTAATAAACTCAAAATGTTTATTTACAATTGTAAGCCGCCCTGAGTCTCCGGAGAAGAGCGGCATATAAATCAAATTTTTTTTTAAAAAATGTACTATACTGAAGCCATGAAATGGCTACTTTGCCATATTGCTATTGATAGGCATCAGGGTTGTTTCTAATGCTAGATTTTGTATATGCAGGAGAGTTCGTGTTCATAGGTGCAACTGTTAACGTTTACATTGTTTAAATTGTCCTGGTTTGAATATAGACAGTCTTAGACATGGTAACTAGAATTGTAAATGAACACGTTGCCCTGCTGCATGAGAATAAGATCATCTATACTCTATTAGTTAGCCACAATAACCAAGACTTCGAAGCCTCTTAGTATTTTGCCCCAGTATTTTCTACCATGGCAATGTCATTTAGCTATCATAGCTGCTGGTCTCTGATCTCTTTTTGGAAAAGCTCTTCTAAAATCAATTCATTGAGTGATAGCTGGCACATTTTATGGAGAATAAAATTTATAAAATGGGAAAGTGTCATTGCTATTTGTAAGGACTTTCTCCATTGGTTCACATGTGACTCTTTACATCCAACAGGGAAGTTTAGTTGGCCTTGTGGATTATCCAGATGATGAAGAGGAAGAGGAAGAAGAAGAAACATCCCCAAGAAAAAGACCTCGTCTTGGCTCTTAAAAATGTTGGAACAAACTCTGATAGAGGGTGCTTAAAAGCTATGACTGAACTAAATAGTCTGACTCAGAAAGCGTTCTCCCTGGAAAATACATGAGAATACAAGGAGTAGCAAACGAAAATCTACTAGAAAGGTTATGTTCTGAGAACACCACGCTTCCAAAGAACCTAATTCCTTTCTAGTCAAGGAGTCTGCCATTCAGACTGTTAAAATGTTAAAACAGTGGATTAGTAATCAGCACCTGGAATGAAAGCTTGCCAGAAAAAATAGTCATCTTGGGTTCTGTGAGGGGATGGGGATGGGAGAAGAAATTTTGATATTGCAGGGTTTCCCCAGTTTGTAGCAAGCTAGAAGAAACTTGTAAGGCTTCAGTTGCAAACCTAGTAATATAACTTCGTAATGGTGCTGTCCATTGTGTTTTTTTTAGCAATTGCCTCTTTTTAAATAGTGAATTCTCTTTCCATTAAAAAAAATCAGAATTGGGGACCACTGTTTGCACAGTCAGCCAAATTATAGAGGGTTGCACACTGCTACATAGTGCATGTTGAGTGGCAAACTGTTTATTTTTTTCTCAACTCCATTATTTTGGAAGAAAAAAAAAGAACCTGGGTTCTAAATGCAAGCAGACTAGAAGGAGCTATCCAGGAAAATCATTCTATAGATCATCAGCTTTCCAGGAAAAAAAAACAACCCTCTAGAAACTATCAATAAACCTTGGTACTTGAAATGACAATTGAATTGCAATTACTAGTAGCATTTTACAGAAATAACATTGAATGGAATTGCTCCCTGCTAATTTCCAAAAATCTTTTCCTTCAGCCATCCACATTTCCCGTTAGGAAAAGCAGGAGGTGTTGTGAAATGCTACCGGAAACTCTTGAATCTTACTTCAACGATATATGTAATCTGGGGGGCAGAGTTAATATGCAGCACTATAAACCTAAGGGGTTTAGCATAAAGCTGCTTCTTAAACACATTCCATGTATTTAAGCAAATGTCTAAAAGTACACTAGGTGAATTGATGAAGGCAACCATTTTGAGACTTTTTTCCTTTCAGAGCAACTGAATTGTAAATATTTTAATGTTAGTTTGGCCATATATGATCTGAGATCATGCACACACAAAATTCCCTAAATTACAAATTGTGATAAGAGTGATACAAATTGAAACCAGCAGGAATCCTCAGTTATTGGTCACTCTTACAATATGTCATGGGTCCATTTCTCCTGGAAATTTCATAGTTTTAATTTTAGCTATTGTTTGAAAAGATGGGCTGTCTGTAGATATGAAGTATAGTTTTTCCATGAAACAGAAGTTTATTTTGTATTGAGGAAAAAAAAAACCACTGTACTTGTTTTACACCATTTGTATACATGTGGTAATACTAATGCTGACCTGTAAAATTCAGGAATTAAAATGTGACCCTGTAATTCCATGATTAATGGTTTTTTATTGTTTTATTGTTGTAAATGGTAAGTTAATTCAAATTTAGAAATGTGGCCATTTTAGTTTATTTTAATGATAGTGATTTGTACAATTTAATCTGAATCAAATCTAGCAGAAAAAGCAATACTCTTAGATTTGATTCAGTGTGTTGTGATGACTGACAATGTGGTCCGAAGGACATATTTCTGCCCTTTAGGGGCTCCAGGCAACCAACAATGGGGCTTTCCTTTTCTCTTTTTCAATGAAGACTTAGAAGAAGTTGTTACAGAAACAATTTGCTTCAGCAGATTTTCTACGTTGGCTTGCACTTTTTCGACTACTCTTGGCAAGTCTTTACTCTTCATAGAAGTAACTCTTTCCCATAAAACTGAATAGCAAACCATAGGAAAATAAAGGTATGCCATTTCCTTGACAGTGATGTTCATCTGGCCTGGATCCAAACTATTTAATAAATCACTGGAAAAATGATCCAATACACATCTGGATCATTTCCTTTCACCCAATTTCAAAGACTATTAAAACCTTTAAAATATGCAGATTCATTTAAGCTGCTTCAATACATGAGAACAAAAGATTTTTTTTAAATTTCAATATAAACAATAGGTGACTTTTTAGCCAATATCTGAACACTCAGTAATGATGTGAAAAATGCATTGAATTTCTCCCGTTTAAATTACGCAATCTGCCTCAGGTACATACTTCCATCTCAGTTCTTTTAGTCTGGTTTCTTTGCCACAAGACAGCCCACATTTCAAATGCCTGGGGTCCTTCAACTAAGTTTTTTTTTTTAAAGATGACATCTGCCAACATGTCTGAGTTAAATACTATTTTAATAAAAAGTTATATGAAATGTGGATGACCTGTGTTTATACTGTGTTACAAGAATGAAAAGTTTTCTACCACCGAGGTAGAATTTTTAAGTTACTCTGACTAATGAAATATAAGCAATACTAGAAAGCTGTTTGGCATAATTATGATTACAATGAAGTTGAATGGTATATTCAAAACAATTAGTCATGGCATAAGCTCATTTAAAAGGTTTGGAAATGCTAACATTTAACAACCTGATTAATCATGCTATCATTTGTACAATGCATACCAAGCCTGATTCACACAATGACAGAGTTTAAATCCAGACTATAAATAAATTAGTTGATCTTAAATCAATGGGAATTGAGCTCAACAAATATAATTAATTCCTATGAAATTTAAAGAGCTACCTCGAGTACCATTTTTATGAATAGCAGTAAATCCTATGAGATACTAAAACCTTTTCTATCTGCTTGTGGTAACAGACACAGTGGAACACATGAGTGAGATCTCCCCAGTTTTCAATTAGTGTGTGAACTGATGTTGCCCATGTATGTTTTTCCCATCTCTTGGTTAGGATGATGAGGCTATCTTAAAGACAAAAATTAAGTTTAGCCAATTTAATGTTTTAATAAAAGTATTTGACAGCAACGTTCAAAAAGTAATATTAAATCCAACAAAAGTACAACAGTGACCAGCCTGACCCAGCATATATCAGAAATAGCAAGAAACAAGATTGTTGAATCTATTAAAAATGTTGAATCATTGCTTTCCACTCTACATTTGAACCAATTTAAAGAATTACTGTTTTTATAATATATAAAATCAAGTTAATGCATGGAATGGTTGTAAGCAAACAGTTCATGGTTAAATATATAACCTTAGAAGCAGTTTCTTTAAACTATCGCTTATTAATGACTTCTTCTTTTAGTTTTGCTGCAAGGATTCGCTTCTTTAACAATCTTTGTTCCTCTTCTTCTGACATTGCCTGAAAAGAAAATATATATTAGCTTGCAGTAATTATGGCTAACTACATTTATATTTAGTATTCTCATTGATTTCAATGAAGTTGCCACTCAAGATAAATTGGATTGTAGGCAAAAGACAAAAACAATTTGTAGAACATGTAAATAAATGTTAGTTTCTATTTGTACACTAAAACAAAAATAAAATCATCACCATTTTGTAGGTTATATTAAAGCAAGAAAAGCAATAGATAAAATGCTACTTCACATATTAGAAAGGGCAAACTCTAGCTCTGTCCTGGACAGGAATATGTGTGATTGTGATTTCAGTTCTTATTTTTACAGTATTTATGCCTAATGTTTAAAGCATTCCCTTATAATAGTGTTTTCCTATTTATCTGCTCTGAAAATTTGTTACAGCTTTAACACATTGTCAATGAAGATTGTCCCAATCATCAACGGAAGAGTAAAAATGTTCAATATCATCCTCCCTTAACTGACCTAAAGAATGCTAGCATCTTATCGCTTTGAGACACTTTTTTCTTACTTTTAACAGGAAAAAAATCACATTGGCGTAAGATAGCTGTATGCCACTGTAGGGGCAGAGTCAAAGGAGCCTATCTCTAGACCTATCCCTATTTAGTCAAAGGCAGGGGATGCCATGTCAAATAAACAAAAGAAATTTCTAAGGCAGCCCAATTTTTTTCCTACTGTCACTGGACTTTAGATGGTATTTTGGCAACGTCATGAGAGGTTTAGCACTGTCAAGCACAATGCAGCTGCAGCTGAATTAATGGAATTAGTTTTGCCAAGAGCTACTCAGGAATTGAATTCACTTTTTCTAGCCACAGTCATGCCCACGAGATTTAGCTGTTTTCACTATCTGCCCTGCACTGCCTCCAACTAAGTAAACAAGGCCTTTAAATAGATTAACTTGTTTGTCTTAGTAAAAGTATCTCCTTGAGACTATGATGTACATTTTCAGATTAGAATCATGTTTTTCCAAAGTAGACTGATCTTTAAAGAAGACAGATGGTTACAGACAGGCAATTTTAATTCTGTTATCCTTCACCTCTTTAGAAGTGGACAATTCTTCTTTCTGTTCTATATTTTGTGGTGGGATACTTGTTTTTGATTTCTTCTTCAAAGCCATCAATGCATCTCGTTTCTGCTTTAGATAGTCCTCACGCTCTCTCAGCTCTTTTGCTCCAAGTTCTGATAATTTCTATTTGAATTTTAAAATCAGATTTTATATATAATTTCTGAAAAACATTTTTATCAGATACAGTTGCTACAGTCCCAATAACAAATTATAAAATGAGAGAGAAAATACAACATTGTGCAGAACTGCTCAAAACCTTCCCAAATTCCATCCAGGTCACAAAATATGGGTAGCAGAAGAAAGTTTATTCTATCATGCTCTTTCAGCTGAAAATGAGACTGAAAAACGGTGTAGAAAAAATGAGAGTAGGAGCAACTTGCAACTTCCTGCCAAACTCCCCATTTACTCTGCATCTGAAAAGCCGACATGGAACATAGGAAAATGTGATCCTATGTTTGCAGCTTGCTGTGATGTTGGAATTAAAATGAACACAGCTCAACATATGAAAAATCAAACAATTAAAAATGGACATCTTAAGCATCAGCCAATTAAGATTGATTGGAATTGATTTTTCAGTCAAAAGATCATACTGAGGACAAAAAGTAAAGAAAGATAGCATTGCTCTTCGGTGGGGTAAAGTAAGAACTTTGCTACAATGCAGTCAATGACCAAATTAATTGATATTTATGACTTCCAACCACTGATGCAGAAGTTTACATGATCAAGTTCAATTTGAAATTGTCAGAACATGCAAGCAAGATACAAATAAAATGTGCTGCTTGTGACTGGAGACTGGAACTTTAGTTGGTTTAGGAAACTGAAATGAAGCAGGAGACCATCTTAACTAATTTCTGTGGCTCCGTTGATTTCTCTGTAGCTAACACTGTCTTCCAACAACCAAAATGATGCCCTACACATAGGCATTAGCAGATGGAAGTACATAAAAATCAAATCAAATAATTGCAAAAAGGAGATGGAAGAGTCCATTTCAGCATTAAATTTACGGCCAGATGCTGACTGTGGAACAGATCACAAACCGCTCATATGTAAATTCCAAGTTAAAATGAAAAAGCTAGTCAGTTTCCATAATAAAATCTTGCAGATATGGCCATCATTTTCCAGAAAGGTCATTGATAGAGAATCAGAGGAATTATAGAATGAACTTAAAGAATTTGTTAAGTAGAATGTGAAAAGAGACTGCCAAAAGTGAAGAAAAAGAAGAAAGCAAGTGGATATCTGTAGGATAAGTAGGAGCCTGTAGTACAGTGGTTTAAAGCACCCTGTTATTAACATCTATTAACATCTGCTGCTTGCAATTACTGCAAGTTCGAATCCCACCAGGCTCAAGGTTGACTCAGCCTTCCATCCTTTCTAAGGTGGGTAAAATGAGGACCCAGATTGTGACTTTGTATAAATATACAAAAGTATGAAGGCTATTGCTTAACGCACTGTAAGCTGCCCTGAGTCTCCGGAGAAGGGCGGCATATAAAATCAAATTTTAAAAATTTTAAAAAAAATATAACGAATCATAGAAATTGCTAAAAAGAAAAGAGAAGTCAAAACCAAGAAAGTAAAAAAAAATGCAGAAAGATACTAAACAAAAGAGTTTCAGACATGTGTTAGAAGAGATAAGAAGTAGTATACAACATCTAAAGACAGAAGATGGAAAGAGACATGGAAAAACAAGGAAAGATCTCTGAACTTAGAAGAAAATTCCAACTTTGAATTGGTATGTCAAACAATGCCAAGGGACACATAGCAACTGGTTTAAAAGAGATCAAAGGAAGATGGAAGTAGTGTACCAAACACTGTATTGTAGAGATGTCAACATCCAAGATACTCAGAAGATATTGCCTACTTACAAGAACCTCTAATGCCCAGCAGACCTTCAGGGAACACTAAGCTATCCATAGAACCCTCTGGATTTCTTAAGTTGACTGGGGCAAGCTGATCTAATGAGCCCTATGTCCATAAAGGTTGGGATGCCGCCAAAGCAATCAGAGAATGATCTAATCATAACAGAAGTCCACAAATAGTCTACTCTTCTCTACTGCTCCCCATAATTGAAACTCACTAGCTTTTGCTATCTGACTGGATCCTGGGATGAATACAGTACATTTAAATACCTGACAAAACTGCTTTTATCTTTTACAATAATTGAGCTTATATATCAGTTTTTCTATTATGTTTCTTCCCTTGTGGCTTGCTTTAATCTGCAGCTACAAGGAAGGCTTTGTATTATTAGGTATGCACAACATCTATAAGGTCCTAAAATTTTATTGTTATAGAGTTATTGCAAAGTTATGTGTGTGTGTGTGTGTGTTACAAAATATTAGTTCAATAATATTTTAAATAAAGTGAGTATGCAGCTTACACGTCCTTCTAGCACTCCTTGCTTTGTTACATATTCAGAGACATCCCCAACTGCTTTCCTGCAACTATCTTCCTTCAGTTTGACAGAGGAATGATCTTGAATAGATACATCGTTCTGTTTTGCTTCTGGACCTAAATATATATTAAAATAAATGCATATACTCATATGTCTGCCATATACGAACGTATCGGGGTGAAATGCTCCCAGTTCAGACCGGATCACCCGATCCGGTAGCGATGGTGGCGGGTATTTCGGAGAAACAGTAGCAAAAATCCCTGCGCCCACCCACCCACCATGCCCAGCTGAGCCACACGATCATCAGAGGATTTTTTTTTTACTTTTAAAAGCATTTTTTCTACAACCTCTTCTGACGAAAAAATGCTTTTAAAAGTAAAAAAAAAAGCCTCTGATGATCGTGCAGCTCAGCTGGAATCGTCAGAGGCTTTTCAAAGCATTTTTAAAAAAGCCTCTCCGACGATCCCAGCTGAGTTGCTTGATGGCAGAGGCTTTTCAAAGCATTAGAAAAAATGCTTTGAAAAGTTTTTTTTTTTTAAAAAAAAGTTGGCCATGCCCACCCAGTCACATTACCCCACTACCACCAAGCCATGCCCACAGAACTGGTAGTAATAAATTTTACATTTCACCCCTGGAACATATTAATCATCTATAACTTGAATAGTTAAAATCAAAGGTTTTTAATTTCATTTTTCACTTCTTAGAATAATTGCCAACTTGATGTAATAGGCAAAGCAATTCACAGTTAAATTTGATGGAAACGTGTCCTCAGCTATTAGACAAGGAAAGCCACTATTTTCTTTTTCCATTTTACAAGCTACAAAAAATTAAATAAATCCATAGCAGAACTGGGATTCAGTATCAATTCATACAGATCTCAAATAAAAAAACAGCTTTTTGGCATTTGGATCTAGAGCTGCAACTTTCAATAACAGAAAAACTAACTACAAACCTGAAATAAATATATTTCATGAACAAATTACTTTCAGGTAGTGCTGAATTACACAATGAATATTCCTTTTTTCTCCAACTGTGCCATCCAATTGGTATAACCAGTGGCCATGTGTTCAGTAGCAAAAACATACTTCCTTAAATTTATCTTGAAATGAAAATAAGGATTTTGTTTGTGATGGAGTTTTGACCAATTGCTATAATGGATATTTAACACCCAACTCACAAAGTTTGGCATCAATTTAGTTGAAGCAAGAAATTTCTTTCAACAGAAATGTGAATAAATACCCTAAGTATGTTTAATAAAAGAGCCAGGTAGTAGTTAAACCACTAGGTTAGATACTGTGAGACAGTGAGTTTGTCCTGCATTAAGCCCGAAGCCAGTAGAGTGATTTTAGTCAGTCACGCTCCTAGAAGGCAGTGAGAAACTATTTCCAAAAATGTTGCCAAGAAAACTACATGGACTTGTTCTGTCAACAGGAGTCAAGCTGAACTTGAAAGTACACACATTCAAAAAGTTTAATATAAATGCGGCAAATACCTGAAAATAATCATACCTGGCAATTTTGTAGAGTGTTCTAGAGACCTCTTAGGTCCTACACTTTCATTAAAATGTCCTGGAGATTTATGTGCAACATCAGATGATTTCAGTTTATCATGTGCCTGAATTTGTCAGAAAAAAATAGTGAGAAATCAATTTAAGTATTACAAAAGCAGCAAATACAGTAAAAACCAACATGTCATAAAATATACTATTTAATAAATGTTATTTAAATCTTACTTTCTTCATTATTAAAGTAGGTAGCAGGATGTAGGAATAATTAAAATATTAAGATTGAATTGTCCTAAAGAAAGAATATATTAGGCTTCTGCAAGATTTTCTTTCATCCACTGTTTCCTGTACTTTTCTTACAAATTAAACATGTTTCTTATAAAGTTACAGTTCACAAATAAAAATACTGTCTCTCATTAAAAAAAGAAAAACCTTTTTTTCACAGTACTCCGCAAGCACTTTAGCACGAAATGCTTAAATGTATAGGGAAAGGAGTTTATTGTGCAAATTTCTATCTCAATCAACTTATCCAACATGGTAACTTGGGTAAACAAACCCAGAACAATATAGTGATGTTAAGTTTTCATGGCTGGCATCAATAAAGCAGTGACGAATTTTCAAGCAAATGGCATAATCTAGTTTTGTGTAATGTTTTGCCAGCAGTTATGACTGGCATCTTCTGAGGCAGAGTAAACTGCTTTGTGACGAACCTCTCTGCAGCTCACAGGCAACTGAGTACTGAGAAAAAGGCAGCTTTCATGATTGTGTCACGAGGAAGCAATGTACTACCACTGCACAGGGATGAGTCAATTAATTGGAAGAACTTTGAATTGGTTGACTATGTTATGCATCAATTACAATTCTAAGTATCAGCTTTTTGGTTTGTCAGGAACAAAAATGTCAGCTTGTACTATTTTCTTAGTATCATCAAAAGTCAAGATACGCGTCATAATTATGCCAAAACAAGTGGATACAAGCAAAAAATCAAGAGTTGCAAAAAATGATTTCAATTAGTAGGAATATGCTGATCATTTTATTCAATCAATTACGAAAAATAAATGTCATTCATTCATTATTTATTTATTTTATTTAAATTTATATACCACCCATCTCACTATCAAGCAACTCCGGGCAGCTTTTACTGAAGACTGAATTTACTAAAGAGAATAATTGTATAATTGCAACCACTTGTGGTTTTGTTGAATTGATTTCCCAATATACCTCATTATTTCTTTTCCTTTCTTGCTCTAGATCATATTCCTCTTTAGATTTCCTGAAAAGATAAACAGAAAATATTTTAATATATACACTGCCTTACCATTCTTTAACAGTCATATGATTGTTGCAGTTTATAATTAATGTAAGTAAATAAATCTAAAATAAATACAAACCAGAAATAGTTTTTAAAATGACAAGACAAATGAGAAGAAGTTTAGTTTTACTACTCTCTATTGAAATAGCTCTTTAAAATGTTGATAAGAAACATAAGACTAACATACAAAATTAAAGCCAACACAATGAAATAGGATGTAATAGTCAAAATACAGTTCAAAATAATTGGGAACAAAAAATTAAGAGAGCAAAGACCTCATGGAAAAAGTGAATTCTGAGGCTGGACTTGCGGAGAGAAGTGAGAGGTCACTATGAATATTAGGCATAAGTAATCCAGGGAGCACAATTCCTGACCGCTGCTTCTGCTATTTAGACACAGGGAGCACAGCCAAAGAGCCAATCACTCTCATCCTAATCTACATCACAGGTTTGTAGGTCTGAGGATAAAATAAGAGATCCCTATATGCACTCCTTAAAGAAAATCCTATAAATCCCTATATTCATTCCTTAAAGAAAAAAAACTGAACGGATTTGCTTCTAGTGACTAGGAAATAAAAATATAAAGACTCTAGAACAGGGGTCAGCAACCTGCGGCTCTGGAGCCGCAGGTGGCTCTTTCACCCCTCTGCTGAGACTCCCTGTCACTCAAAATATGCATCACAACACAATGTGCGACACCTGCCGGCATGCAATTTATTGAGCTTTTTATTGAGCTTTTCAACCCCTGGTAGGCCAACCGTGGATAAATCCAAGAAAGGAAATAAGTTTCAGAAATAAACAGAATGTTTAATTCAACTACATATGCTAGTTTTGTGGCCGCTCAAGAAAGTCAGGCATGGGAAGGGTTTTGTGGCTCCCGGTGTTTTCTTTTCTGTGGGAAACAATCCCAAATGGCTCTTTGAGTGTTTAAGGTTGCAGACCCCTGCTCTAGAGTGTGAGGTTCATCTCTGTTTCTTGGCTGAGTATTTCTATGGTCATGGGGCTAGCATGGCTATACCCCAAAAGCACATGGGATGCTATTACCTTCCCACTGAAGTGGTACCTATTAATCTACTCGCATTTGCATGCTTTTGCTAGGTAGACAGGAGCAGGGACAGGAAATAGCTCACTGTCCCGGCCTGTCAGCTTTCCAGCTAACAGATTCAGTGTGTTGAACCATTAAGCCCCAACTATGAAGTTTGCCTGTATTTTTTTCCAATATGTTAAGTTTTTTTTAAATTTCCCAGTATAGGCTGGGATTTTTGGATGTAAGCTAAGTAACTTATTTAAGATTCTGCTTAGATTTTAGGGTGAACAAAAGCGGGCTAGAAGACCCCATCTATAAAAGCTCTCAGAATAGAAGTTCTATATAAATATAAATTGAAAAATAAATTACAATAGATGTGAAACTTCCAAACTAAAACTCTCAAAAGATAAGATTTAACATACTTTATTTAACATACTTTATTTACTCAAATTCAAAATAAGTTATATTTATTCAAGCAAGCACATAATATTGCAAGCAGCCAGACTTACAGCCTTAATATAATACAACCCTAAATCTTTCAAGTCAATGTGAATGACATACATTTCTGAAATATTCCATGGTTAAAAAAGAAAGGCACTAAGCAATTGAATGAGAAATATTTAAAACAAACTTAACAAGCAGACTAATGTCTAATGTTTCTGCAGGGTTTCTCTCCCTTTTTTCTCATTTATTGATTGAGCAAAATGGAAAAACTGCCCAGAAAAGGAAGAAAGTCACTTTAGGTTCACTACTTGCTATCCATGTCCTTCTGGATCCAAGCCTACAGATGCCTTAAGACCTGGCAATAAAATAATATAGAAGTAGGTTTTTTAGCAACTGCCTTGTTAAGTGATTGTCCATAAATACAACGGTAATAAACTAATAAAAAATGTTATCTGACCAATGGTTGCACTTACTCTCAAATTTCTCCACCTGACAACAACACGTGTGCGGTGAAAATAACACTGGCATTGCTACACAAGATAACTCTAAATGAGGAGGCAGCAACCAGCAATCTTCACAGCATCTCTCTCTCTCTCTCACTCTCTCTCTCTCTGTCATGTAGTTTGCTTAGTGACCCTTTTGTCAGAAACAATTGCTAAATGAGGACTACTTGCAATGACACTATCTAAAACGAAGATTTAAGAAGAAATGTAACATTTCCCATTGCCCTTCAATTAAAATATAATCAATATTTACTTATGCATTGCGCTAAAAGTGTATCTCAAATTTTCCAAATATTTAACCATATATTTCTAATTTAACACAGAATGGAATAATGAATCCTCAGTCACTATGTGTGCAAAATGCTTCCAAGTGCAAATTAGGTAGGTCTTGTGGCAATCAAATTTTATTTTAAGAGGCCATATCCAAGTACGTGTATATAAAACAAGGGAAAAAACTAGTTTTAACCTAAGAACCTCTCTTAGTATTTTCATTTCTTCTTCTTCAGTTTCAGTATATACATCAGATCCATCAGTCAAACAGTCAGGTAGCACACCTATTTTATGGGGGGGAAAAGAGTAAAAGGATCAATAGGTGATTAAAGTAATGACAAACTATTCAAATAATTATCAAAGTCCAGAATTTTTTCTAGAATAGAAAATAAATTATATTCAAAATATTGCTTTAATTTATTCATGTCTTGATTAGAAGATAGCAAACTGAATTATCATCAAAGCTGGTTTCTAAATGAAATGTATATTTCGCTTTACACATGGCAATCTTAATGAGATTTATTGAGATTGACAATTAAGTTGTAGACTTCTGACTTTAGTATAAAATAAAATACTGCACAAGGAAATATAATTATCCTTTGATTTTAGGAAAATTTCTATCAGATGTATTTGCCATTGCCTTTATGGGGATATGAAAATATATTTGACTGTTAAATGCTGTTTCCTTAGAAATGGTTTTAACCCACATATTTTGTATGTTAATAGAATGGTTGATTTTGTTTCTTTTAATAATTTTTTTTTCAATTGATACTAGATCAATTTCTTCACACATGGAAAAGCAAGTAAATATAGTAAATAATCACTGTCAAGATAGTTTAAAAGCAATAATATACTTCAGACTATGCAAGCAATTGCAATGGGTGATGAAAACAAAAGCCAACTAGTAAGATACTAGCTTAATCTTCTGACTGAGGAAACCTTTCAGGGTATCTCCATCTTAATTGTACGTTGGCTTTTCTTTTTACCTTTTCAGCTTCCCATTGCCTTTCTTATTTTCTTTCCTTTCCTTCCTTATTTTTCCTTTTTGCCCTATTTAGTTTAGTCTTTTAATGCCTCTCTTCACTTTCCTTTGTTTGTTTGTTTGTTTGTTTATTTTGTATAGCATACATTTGTCAGGAAGATCTACACTTTACAGAGTAGTCCTGACAGCCTAACTGCTAGTTCATTTGGTTTCATAGCTAGCTTGCTGTGGTATGTAACAATCTGGCTAATGGCATTCAAGTTGTCCAGCACCAGCTCTCGTTCTCCTTGTGCAGCTAGCCTTTCTCAACTGAGTGGCACCCCATTTATCTACTCACCATAATGCTTTCAAACTGCTGGGTGGGCAAGGCAGGAGCTAGAGACGAGTGACAGGAGTTCACCGCATCCCACAGTGCTACCAGGCTTCAAACCACCAGTGTCAAACATTTCTGGTCAGCAGATCTGGCATCCTTAAGCTGTTGCGCCACCAAGCCTCCTTGATCAGTATTGATTTTATTCATCTGACTTGGCTATATATGTCCAGGTTTAGGGAATCTACTTAAACTCATGTTCCAGCTAATCAAAGCAAATGAAAATATTGTTCTTTTTATTATTTCTTACCATTTCTTTCTTGAATTATTCTAATGGCCTGCAACTGCATTTCAATATTTTTCTGGACCATCATTTCTTTAAACAATCTGAAATCTTCTGCTGCCAGTACGGGCTGCAAAATGGCCTGAAAGGAATGAAAAGTGTTTTATCTCAGAGTGCCAACAAATTCAAAATTTAAACAATTCAAAATTTCCTTATGACAATAATCAAAATATTAGGAAAAAGACATTTAGTAAGATCTCAGGTATGGTAGACATAAAGCCAAAACCAATTTAGCCTTAAGACTGCTCTGGAGACTTCTGTTTTTTATTTTAACAAGGATATAATGGAAGAAGCAATGTCCCAAATATGAGCATTCAGTAGCATTGAATGTTCTGAACACTGAATTGCTTGATGGCTATTCTAGAACCACTGAGCAATCTATGAGCAACTCATAGCTGATTGATTAGTTGATTGCAAGATACATTCATTGCCATTGAGGAAAATTTCAGTTCCTAATTCTTCCATAAGGACAACAGGGGTCCCAATTATGCTAGCAATCCATGTCTATTTCTTTCTGTGGACCAATCTGATTCTTGTGTGTCTGGACAGAATGTTAGCAATTTTGAGTAATAATTCATAAATTCCATTATTTTCAATGTGTAATTTTAAATCACATTTGCCTAATTCTGTGGTTTATAACATTATTCATATACATCAGCGTAATCCTATTATTCTAAATTGATAAAGTGCAGCCTTTTAAGTGAGGATTGAGCAACATAAAATCCCTAAGAGCACTCTGTAGTTCCCAAAGTGCCACACTAGGCCAATTTCTGGTGCCACACAGCCCAATTTCCAGCTATAAAAATAAAACAGTAGCAAAATAGGTACATTAAATCCCAAACTAACTGGGAGAAAGGGACAAAAACGTTCAGCTAGATCAGTTCCAATTACTTGCAGGTCTCATCAGTCAAAAATGGTTTTTAACAAGTACAATATTAGCCACAAAAAGATTGCTCACTGCTATTTTTGTTAAAATGTTAACATTTTGTTAAAATGTTTACCTGGGAGGTTCGAGTTTTAGCAAGAGGAGACATACAAGCTTCCTGGAACTTGTCCTCATTAATTCCAACTTCTTTAAGATAACTATCTAATAATTTTTCAACCTTTAAAAAACAACAAAAACAGATATTTTTTATTCATCTTTTTACTAAAGAATGGGACATAAATTACTTTAAATGAAAAAATACAGTAGTTGTGGCTTCCATTCAAAATACAATGAAATCAGATTCAGATTCATAAATATAAACCTAGAGGTTAACATCTGAAATCACATAAAAGGTTTATTAGTGGATGAATGACCTCCCACAACAGGACTTCCTCTGTTTTTCCTGCATCTCCCAAATCTGCTCTGAAATACTCCCTCAGTATTTTTGTGTATTATATATATATTATTATATAGGGTTTTTTTCTTGCTGCATGATACAGAGTCACACTGTTTGATATGACTGGCCTTATAAATGTAGCTAAAATATTTTTTTTTAAAAAATAAGACAGTAGTTACAAGGAAAAGAGAGATGTTGCTCCAATATGGAAGTTCAGATGTTTCCTCCATGTTATTTAATACCAAATAAAACCATGAGGAGTGGTGTGAGGCAGACTGAGATATCGGCAGTACACTGATAATAGTCCATTGTACATCATTACCTAGGCAGAGCTGAGATGGAAGTCCTGAATCAATGTTTGGAACTAATTTGGACTGGATGAGGAGAAACAACCTCAGATTAAACCATCATGACTGATTATATTAGCATTACCGAGAATGTTAAAATTGTTTCTATAATAGACCATATATGTGGAATATTTTATTTCAAATATTTTTACTCCCTTTCAGCACTCCATCCACATTCTTAGTTTATATTTTATTTCTGCATTCAAGGTAATTAATCCTTTTTCTTAAAAACCAGTAATTTTGATTTTGAACACATGAGCCCAATATTCAGTGATGTTTACTAAAAGCAGCAGGATAGAACCTAACAAGTTACAGTTTTAAAATCAGCAAAGGAAGAGAAGGAAAAGGATGACAGCATAGAATCTGCAGTTATTTTGGTTATATTTGCTTAGGCTTAGTTAAAGAGTAGGAAAGCTAAAAATGTTATACCAAAAAGTTTCATGGGAAAGATGATATTATTTATCTTCTCAAATGCCTGGGAAAATGGGAAACAAGCAATTTGGAAAACATTGCAAACACAGAACATCTGTACATTCTTCTGTTATATAGAAAACATATAGCTAGAATGAAGAAAGCTATTCCTAAAAAACTTAAAGATATATAGGTGATAAAATTAAAAGTACTTAAGTTTTCAATATTCATGTAATACAGCCCCTTTCCTTTTTAATAGACCTTCTACGAAAAGACTGTGAGAATCATTTAGAAGGGTATTCAGTATTGATTCTGACTCTATGAGTAAGATGGGTGGCATATAATTCAACAAATAAATAAAATATATTCTTGTAGGGATCTACAGCAATCCAGACTCAAAATAGAAAAAAATGTATTCAGATCTTGTGTGAGTTGGCACATCACACATATAACACCTCAATCGATGTATATTTTCTTGGAATACACAAGTACTAAATTATATAAATACGTAAGAATCTCTGATTTCCCATTTTACCAAACAATGAAACTACATTTTATAATATATTCAAAGAGATACATAGCACATTTCTGCTTTAATATATTATGTTTTAAAGGCTAAGGAATTCTACTTACCAAAGCTTTATATTCCTGATGAATTTCAGTGTAAGATAACTTGCTTTCTTCCTCATCATCAAAAACTGAAAAAAGTAATATTTTGAGGTTCTTTATAATATGCAAACTAAAAAAATAGTTTCATCTAGTAATATCTTAAAATTGCATTTTGCACACAACATTTATCTGAACTAAAATATAAAATATATAAAAATAAAAGTTCTGACTCGTACAAAATGTGTTGTACAGGCAATTTTAGGCACCCAAAAAGGGTGCATGTAACACATCCGCAAGCTGGTACGCTCTCTCGCTCTCTTTCACACACACACACTTTGTTTATTTATTTATTTATTTCAGGAACCTGCAAGAAAGTGTTTGGAAGATCTGACAGCTCATCTGAGCCAAGCCACTCTGTAATTCTGACTCAATGAACAAATACAGTAGCAGCTTCAGTGTCCTAGACCTAGGAGATTACTTTAGGAATTTTTGTTTTAGCTTTTTGAAAAGCAGCTACTAATTGCTCCTGGAATGATAAAAATAATCACCAAAAACCACTGGGCCACTGAAGTTCTTAGTTTTAATTCTACTAAGGTCCATAAATGCATTAAATAAAAACATTCTATATTTTTTCATCCCACTCTTTAAAATATTAAGCAGATGTCAAGGGATATACTGTATTAAAGAAATATACATACATATCAGTAGTGGGTTTCAATTTTGGTTGCTACTGGTTTGCTCGCAGGCACGCGTGCGCACATACAACACTTCTGCACATGTGCACAAGCTTCTGCGCATGCACAGAGACCTCCAGGTGGGGGGATGGAGCCTCCTGCCACTACTGGTTTGCCCGATCCGGGACGAACCGGTAGCAACCCACCACTGATACATATACATACATACATGTTTACTGGCAAAAGTTTTTAACCTGCCAGTATACTTTAGTACTTTTACTGCTATTTATTTAAATTTATATACCACCAAGTAATTTTAATTCTGAGCAGTTTACAGTAAACTAAAATACAAGAAAAACACCTACTATAAGAAAAATGAAAACAACTATAGTTTAACAGAACCCTTGCAATAAAAGGGGGGAAATACTTAAAATTCCACACACTCCATTGCACCAGAACCCAAAATAACTGCATCGGTTGGAGCTGTACTGGTTCCTGATTTGCTTCCAGGTCCAATTCAAGATGCTGGTGGTCACCTTTAAAGCCCTCCATTATTTGGGATCAAATTATTTGAAGAATGATCTTTTCCCAGGTACAACCACCAGATAGGGAGGCAGGGTATATTGTTGGTCCCCTTTATTAAAGAGGTCCATCTAGTGCAGGGGTGTCAAACTGGCGGTCCACGGGTCAGATGCATCACGTGCAAGCCACGCCCACCCTAGCTCCGCAAAGGGGAAAAACCATGACAAAATGTCATGTGATGGCAATGTGACGCCATGAGTTTGACACCCGTGATCTAATGGGAACAAGGAGGACTTTCTCTGTGTGGCTCCCTCCCTGTGAAGCATCATCCCCATGGAGATAAGATTGGCTCCTACCTTGATATTCTTTTGAAAGGCTGGGAAGACAGGATTTTACCAGTAGGCCTAGGACCCCAGGTTGATGTAGAGCCCACCAAGAGGTTTGATTGTTGTTTGGGGGTGGGGGGAATGGATTTTGTATTTGGGGTTTTTCTTCTGTCAGCTGGCCAGAGTCACTATGAATGAGTAGGTGACCACATAATTTTTCTTTAAATATGTCAATAACTCTTTTTTTACTTCAGATCTCTCATCTTAAAACTTCATAAAGAAGAATAGCATGCTACTCTTACTCTTATATGAAAGTGTCATATACAATGAAATATATGACACTTTCTCTCCCATGCAGCACAGTGTCCTAAAACTCCAATTTGCTGAAAAATCTAAAACATTGCTATGGTAGAACGTCCCATCCTTCCAAATCATTCATTTCGTAGGTTTCCATTAAATTCAACAATAAATCTTAATGGGGGGAGAATTTAAATAATTCTACGCATTGTACATCATAAGGGAAAAATAAACATCCCCTTGGTTAGCGGACTCAATGGGATACTAAAATATTGAGCTTCGGCTGAATCATGACCAGCAGCCACTCCCATTCCTTATGACTACCGTAATGCGGTGATAATGATTGCGATAATAATCCACAGCCCGTTAAACGCAACTATACAGAGGAATGAAGAAAATCACTACCCGAGGATAGCCATTCGGACACGGCGACAAGCCTATTGGCGGGATTTCCACAGGCCCCGCAGCTTTCTCACCTTCACACTTGTGCTCCACAAACTCTAGAATGGGAATAGACCAGGCGGGGCTGCGGAGAAAGCCGGCGATGCTATCTACCACCCACTCCACTTCAGCCTCGACGTCCGCCTCTCCCTCGGTCGCCATCACATCTCCCCTCCCCTTTTTCTCCCACGCCCTCGAGTGCAAGAACTCGCGCGCGTCCCGCCCTGTACGGCGAAACGAGACAATATGCGCGTGCGCCGGAGGGGAAAAGAAAAAAGAAAAGATGACAGCTAAACTCCGGCGACGGTTGGGCTTCGATTTGCCGTCACCATGGCAATTGCAGGCACTAAAAGGTGGGGTGGGGGGGAGGGAAGGGTCTAAAATAAACTCACGCGAGAGAAGGCGCGAGATCGTACCCAACTCAATAAGCATGCGCCGCTCCTCCCCCTTGTTGTCCAATTATCTCTCTCTCTCTCTCTCTCTCTCTCTCTCTCTCTCTCTCTCTCTCTCTCTCTCTCTCTCTCTTTCTCTCTCTCTCTCTCTCTCTCTCTCTCTCTCTCTCTCTCTCTCTCTCTCTCTCTCTCTCTCTCTCTCTCTCTCTCTAAGTTGCTTGGCTGAAGATAACATAGACTCGGATGTGGACTGAAGCATGAGAGAGTTCTGGGACCTTTTTCCAAATTCATCCCATGTTTGTTTGCTGTTATATGTGTGACTTGTCAGCAAGGCTGTTTTTGGACACAGATTTAGCACCATTCTGGAAGAGTACTGAAGTCCTCCAAGATCCCTTGGAATTCTATGATTCCATGAATTGGATCTCTCATTGATTCCATCCGTTACTTCTTGTCCTGTTCTCTGGTGCTAACCCCCTCTTCTCTGTGACAGCCCCTCAGATATTGAAAGACTGCTGATGGGGTTGACCTATTCTTCAAAGCACCTAAGGGCAGGACTAGAAGTAACGGATGGAAACTTATCAAAAATAGATCCAACCTAAAAAAATTTTAAAATCCTGACAGATCAATTAATCAGAACAGCTTTTCTGCAGAAGTTGTGGATGCTCCATCGTGGGAGGTTTTTAGAAAGAAATTGAACGCCCATTTGTCCAGATTGGTATATGGTCTCCTGCTTAAGCAGGGGGTTGGACTAGAAGACCTCCAAGTTCCCTTCCAACTCTTATTCTGTTACTTTACCTGCATGAGTTGGAATGTAAACCTGGCTCTAGAAAACAACAAGGAATGAACAAACTGTTAAAAGAGAAAGAGGCCTAGAAAACATTACTCAATCCCAAGAAAGAAAAAATTAGCAAACCACCCCAATCTCCTCCTCCAAACTACGAAAATAACATCATCTTGTTTTGCTTGTTATACCATGTAGAGACACATCCCAACAGCCTCAAGGTTCTATTATAATACCTTAACAACCATAAACAGCATTCTTAAAATACAGCATCTGCCATTATTTTTTGTTGATATCTACAAGAGCTGACATGGTTGTATTTATTTATTTAAATAAATAAATAAATGATTTTCTCATATACATGAGCCCAAACTTCCTTCCTTTTCCTTCCTTCCTTCCTTCCTTCCTTCCTTCCTCTAATACTACTTCCACCTATGTGGGATTCCAAAGAAGAATTATCTTAACATTGGTTGTCCAAAACAACATATTTCATCCCTAATCTATTTAAGTAATACCCCTTAAGTAGATTAAGACAAATTTACTTTTCTTTTTCCTATTCCACAACTTCCTCAATAGGCCATCCTTCAGTTGTGTTGGACAGCTCCCATCATCCTCAGCCAGTTGCTATCCAATTACCTATGGTAATTTCAAGACAAACTTTTAAAGGTGAAATAAATTATTAACATAAATGTATTCTGTCTAAAGAACTCTATTGTGTATTCCATGTATTTGCCAAAGGTTTGTAAATGTTTTTTTCTAGACTATTGTTGGCATAATTTTCCATATGGTGTTTTCATCCTGAGAAGAGTTTTTGCCTTCATCTTTAGTTTTCTCTTAATTAAGGCACTTCAACAGCAGGCATTTAATGTAAGTGGTACAACTTTTAAATGCTGTGCTTAAACAGATTATATCATGCTTACACACATTTTCTAAACAAAAAAATTAGATTTCATACATACAAATATATCGATAGAAGAGAATATTTGTTGCTTGGTGTTGAACTGTGTGGTCCCTGGTGCTCTCTGAGCTTGTTGGTTTCCTTGCAGATGTTCCATTACCAAACTAGGTAACATTATCAGTGCTAAAAGGGAGTGAAGTTTGCTATTATTTTTATATATTTGTGACAGATTATGTTATCTAATTTTGTGATGAAACTTCTGCAAGAAAACCTCCAAGCTGCCAGAGCACCAAGGATCCTACAATATGCGGAAGATAACTTGCAGACCCTGTCAGCTGAAGAACAGCCCAGGTGTAGGAAGAGAGTCTTCTCTGCCATTGCCCGCATCCTATGAAATATTGTTCCCCCCCAGAGGTGGGAGGGGCTCTGACTTTCCTGGTCTTCTGAAAAAGGGTTAAAACATGGCTTTGCAGTCTTGCATGGGGAGCTCAAAGAAGCACGCAATTGTACCATGAGAGCCCTTTTACCTTTCTCAGCTAATTTTTAACAGGGTTTAATTATTTTTGCCCCCTTAAAAATTGTTATAACTTTTTACATTTTTAATTCTAAAATTTAACTCTAACATTTTAATGTTTATGTACTATTTTATATTTTGATGTTTTACTATATACCACCTAGTGTTCTTCTTTAGAAATGTGATCAATCAATCAATCTTACCTTGCAGAATGGAGTAAATGAACCCAATTACAGTTGGCTAGACATCTCTCTTAATTTCTTCAGGGAAAGAGATTAAAATTGAGAAACACAAGGAAATGGTCAAATAATTGAGAAAAGACCATCTCAACATTCCCTATTGTTTTCTGTTTGTTGCATGGAGCAAAAGTAAATGTGTTTTATGTTCCCTGAGGCTATTTTGAAATGGGCAATAAGGAGTTGCACAAATACAAATATACAAACACAACCTTCTTCCCTGAATATAGTAGAAGGTATAAGTTGATTTCAAAACAAGAGCATAGTAAAATAACAGATATGAAAGGAATCCAGGAAACATAATGCTAATAATGGATATCTGATAGAAAAATAACTGACTATTTCCTAGGGACCAAAGGTCTCAAGGCAAGTGCATACTTCCACAAATTCCCAAAGACATCTAGTATGCCCACAAGAAGTTTGCCTCCAAGATGGAAGTTAAGTGTTACAAATTTTGCACAACTTGAATCAATGGCAGAACATTATTAAAGGGGAAAATTATTTTTTATTCTGGTACACAAGGTGGCAACCTAAGATTGTTTCAGTTTTAGGCTGAGGATCAACTAAGACCAATGCTGTGTGGTTAAGAGAGAAGATTAGGATCACCAGGCATTATGGCAATTAAGTTAAAACCTCTGTAGAGAAAATTACTGGATTCCTGTTTTGTAATACAAACAGACACACAAAGAATTTTAATTCTCTTCTATTCTGTTTAGGTCAGGCTGCATCTAGACTTTTGTGTCCATATGTGGGCTGTTCACTTTGTTTTAGGAGGGATATTAATTCTGTTCATGGGATTGACTTTGAAATCTCCTTAGAAATTGCATTAGGTGCAAAATGCAGCATCTTATTTATTGGCTGATGAGAGTATTATTTGCATGTTAGTTCAGTGCAGCAGGTTCTGCTTTGGTTCTGGATATAATTTAAAGTGTTGGTATTGACCTCGTCTTCACTTAATGGTGGCAATTGGGATTAGGATTTCCATCACTAAGTGACACAGACATAAAGTGTGATTCCACATCACGATGCCACCTTAGAAATTCCAGCACTTTCAGTTGCCATATTAAATGAAACAACACAGACTGTTAAGTAAGGTTGTCACATGGTCACATTTGCAATCTACCAGCTTTCCCATTAATTTTACTTACAGGAAGCCAGCAAAGGTCACAAACGGCAATCACATGACTGCAGGATGCTGGAACGTAGGTAACTATGGGGACTGGTTGTAACTATCACTTGTTCAGGGTTGTAAGTTTTAATGGTCACTGAACAAATGTTTAAGTGATCACATATATATATAATTTGCCACCAAGTACAGGCAGGATTATCTGTTTGAAACAGAATTTACTCATCAATTTTCCTAACATACTAGGAAAATATATGGAGAATTTCCCCTGTAACAGATTTGGAAGGGACAGAAATCAGTATTTTTTTGTGGCTTCTAAAACAATTTCTCCCACAGATAACCCTATGCTGCCCTCCCTCCCAATAATTAGGAAAATAGTGAAATGAAAATTGTCCAAGAAAGCTTATAATAATTAGATATCTTTTATTTTATAATATACCGGTATGTTACATTGTATGCTTGAGGGATTTGTTGGGAATATGACAACGCATAAATTAGAGCATGTCCAAATGAATATACATGACAAGAAAATAGATATTAAGGGGGGGGGGGAAATCTCACCTGTAAGTCATTCAACAATGGAATAGTCAGCTTCTAAAGGTCTATCTGGCAAAGATGTTCTGGGATTCTCATTTTCCCAAGGATATTCCACAGATTGACATGGTTGGCACTGTCAAAGACTTTTCTAGACGCAATAAAGCTCATATTGACCTCCTTTTCATATTCTTTGACATTCAATTATCCAGCACACATCAGCAATAATGTTTCTCTTTTTTTTTTACTTTTGCTAAAGCCAGCTTGAACATCTGGCACCATTTTTCATGTAGGGCTCTAATCTGCAATGGATGATCCTTAGCATTATTTTACTAGCATGTAAAATGAAGGATTTCCTATAATCTTATAGCTTGGTAATTACCAGAGTGTTGATCTAACTTCATTTTATCTCTTTGTAGTGCAAGTTCTTATAAATAAGATATCTTGGATGTTGTCATTTTTACTATATAGAATTTCAATATATTGCATATTTGTTTGATATTGGAATCAATTATCTGTCTTTTGGCTTCTCTTATATTTTTGGCAATTTCCACCATCTGTTCTGACATCCAGTTTGATTTCCTCAGTCTTTTCTAAAACCAGCTTCAACATCTGGCATCTCTTTTTCCATGCAACTACGGAAATCTAATCTATGATGGATGATATACTAAGCATTATGTTGGATCTAATCTATGTTGGATGATACTAAACATTATTTTGCTAGCATGCAAAATAGAGGATATTGTACAATAGTTTGCACACACTATTGCATTCCTTTCTTTGCTATTGATATGAAGAGATTTCTTCCAAACTTTCAAACTTTTGGCTACTGTGTCATTCTCCAGATTTGCAGGTATAGTTTCTTTATAATCTTTACTGATGTGTATTCTGTTGCTTGTCATATTTATATGGCTTTAAACCAGTCTCTCCTCCATGCTCTAACTGCACATCTGCTATATATAGATAATTCTAATGACTTGGATTACTGAGATAATGCATGCAAAGTGCTTTAAACTAAATTTGCACTATGCCAGTTTTCTCCAAACTAATGGCCTCTATTTGATTACAACTTCTGCTATCCCTGATCATTTGGTACTAATGCTGATGACAGCTGTAGTACATTTAAATTGACATAGGTTGAAAAAGGCTGCATTTTGTAATATTAAACCTTATAGGCATATAAGTTTGGAAAACTCCAAGATATTTTCAAAGCATATTGATTTCAATTGAAAATATTTGTTTTCAATCACTGTAAAAGGAAAAATTAGATTTGTTAGACTACATTTAGCAATAACAATAGCACTTAGACTTAGACTTATATACCACTTCATAGTGCTTTTACAGCCCTCTCTAAGTGGTTTACAGAGTCAGCATATTGCTCCCAACAATCTGGGCCCTCAGTATATACTGCTATATAGTATATATATAAATATACTAAATATAGTATATATATTTACAGTATATACTGCTGCTTTGGAAATAATGAATTTTAGATTAGATATATATATAGGATTATACTATATGTAAAAGTTCCACATGCATTTTTATTACTGAATTACAGTATATATTATTATTCAAAGCGAGAAAAATAAATTACAGATTAAGTGTATTCATAATCAAAATTTAAAGAACCAGATTGCATCCTTGCATAAGCAATATTTCTTCTTTCTTATAACTTGTCAAAAAATCATTTTTTTTGTACTGTCTTATTCTGTTATTGCAGTTGGCCTCTGAGTTTATAACCTCCAAAACCTCCAATCACTTCCAAACTGATCTCTGGAGTGCCATATTTCAGCCAGAAAAAAAGCTGATTACTCTAAAATGCAGCTGTTTAATGATGAGAAGATAAATAAAAACCTCTTAAGCTTTATTTAATTAGTTGAGGAAGAAGACTTTGAAGACTCTCAATAAATGCTTTCAGATACTATGTTTAACCCAAGGGACAAATAGGCATCTGGATTGCTAAAGCTTGAGGCCACAAGTGAAAAGGCAGGTTACATCTGACAGACCCAGATGAATTAAATCAAGTCAGGTAGAGCAGGCTGAATCAATAAAGCACTCTAACTTAGGTCCAGCCAAATAAAAAAGAGTCTTCAAAGGAATTACACTAGTGCAATGACTGTAATAATAATAGCTGTTTCCCCACTCAGTCCATTATGATCGGTTAGGAGATCATCTTGAACAGTGAAGAGGATAATATGTGACCTAGAAAGATACAGAAAATTGTTAAATCTCCCTATTTTTCACCCAAGGAATAGTCCTTAGTGGAAAAAATCCAAAAGTGTTAATACTCACAATCTATTCTGACTTTATTATCTTAACCTGTTTTAATTCATATTACTGTATTATATTTCATTTATTTTGCTCTTCTTTTTAATCCATTTTGTTATGGTATACTAAAACTTATATTGTAACAACAATGGTAATGGCAGCAAAGATGATGAGAAAATAGAAGAAATACTGGCACCCATTTAACTTCATATTTGAACTGGATATCTTAATATATTAAATTTACAGTTTCCAGTGCAATTCTTTAGATATTTATATAAAATAAGATACATTAACATCAATGGCACTTATTCTCATTTTAAACCACTTTCTAAGTACTGAAATATCTATGTAGTCAGAATCAGAGAAATGGAAGGGATATTAAGAGTTTATCTAGCCCAGGTGTCGGCAACTAGTGGCTCTGGCGCCGCTTCCAGCTCTTTGGGCCCTCTGCTGCGGCTCCCTATCCCTCACTGGCTGGCCTCGCCCCTTGCCCTCCCCTCCCAGTCACTCCTCGCCTGGCCTGAGAAAGTAAGGGTGACGGTGGGGGGTGATGAAGCAGCAAGGGCTGATTCACCAGCACCTCACTCTTGCTGGAGCTTCTTCCAGCCCTTGTTGGTGCTGGTCGTGCCTCAGTCGCTTGGGGAGATGTGCAACCTGTTCCCTGCCCTGAGACACTGCCCCGACCCAGCCATGACTTACGCCAGCCTCGCTAACACGAGGGCTGCGGGGTGGAAATGGGATCTGAGAGGAGAGAAAGACAGAAAGGGGTATGGGCCCGCAGCACCCAGCTGTGGCTTTAAGAAGCTCGGGCAGCGGGAAAAGCGGGCTGGCCCTGCCGAACTTCGCATGCCCACCCTGGGGATCAGGAAAGCTGAGGCTGGGCCAAGCTGGTGAGCTCTCCTTGGGGCTCTTCACTACTGCTTTTCTTTCTTCTTTTTGGAAATCTGGGCTGGCTGAGGAACCAGCACGAAGCACAGCAGAGGCTTCCCTTCGGGCAACCCTCCTCCTCCTCTTGTGACCCCCTGGCCAGCTGTAGCAGGGCCAGGAGCGTGCAGAGGGAGACCCTCCTCAAGCGAGAGGCCACCTGCCCGGCATGTGGCTTTGCTGTGCTTTCACCAAGCCCACTGGCTCGCTTGAGGAGGCTCTCTCCACTTGTGCGCACACTCCCGGCCCTGCCACAGAGTGTCCAGGGGATCGCAAGAGGAGGAGAAGGAGAGTCGCCCAAAGGGAAGCCTCCACTGCGCTTTACGCTCAATCCTCAGCCAGCCTGAATTTCCAAAAAGAAGAAAGAAAAACAGTAGCACAGAGCCCCAATGAGAGCTCACTGGGCTTTCCGAGAGAGTGAGAAGAGACAGAGACAAAGACAGAGAGAGAGAGAGAGAGAGAGAGAGAGAGAGAGAAATACACAGAGAGAGATCTACAGAGACGGGGAGAGAGACATAAATACAGAGAGAGGGGGAAGAGGGAGAGTGGGGAGAGAGACGGAGAGTGGGGAGAGTAGGAGACAGACAGATACAGAGAGAGGGGGAGAGATACAGAGAGAGAGGGAGAGAGAGAGACAGACAGATACAGGGAGGGGGAGAAAGAGGGGAAGATAGAGTGGGTGAGGGCAAGAGAGATACAGAGAAATACAGGGAGAGGGGGAGAGAGAGAGATACAGAGAGATACAGAGGGAGAGGGGCAGAGGTGGGTTTCAGCAGGTTTACCAGTTCTGGAGAAATATACAAAAGTATGAAGGCTATTGCTTAACGCATTGTAAGCCGCCCTGAGTCTCCGGAGAAGGGCGGCATATAAATAAAAAATAAATAAATAAAAAAAAGAACCAGTAGCAGAAATTTTGAGTAGTTTGGAGAACCAGTAAATACCACCTCTGACTGGCTGTGCCCCCATCTATTCTCTGCCTCCCGAGTCCCAGCTGATCGGGAGGAAATGGGGATTTTGCAGTAACCTTCCCCTGGAGTGGGGTGGGAATGGAGATTTTACAGTATCCTTCCCCTGCCATGCCATGCCCACCATGCCACGCCCACCAAGCCACACCCACTGAACCGGTAGTAAAAAATTTTGAAACCTACCACTGGAGAGGGGGGAAGAGAGAGAGGGAGGGAGAAATACAGAGAGAGATACAGAAAGGGAGGAGAGGGAGGGAGAGATACACAGAGAGGGGAGAGAGAGAGACAGATACAGAGAGAAGGGGAGAGAGAGATATAGATACAGAGAGGGAGAGAGAGAGAGAGAGAAGGGTTTTTGTAGTTCCTGGTTTGTCTGGGATGGTGTAAGAACTCCTGCGTTGGGCAGGAGGTTGGACTAGAAGCAGTTACCTTTTGCAATTGACTGATGCTGATTTTATCAATGTCCATGGTGTTCATTTGGTACCCCAGTTGTTTTGGGATTGCACCCTTTTACTATTAGTACTATCTTTGTTTTCTTTTGCCACTGATCATGATGATGACGATTAAATTTAGGTAACACTACAACAGCCTATTGAAATACTCTTATCTTGCTTTTAGGAATGCTGTTTCATAATTTTTCCTGTTTTTGTATTTACTGGCTGATTGCTTTTGTTCCCCTCCCAGCAGTATCCAGTTATAGCATGTTATGAGTATAGAATGCTGTACTTGTCTTTGCGGAAACAGCTGCACAGAGATTTTTTTTACTTGTCAGTTTGTTTTTATGGCACAACTCTCAAGCTTGACCTGAAGGAATGTAATAGCAGTTGATTTCATAAGCAGTACATAATAGAATGTTAAATATAGCTAAAAAGTGCTACATCTTGGAATAGGCTGCTTAGAATCCTAACCATTAGGCCACAGGGAAGGAAGATTCAAGATTGGTGTATTAATTTAATTCATTTTAATATATAAATGCAGTTTAGGTGATTCAGATCTCACTCATTTCAGGCACATAACTTTATCTAGGATTCCTTTCCACCCTTCCTGTGTAGAAGGAAATTTCTCAGATTGTCTTTTCAAAAACTACCCATGGGTATCTCCTGCTAAACTTTTTTCCCCATTAAAAAAAATATTTGCCAATTTAGAGTTTAATCAACAGAATTTGCATCCTTTGGTATTATTTGTCAAGCTATTAAATAAAACCAAATTTGATCCACATTTATATTTGCTTTTTGACCAGAGTTTCATTGTATATGCATTTATCCTAAAAATAAAAGAAGTTATTTTCTTCAGTTTGTTTTTGGTTTATTTTGATCCTCTTTTGTATTATTTATGTTTATATTTTGTTGTTCTCTTATAGATGAAAAGCAATAAAAATAAAATGAAATGGAAAAAAATCATCATGCAAATAAGTGTCAGCTATTAGATAAAAATGATCTGAAGATTTAAAAACATGTAGGGCAATTTCCAGTGTGATTATTCTGAATTGTCCCCAAAAAGGTTCAAAGATCTTGGTGACTAGCATTGATGATTTTTTTAAAAAAAGAGTTCTCCTTATAGTATGTTATTTTTAGCTGAGCATTCCAATGGCAGGACAGTATATCTTTATTGCTTTGGAGATATATTTTGGGCAGTGACTGCATTTTTACCTCAAGGATTCCCCCACCCCACCCCCAATACTCTGTATAAGTTTCCATTAATTTCAGATAAGTTACATTTTCTGCTAATAAATTCTAACTTCAATTGAATATTAATTGTAATAAATCAATTGCAAAAGGCAGCTTTATTCGGAACAGCTTACATCCTGCAATATTTTTAACACATCCACATCTGTCTATCCCAGATCCTTGGGAAGTACTCGATAGGTGGACAAAAATGCCAAATCAGTCTGAATATCTGGCTGACTGTGCAAGAAACCAAAGTAGTAATAATAATAATAATAGTAATTTTTGCCAGGAAAACTACATGAGCAGATTCACTTCAAGCTAATATTTTTACTAAGGAAAAAGAGTGATTCCAGTTGTTAGACTTTTACTGTTTTTTAGAAAAACAAAATAATCTAGCCAGCTATCCCTTATTTCTCCTATTTTTTCCCCATTTTAAAAAATTATTTGACATCATTTATCAATGTTGTCCCAATGAACTGAAGATAATGGACTGATCCCTCCTTCCTTTGCTTAATGTATTTGTTGGAGTTGTTACTTTCTTCAACCCCCTTACAACTAGCAGCTCTTTTTTTAGGAGTTCGATGTAATGTTCCCACCTTGATATTGGTCTTAGACTTAGTTCTAGAACCAAAGGAAATGTTGCATATAGTTGGGAGGAGTTGGGAGAAGAATGGAAGCAAGTGTTACATATTCAGGGCGCAAATGGAAAGGGTGTTTACTGAGAACTAAGTATAGGACAGGATGTTGCAGGAACGTTTACAAAGGCTGAGAAATCACCATGGATCCACCCTTTTATCAACTGTTAAATTTACAAAAAAAAATTCACACTTTTATAATTGTAAACATACATTGAAAATGGAGCAGAAATCTGAGCTGCTTTGGGTTCTCCTTGACAGAATCCATGATTTTACTGCTCCTATCTTCTCTATGCAAAAGTCATCCACCACATGTCTGACACTACATTAAAATACTGTAGCAACTCCAACTCTCACTGAGAAGCTATTTTTGTAGTCTGAGTGGCTAAAATGAAATGGCAAAGATGTACCTTCATTTCACAATACAATTTTGAAGTTGTTGCTTAGGTAATTTAATAAATCTATGTTTAATAATATATCATTTTTAACTCACTAGAGTTTTACCTCAATTATTTAACTAGGCCACCTATGGCCTATGTAACATAATTTGAATTTAAGGTTGTTGGAAACACTAGATTAGGGACAGCTAAATTAGGACTTTATTCATGGACATCCAGAGGAGCTTACTGCTTTTGTCAAAAAGAGGTGGGATTCGCATTACAATCTTGTGGGACTGCTTTCATCATTGTGCACCCTGGCTCTCCTCTTGTAGAGGCCCCTGTGTTTATGGACACCAGGACAAAATCTTTACTGAAATTCAAATTAGACGCTTCCTTAAATGTATGTTTGTTGCCAAAATTATACTGTAATTTTCTTCGGTCTCACTTTGATGTCTGAAAAACCTTGTCATAGAGCATCATCATATTGAACATCCCATGTCTTCCATGGTAGCCAATTATATGCAGTAAGGTAAAATAAAAAAGCAACATAAGCTACCAGAGTTGCTTAAGATGGGCGACCATATAAATCTTTTAAATAACTAAAATAAATAAACATGGAGAGCTCACATCACAAGTTTTCTTAATTATATGTTACTTAAAGAAAAGGAGGGACAAAATGTCCAAAGACTATTTTCAACAAATACATATTTAAGATACCTTCCAGTTTTAGTCTGAGGTAGAAAACCACATATGTTCTCTCATCAGGGGCTAGTAGGGGTTTTTTTTTTAACGTTCAAAGCTATTTGGAAATGAAAATATATGTAATTTAATTAAAAGTAAAAAAGAATATATAAGGAAAAGCCCTTTATTGTACTACCATGTACGAATTGGCAAGTTTCATTCAGAATTAAATTTAATGCAGGTAAAATTAAATTTAAACTAATCTAATTATGCTGAAATCAACATCTTTATGCCCTTTTAGGAAATACTTTGAAGATTTTGATCACTTGATCACAGGGATGCTGTGATGGTTGTAAGTATGAAAATCGGTCATAAGTCACTTTTTTCAGTGCTGTTGTAACAACTGTAACTGTTACAAAACAGTTGTTAAATTGAGGACTACCTGTATTTTGCAAAGAAGAAGAAACCTAAGAATATTTATTGCAATTTATTTATTTTATTTATTTTATTTGATTTGTATGCCGCCCTATCTCCATAGGACTCAGGGCGGCTCACAACAATGCTGAGATATGATATAAATTTTTGAAATATAAGCACATAAAACAAAACCAAAATGTCACAAGCCTAGAGAACTATTATTTCAGGAAGAAATTAAAATGCGGCCCTCTAAAATTTAAAAGTTTTTAAATGTGCAGGACAAAAGGAGTCTGAATAAAAATAGCTGAGAATGCAAACATTTGCAGAGTGATTAGAGTGGATTATATGTTTTATCTGGATTGCCCATCATGACCTGTATTTTTTTTTCAAACAGCTCTAATCTGGGTTGAAAATGATGCTCTGCATTGCTTTTTCTGGGATTCTCTTCTTACTGCCTTTTCCTCTTTTACAACATTTAAAGAAATACATTGTCCTTCCAATATTTTTTCTCATACATCCCAGTAACTATGTTATCTCAGTTTCAATCTATTTATGAATATAAGTCATAATCAGGACAACTCTCCATGTTTTTAAAAAGTTAGAGCTATTGAGGAAGGATAAATTCATGACTTGGGTGCAGTGCCAGGAATTCATGTAATATTTCTAAATTTTCAAATATAATTATTCTTATTTCAAATGTATTTATTCTTATTTATTATTTATAGAGAAATATGTGGGTCTGTATATATAGGAGTTGTGCCCTTACCTAAATCGTGAGACCCTGCACATGGTCACTTATATATGGGGCTACTCTTGAAGAGTACAGGTAATCCTCAATTTACAATGGTTTATTTAGTGATCGTTCAAAGTTACATCGGCACTGATAAATCTGACTGATGACCATTTTTTACAGTTACAAACTTTGCAGCATCCCCACGGTCATCTCATCAAAATCCAGACACTTGGCAACTGTATAAAACACAGCGGCATGCATAGCGTTGGGAGCCCTTAGGGCTGTACATGTAACACCACTACTGTGCAAGCTGCATTGGTTACCAGTTTGCTTCCAGATCTAATTCAAGGTTTTGGTTGTTACCTTTAAAGCCCTACATGGCATGGGTCCAAGGTATCCGAGGAGCCTTGTCTCCCCAATGGGAATAACCAATGGACTGCTCGGATCCTATCTACAAAGGATCCCGTCTCCTAAGGAATTCCAACAAGGGGGTTCAAGGAGAAGAGGCTTTTCCGCTGTGGCCCCATCCCTTTGGAACACTCTCCCAAGAGAAGTGAAAACTGCTTCCATTCTTTTGGCCAACTGGAAGGGTATTAAAACTTGACTATGCTATTTGGCCTGGGGCCTCGAGGAGGACGCTCACAGCTGAAGCTGATTGACAGGATAAGAAGACCTCATTTGAATATTTTCAAACATTATTTTTCTGCCTGTTTTATAACTTGTAAACTGTCCAGATTCACCTTAATGGGGAGATGGGTCACATAAAAATGTAATAAATATATAATAAATTGTTAGCTTTGTTATATATTATGCTATCATGGTTAGTAAGAAATATTTCCTGTTTGCTCAAATCTAAAGGAGTAAGGAAAAATAAAATCCCCCAAATAATGTTAGAAATATATATATATATTTAAATTAATAAATTAATAAATTAAAAATTTAAAAATACAGTAGGTAGATCAGCATAGCAACCAAAGAGTAATTTGTGCTAAAATATTCCTTGAAGTTCTCGGATGACATTCAATCCAGAAAAAAAAAAGTTAAATCTGACAGGAACCTTTTGGGGATGATGGGATTAGTCCAACACTTCTAGAGATCACCCAACTGTAGAAGTCTAATTTAAAGCCTAGGTAAGAGATACCAGTCCTTTAGTCAAATTACATCTTGAAAAGAAAAGTAAAGAAAATTTCACAATCTTCCTATGGCAAACTAGAGTTACATTTAAGTAATTTCAGTTAAAATACTAATTCCTTGTTTGAATTTAGTTTCATTTCTGCTTTTCTTGTCCTCAGTGGCCTAGAAAAGTTACCTTCCCGGCAGTTTATAAATCACAGTATTTTAAAATGTTGATATGAATTAAAGAGTTTCCAATCTAAAGTCTGACACTGAGAACTGAGAGAGCTGACAGGACTTTGCCAGTCCCCATTCAGCATAGGATTTTATTTTACTTTATTTTTATTTATTTTATTTTGTCGAGTACATATTAGAGAATACAGTATATATAAGTATAAGCATGAATTGAATACATAAAATGAATACAATTAAAGGGAACATTAGGACAGGGACTGTAGGCATGCTGGTGCTCTTATGCACGCCCCTTACAGACCTCTTAGGAATGGGGTGAGGTCAACCGTAGACAGTTTCAGATTAAAGTTTAGGGGGTTTTGAGATGAAACCACAGAGTCTGGTAGTGCATTCCAGGCATTAACAACCCTGTTACTGAAGTCATATTTTCTGCAATCGAGTTTGGAGCGGTTCACTTTAAGTTTGTATCTATTGTGTGCTCATGTATTGTTGTGGTTGAAGCTGAAGTACTCATTGACAGTAGGACATTGTAGCAGATGATTTTATGAGCTATGCTTAGGTCATACCGAAGGCAGTGTAGTTCTAAATTTTCTAAATCCAGAATTTCAAGTCCAGCCTATTTCATGCATTAATGCTGAAAATACCAGTAATTTAATGTTGATTACAAAGAACAAACCATATTTAAAGTTGGGTATTTGGGTTTTTTTCTAAGCCAAAGAATAATGATAATTTGATTTTAAATTTATAGAAAAAGTAAGATTTTACTCAAAATTTTTCAAAATATATTTCGCCTATAGATTGTATAGTCTTGTTATACTGTAGGTTATAGGTTATATAATCCTTTGCCAACCTGCAGCTATTTGGTTTCACCAAGCTCTATCTGTTCTGTCAATTCTTGATCTTCAGATAAGTTTCTCATGAAGACAATGAGATGTTTTGGGATTCCTATTTTTCTGAGCATATCCCACAGCTTGGAGTGACTGACACTATCAAAGATCTTTCTACAGTCAATGAAGTACATAGTACCTTCTTTTTGGTATTATTTAGTTTTCTCAATTATCTACTGTGCATCCTTCAGTAATATCTCATGTTGCTTGGCCTTGTCTAAACCAGTATGAAAATCTGGCATCTCTTTTTCTGTGAAAGGCTCGATCTGCATTGGAAAATCTTAAATATCATTTTATTAATATGTGGAATTAAGGATTATTATATTAATTTGCATTTTCTGTTCTGTCTCGTTTAGGTATTGGAATGTAGATTGACCTCTTCCAAGCTGCTCACCATGAGTTCTCAAGATTTGTTGGCATTCAAAATGTTTACTGATTCTTCTTCTGTTGATTGCCATAATTCATTGAGTATTTCTGTACCCTTTTGACTTGGTAAAGACCAGAGTGGTGATCTAACTTGATCTTCAAGTACTAGAGGTTCTTGTTTGTAGAGAGTATCTAAAGTATTTTGGATATTGTCATCTCTGCTGTTTAGTGTTTCAGTATACTCCTACCATCTTAGTTTAATCTCTTCTGAATGTTACTATCTGCTTATTGGCATCCTTTAAGCATACCAATTTCAGGTTGAAACTTCCTTCTGAGTTCAGATATCTTTTGAAAGACTTGTATGAATTGATGCCTTTGGCATTATCACTAAATAACAATCTGTCTCCAGCATCTTTCTATATCACTGCTGCCCAATATAGATGCCTGATTGTCTTAGAAGGGCAATTTAAATGACCTTCACACCAGGGGTGAAATTCAGCAGGTTCTTATAGATTCTGTGGAACCGGTAGTGGAAATTTTGAGTAGTTCAGAGAACTGGCAAATACCACCTCTGGCTGGCCCCAGAGTGGGGTGGGAATGGAGATTTTGCAATATCCTTTCCCCAGGAGTGGGGAGGGAATGGGGATTTTGCAAGTCACCCCCACAGAACCAGTAGTAAAAAAATTTGAATTCCACCACTGCTTCACATCTTGAGGGACCTTGTTAAGGAATATACTCTTGGCATAAGCCTCTGCTAGTCTTCACTCATCCTTCTAGAAACAAACACTCTGCCATCCCCACCTCCATTAGGCACCATGGCAGAATTTGGGATATATAATATTGCTATTACACTTTACATAATATTTCACTAGACACCTACTATCACATTTGGTGCCTTCGTTTAAAAATGCCTCTGCTAGCCAATCATCTAGGAAGGTTGGTTGAGAAAAATGTAATCTTCCTATTAGTTGTTTTAATAAAAATCTGATTTGCTGAATTTTTCTTTATTGCTATCACTTTATGGGTGGTGCTGATTAATTCTGATCTTTAATTTGGAAAATATACCTCCTCATGGGTCCTGAAATCATTATATAGCTAATTATAATTGGTCTATGACTATAAATAAAGTATTGTTATTATTTAACATGCAGTATTTGTTTTTTTCTTCAGAAGCAATATGGTAAACATAGCATTCCCTCCTTCCCACAACAATGTGAAATATATTAGACTGAGACTTTAGTCCTAAACTATTTTATATGAAATCTGCCCATCTAGTGAAATCCAAGAGAGCGAGCTTGCAGCTGGTTATGTTCACAGAATGTCCAACATAAGACATTATAAGGTGATCTTTCTTGGTGAATGCCCCTGATCTCTAGAGCAACCTTCTCCTGAATACAAAGATAGCTTTAGCTGTATTAGTATTTCAAGAAGCTCTGAATATCTGACTTCCAGTAGAAATGGAAGTTTGATTAGTCTGCTGAAAAAATGGTATTGTGGATTAATGAGGATGTCATACTGTGCTTCCTAGTAGTGGATTTCAATTTTCTTTGCTACCGGTTTGCTATTGGGAGTGTGCAGGCACACACTTTGTGAGCACGTGGTGCTTCTGCGCATGGGCAGAGCATTTTTTTAAAATATATTTTTAAATTTTATTAGAACATCAAAAAGAAAAATCAAAAACAAATGTATAATAATTTTTCTATCACGGTGTAACATCACCAAAATATCCATATATACACACACACACACACACACACACACACACACACACCAGTAATCAGAGAGTAAAAACAGAAAATATTTACAGAGCAGAGCATTTTTTATGACGTCTGGGTGGACGGAGCCTCCCGCCACCACCACTACCTGTTTGCCCGAACTGGGGCGAACCGGTAGCAACCTACTACTGGTGCTTCCAAACCTAGGCACTCAGAGTGGAGCTACATAGATGACTTTATAATAAATAAAATCAAGTAACGCTTTTTAATAATTAATGTATAAATATAACCAGTAGGCCAACCTTAATTAGGTTTGGTAAATGAGCAGGGATGGGCTTGTTAGTTCTTGGATAGAAGGCCTTCAGGAAATATCAGGTGGTAGGATAAAGTGAGAAATAAAAGAAAGTCATTCCAAAATAAGACAAAGGCAACGGCAAACCGATTATGTATTGCTGCCAGGAAAATTGTATAGATGTGTCCATGAAATTACTAGGAATTGAATTTGACTTGAATAAGGCTTCAATTACCTTCAATCTACAGCTTTAAATAATTTCCCATGTGCCTAATGCTGTCCTGCTTATCTTGTTAAATTGATTGATTAATTTTAAGTTTCCCTCTTTTTAAGGCACACTGAAGATTCCTTAGAAGAAAACATGTGTAGCATATGTATTTTAATCCAATTTTTTAAATTGTTGTTATTTCATATTGTACAGAACACTACAGTTGTATATGTGCCCATACCCGTCATCTGTTCCTTTATTATCCCTCCAGGCATACTATTCCTGGCTTTGTTTGCTTCCTTTGTCCTGCTAGATCTAGGCTATATATTTTGTCTTCTAGTACTGAAAATAAATGTTCTGAATTTTTTGCATACAAGAAGATAGGAAATTGTGGAGCTTCTAACTTCCTCTTTTTTGGACTTTTAACAATTCTGCTTATGGATAGGGAGAAAATTAATTGAAAGTTTAAACAGAATTGGCCCTGTTCATGCTTGCTATTCTTCAGTCAGTGTTGCCTTTGAAATATGAATTCATGGATCTTTTTAATTGCATTATTCTATGTTTTAAATAACAATTATAACCAATCCAACTAAACAGCAACTTTAATATTTGCCCGGAATAGAGGTTGGAGATAATATTGTTACCAAACTTCAGTAAGGGAAAGAACAGCTCTTTCTTCGGTAAGGGAAAGAACAGCAAACAGAAGTTTGCTTTGGTGAGATCAGCAGACTTTTTCCATAGTAACATCACATGGTTTTTTTTGTCTGCCAAAACTAATTTTTAAAAAATGGTAACAGCTGGTGTACAAAGTTTTTCGGAGCAAAATGTCAACAACATTTGATATATGGTCACATGAAAATTAAGTTTTTGTCAATTTATAGCAAATTTGAGCACAACTGAATATATCTACAATTCAGGCCAAAACAGTAAATTGTTTTATATGAAATCTTCCAGCACTTAAAAAGCAGAAAATCATATATAGAAAATCTTCATTGTGGCTTCTCTGAAAATGGCACCAACTTCCTGGACAGAGCCATGCAGCCTAGCCACACCAAGGAAGAGAGTAATTTGTCCTTTTCCTTTAATGCAAGCTCTGGAGATGTACAATACTGAAGGTAAGTAAGCAGTCAAGGGGTATGGAGGAGGGTGAGGGTGTAACTCACTCACCTTATCTTTGTAGAGCTCTGGAGCTCACGTTGGGAAAGGAGGAAGCAGGCTTCTCCACCTCTCAGCAGCTCCTTCCTGGAGGGAATATGACTACTTGCCACAGCCAACTTGCTATGGCCAACTCAACATGGCCATCTTGCCACAGCCAACTCATCGCAGCCAACTCATTACGGCCAACTTGCTGCAGGACAACTCCCCATGGCCAACTTGCCACGGCATAATTTAAAATAAATTTAAAATATTTTAATTTTTGCCATTCACATTTTATTCTGTTCTCCCTTTTGCATTCTTTCTTTAATGATTCTATTCCATCATTTCTTTGATATTAGTGTAACTCTTGTCCCGCAGTAAGTTGTCCCACTGCGAGATGCCTGTAGCAAGTTGTCCTGCAGCAAGTTGGCCGTGGAGAGTTAGCTGTGGTGTGTTGGCTATGGTAAGTTGGTCATGGTGAGTTGGCTATGGCAAATTGTCATAGACTCTTCCTGGAAGTGGGCACCATTTATGGAGCAGCCACTTATTAACACAAACATATTATTAAAATTTTGCAATTATAGCTAGCAACTATATACAATTGCTAACTGTTATGGGCATAATTTCAAACCAAACGACATGTCAAATTTATGACATTCTGCAACATTGAGTCTAAATGAATACATATTGTATATGTTCTACTGCCACAGTTGAGGGTTAGATGATGCTTGGGAAACCCTGGACAACAATTTTTTTTTCAAAATGTTTGCTTCTTGAAAAACTTTTGATGATTATAGTAGATCTTTTCCAACTGAACACAAATATAATCTCAGAATCTTGAGAAATATGAAATTAACATTTAATGACTATAACATACTTAATCCCATAATGTTTCTGACATGCTGCATGAGTTCAATAGGGCTAAAAGTACTTTGCTGTTGATTTTTTTTTATACTCAGCGTCTGATGCACCTTTTTTTCCCCCAGTATCCAGCAATAGTCAGCCATCATTGATGGAATCCAGTTGCCCTGGTTTCTATTTTATATTGTGGCAGTGTCCTGGTGAAAACTTTCACCATGTTTGTCCCTGACTGCACCTAGATATTCGGGAAAGAAGTCCAATGACTTCCAATGACAGTAAATGCAGAAAATGTATTTTTAGTGACATATTGCAGTTCATGGTTTTGTATGCTGTAATACATTCATCAACCAGCTGAATATAGTTTGGTGCTCTGTAGTTGCCAAGAAAATATTCATTGATATACTTGAATGTTTTCCAGGTGATTTTCTATGGCCCCACTAACAGATCTTATAATCACTTGTCACTGATGATGTATCTGATCTGTGGACCAAACTGCAGCATCAGTTATTCTTGCAAATCCATCTCAAATAATGAAAACCTTCACTTTCCTTGCTCATTGTTTTCACAAAATTTTTCATCAATCTGATTTATGTGAAGTGGGCACAAAAATATCTTTGTCAGGTGAGCTAGTGGTTCTTATACCACATTTTTATGTGCTGGAACCAAATTTTTTCATTTCTCTTTAATGTAATGCAACTCTCTTGCATGACTGTCCCATTCACATAACAACAGTATTTGGTATAACCAAGCTGCATTCCAAGCAGCAGAGCCACTACTTTTAGATATCCAGATATTCTAGTTGTACTTGGTGTACTGAATGTGCTTCAACCACTGTTCCATGTTTTCATGTTTCTTTCATGTGTGCAGCATAGCCAACAGATATTGAAGGTGTACATTCCATTTGTGTAAAAACAGATTTCTATAAAATAGTATGTGATAGGTTAAATTACAGGTTATTTTCATGATTAGCAGCCCAAAATCTGTAAGATACACCCAAACATGTTCAGGATGTAAAATCTTTGTTGTCCAATGAAATCTAGGTTTTAACTCACCCTCAGCATGGAAGGTCACTGGGTGATTTTGATCCAACCATTCTCCATCAACCCAACAAATTCCAGAGATGCTCTGGAGGAAAAAATGCAAAATAACACATGCTGCTCTGGAAGAAAGAATGAAAACCAAACATACAAATATGTATTGATGTACTATATTGAAACTAGAGAATAGGGATGTATTGCCTCTTCTATGAGAAAATGGGTTATGAACAATTTTGATTTTGATTTCAAGGTGGTACTCAGTGGTGATTGAACATTAGTGACTATTAATTTTGTGAGGGACAGACATTATTTCTTCTAGGGGCTGCCAGAATAAACTGATGAAGCTGGTGATTTAAATCGCTACTGCAATTTTGGTATGGGTGTTATATAGTTATAGTTACTGTGAGATAGCCCAGTAGGAGAGGTCTATTGTGCTGTGGTACCAGGAGACAGATCTCAGCCTGATTATTGAGATGATCTATGATATGGATTTTGACTGCAGCTTTGGCTCAAAATTTCTATTTGCAAGAGTTGAATGAGAGGTTCAATGCCCAGATGTTTTAGGAAGTATGGCGGAATGGGTGAAGCTGCAAAGCACAATTTTTGGCTTCTAAGGCCTATTGGCTGTCCAACAGAAAATGTCCTGAAGCATAATGAGAGATGTCTGGGTAGTGGGTGCTGGGCTAAGAGAAAGGACACAGATGTTATTATTTGAACCTTGTGGCCACTAGTCATAATTTTTTGGTAACTGTGACTGCGGATGAACATGTGGCTGGGTCCACACAATGGACCCAGGGTGGGATTGGTTTTGCATGCCTTGAAGGTGTTGGTGTTGCGTCCCTTCCTCGTGAAACTATTGTAGGAATCAACAATCCTGGACAACTTTTACTGAGTCCCCAACCTCCTTTTTCTGGAGAAAGTTCTGAGAAGGTAATCAGGTCACAGTCTCAGAGGATGCTGGAGTAAACAGATTCCCTGTTCTATTTTCAGTTGAATTTCAGGCTGGAGCACAATACTGGGATGACACTGATTATACTTGCTGATGACCTCTGGCCTGCATAGAAGTAGTGCAACTGTCCTGACTGTCCTTGATGTCTCAGTTGCCTTTCATACTACAGAGCAATGGTATTTTCTTCCATTTTGATTAAAGGAACAGAACAGTTGCAGAAACAACATTTTTTTTTAATTTAAAAAGAGGAGGTTTGGGTTTACCGGATTTGAAATTGTACTTTGCAGTTTGTTCTTTGGTTTGGATCAGGGGTGGGTTCTACTTACCTTTACTACCGGTTTGCAACGGGAGCGCACATAGAAGCTTCTGTGCATGCGCCGATCATCAATTATGACAAACCGGACAGAACCGGGAACAACCGACCACTGGTTTGGATTAAAGAATGGGTGTTGCTGAAAAACGTGCAATAGCAACAGACTTAGGTCACAACTGAGGCTTGGATATTTATGTTATGTTAAAGTTAAAGTGATTTTAAAATCACTTTATAGACATTTCATATTGAGAATATGGAATAGATATGGCTGTGCTGAAAATATCTCTATGAATCTCAGCACAAGAAGCATCTTTTCTTTTTATGTACACTGAGAACATATGCACCAAAGAAAAATTCCTTGTGTGTCCAATCACGCTTAGCCAATAAAGAATTCTATTCTATAAATAATTCTATTCTATTTTACAGAAGTGAAACAAAGACTAATTGCTAACTACCAGGAATTATTGAAGAATTATCATTTAATGTAATCAATTAAATATAAAATCAAATCAAAAGAGCAACCAATGGCAGTAGGATATAGGTATTTACATTTATCAGAAAAAAATTAAATGGTTAAAAAAAATCTTATGATATGGAGCAAAGTAAGAATTTGAAGTGCAATTGTGTATTAATGATGAACATGTAATTGCTAAAATGTATAAACTTTTGTTGAATTTGAAATAGAAGAACAGGTTAAAGAATATATGGTAAAGTAGTCTAGAAATTTTGGATATAAAAATTATGGATGGATCAATGGGAAAATATATAGTCAAAAAGGCAGGAATTTACATTGTTATAAACTTAAGAGATTTTTTTACAAAATGACGATTGTTACAAGACACCAGACAACTTATCTAGAACACATGTGTGTTAGAAATGTGAACAAAATGAAAGGACATTCTATTAGGCTTGGTGGATATGTAAAAAAGCTTTAAAAGATGGTTTCAAATATATACATTGATATAGAGGACTTTAAAGATTAACAATTGAAGCCAGAACTTTTTCTTTCAGGACTGATGGATACAGTTAGAAGAGTCATGAAAGATTGTTTTAATACATGATTGCTGCAGCAAGATATGCAAAAGATAGGAAGATTTTGTACCATGGAGGAATGATTGGTGAAATTGACAGAACTTGCTGAAATGGTGAAATTGACTTCTTTGATTAGAGAAAGACTATTGACATTCATCAATGACTGGAAACCTCTTATGGATTTTTGAATTAAAAATATTTTGTGACTTTTGGCTTTGATAATTAGAGAGAATAGGTTATAATAAGAATGAAATTAAGATGTAATATTAGAGAGAGTTTGATTAGAATTGTATATATAATGCCAAGAAGATTGGAAGCCATACCTTTATATTTATTCTCATGTTTTCTGTCTTTCTACATCATTTTTTCTGCTTCTTCTTTTCCATTTTTCTCTTTCACATTTATTATATCTTTTTTTGGAATGTATTTCTTATTATGAATTTAAAATCTTTTAATAAAAACATTTTTTAAAAAAAATGCTGTCACCTAGGTTATAAGTTTTAATGTGACAGGAGTGGAAAATCCTTCAGAACATGAGGAATAACCATACCAACTATTTCATTAGTTTATGTTAATAGGATATAAACATACAAAATACTTTAAAAAGTAAGTAATACATAGTTTTTGTCTGTGTCTTGGCCCTGGTTACTTTTAGAAGCATGACTTTTGGTGTGGGAAAGGTAAAAGGTCTTTATTTAATCCCCTGCCAAAAGTTGTTCACATTTGCTTTAAAATAATAAAATCTGCTAATCATCCCCACATCTTGTTGCACAATATCCTGAGACTGATGAATTAGAAGTTCCTTTTTTTCCTCTGTGTCTAGCTTTTCTTTTACCTAGCAGGGCTAAAGCTTATACCACAAGTCAAAGGCTGCTGCTGCTAAATTTCCTTAGTTTTAAGGACTTAAATATTGCTAATGACAACACTTTAAAATAAAATCTTACTATTTAAATACGGGTATATGAACTGCTTAATTTTATTGTGTGCTTTTTAAGATGAGATTTTAATATTTTTCTGTCTGCAAATAAATAGCCTTATAAAGTGAGTTTGTGTAAATCTTAGTCCTCTGGAAAAAATATCATACTGTACAAGCAAAGTGATGGTAAATTAAGTACAGGCTAGATCTAATTATCATATTGTTTTTTTCCATTACACCTTTACCTTTACAGAGGCATATTTACGTAAATGTCTGCCCTTTCATGTACAATACATATATGTTAGCATGATGCTTCATGCATCTGATAAATTCATCTATAAATTCATGAAAACTTTTGCTATAATAAATTTGTTAGTACCTAAAGTGCCATAAAACACAGTGCCTTTTTTTCGGTCTTGAATCTAGCAGCAATTACTTTAATTGGATGACACCTTTGGGAAGACATATCTGCCAGTAGTTATCTCTGTTCTTCTGTGTCCTAGATTACAATGAGAGCTATTGATTACTCTGCCAAGTCTCATCTGACTTGCCTTTTTTTCTTTTGCATATACCTTCTCAGTATGGTAGACCAAGGAATGTCCTAAGAAAGAGTTGAATGAGGCAAAGGTCTTATATTGTACTATAAGCCTTTTTGTTTTATTATTTTAAAATATGTCAGAGTGAAAGAAATGTTGTGCTTGTTTTATTACATTAAATGTGAGTCTTTTCTATAATATTTTCAGGGGTGAAATGCTCCCGGTTCGGACCGGATTGCCCAATCCTGTAGCAATGGAGGCGGGTCGTTCGGAGAACCGGTAGCAAAAATCCCTGGCCCCCCCCCTTGCCCAGCTGAGCTGCGCAATCATCAGAGGCTTTTTTTTTACTTTTAAAAGCATTTTTTCTACAACCTCTTGGGCCGAAAAAATGCTTTTAAAAGTTAAAAAAAAAGCCTCTGTCAGAGGCTTTTAAAAGGAAAAAAGCCTCTGCCATCAGGCAATTCAGCTGGGATCATCAGAGCCTTTTGAAAACATTTTTTACAACCTCTTCACCGAAGAGGTTGTAGGAAAAAATGATTTTAAAAGTAAAAAAATAAATAAAAATTGGCCACGCCCACCCAGTCACATTACCCCCCCACCAAACCACGCCCACAGAACCGGTAGTAACAAATTTTAGATTTATTTTTAGATTTATATACTGCCCTTCTCCCCGAGGGGACTCAGGGCGGTGAACAGCCAAAAGTAAAAAACATACATACAAAATTTAAAAGCCAAATAAAACCAAATTAAACAATGGCCCTGACTATTTAAAATCCCAATTATAAAATATTAAAACCCCAAATATTAAAATATTTAAATTTTAAAATTTTTAAATTATTTTTACAAAAGAAGGGAAAAATTAGGCCAGGCCCGTCTGGTGGAACAGGAAAGTTTTTAGCTCACGGCGGAAGGCGTGAAGATCCGGGATCCTCCGTAACTCCGGGGGGAGCTGGTTCCAGATAGTGGGTGCCCCCACAGAGAAGGCTCTCCCCCTGGGGGCCACCAGTCGACATTGTTTGGCCGAGGCACCCAGAGGAGCCCCTCTCTATGGGAGCGTACCGGTCGGTGGGAGGTTATTGGTGGTAGTAGATGGTCCCGCAGGTACCCGGGTCCTAAGCCATGGAGCCACTAAATATTTTTATATATGTTCTTCTTAGTTCGGTAAACTTTTAAATCAGATATTAATAAACTCAACCAATACTGGAGAATTGCATGACACAAGGGAATGGTGACACAAAGGAATGGTGGAGTAATGGTTTCTCAGAATGACAACTCAGAGACCAGAAAAAAATGCCCCCTCTGTACAAGAGCCATCACTGGGACTTGAAAGACACCAATTGGACCATAATGGTAATATTGGAACTAAAATATTTCATTCTGGAACAGGGGTGGGTTCTACTTACCTTTACTACCGGTTCACATTGTGCCCATGCGTGTGCACGTGCATTGCTTGTGCGCTCTTCTGCATATGCTCGCTTATGATGATGTCCGGATCAGTGGGCGGAGCCTCCCACCGGTTTTACTACCGGTTCATCCGAACCGGGGGCAACCCACCACCCTCTGGAAGTAGTGCAAGACACTTAAAACTGAAATGTCCTCTAACAAAAAGGCAGCCAGAGATCTGATACAGTAAACTAAGAAATAGATTGAGAACCACCAAGTGGAATGAAGACCCTCCAACAGAATGATAGCCATGGGATATATAATCATGGAGCCCATCAACATCCATGCAATGCAGACAGGAAAAGAACTGTTACAGGGTACTAATTTTGCTTGGTGGGTATGATCGAAGTAGAATTAGTCCCTTATAATATGGACAAAAATATATTTAATCTTTCCAGCCTTCCCCACATGAGGATTTCACACACGATTTTTTTTTATGTCATAAAGATCTACATATAACATATTATTGATCTTCACCCATCTTTTTCTAATGTGCAAATGAAGCAAAAACATTCATACACTACATAATTACCCAAGCCACAGAGTTCCTGGCTGGGTGGCATGTCATATAGGGGGAAAAAAATCTGACTACCGCTTTATCATGCTACCTTCTTTTCCCAAGCATACTAGTATTTTTCTTCTATCTCCATTATAAGCTGCTCGGCGCGCGCCCTTCGCTGGGTCTGCAGCGGCGGCCGACCCGGGTGCGCTCCCCGCGCGCGCCCTGCAGCGGTTTTTCTGCCTTCCTCAACGCTCGTCCCTCCCCTTCCCTTAATTCCAACATCAGTCAGTCCAGCGGCGGAGGAATAAAGTCGAAACCTACAGATTGCAAAAAAGAAGAAAAAAGTCAAACCCCCAAACCCCCCTTTCCCCTGCTTTGCGGAGGGATCTCTCTCCTCTTCCTTACAGAAGCGAAAGGAAGGGGAGTGCGCGTGTGAGCCATGCGAATCTGTTGAAGATCGGTGGCCGTTACTTCAGGGAGACGGCAGTGGGTGTGCACCCGCAAGCGGAAAATTAGTCCCTAGAAGGGAAGGGAAGGGTGGTAGGCTGGGGGGGGAGTGGCTGGAAGGACCGCTCCTGGAACTGATCTACTAGAAAGGGGGGAATTAAAACGGGGGTAGTGGGGGTGGGGGTAGAGGAGGAGCGAATAATAAAGGCTTAAGGGGCGACGAAGTCGCCTGTTGTGGGGTGGGAGTGAGTGAGGGGGCCGAGGTTGTGGAAGAAGCCGCGGAAGGGAGAGGCTGGAGCTGCCGGTAGCCTTGGAACCAAGCGGGAGGGAGCGATCAATTGCGAGCGCTGAGGGACTTGGCGAGGGGGTGGGGCTCTGCTTCATTTTTGATGGGTGTTGCTCAGTTACCCATAAAGTAAGGAAGGTTGCGGGAACGAGGCGAGAAATAGAGGTGGCACAGAAAGCGGCAGTGCGAGGCTCTTGGGTGGGGTGAGCGCAGGAACCGGCGGGCGTCCTATCTGCCTGGGAAGGGGGGAACGTACGTGTGTGTGTCTGTGCGTGTTGGGGGGGGGGAGAGATCAGCTTGGGTAGGAAAAAGGGCGATCTCTTCTCAGCGTGAATCTAAGAGACTTCTCGAGTGGTTGGGAAGGAGAATGCGATTTCTGCCTTTCCTGTCATACGTAGGTTTTGGGGGGTTTTTTGCTAGCTGGGGATTAAAATTAGCTGTAGGGGTGAGTTTCCTTGAAATTTGCTCCCGTTCGCATGCCTGCGGCTTGCCTGCTTGTGGTGGTGCAGCCTAGAGAGACGGGGGTGGGGGGGGAGAGTTTGCGGCTGATGTAGGATCGTCGTCGGGTTTCTCCTTTCTCCTTCCCCCTTCAGCGCGGAAAGAGGAGGAAGAAAGAGTCAATCGGAGCCGTAGGCGAAAAACCCCCAAGAACGTCCATGGCCTCCCGATCGCTCCGTTTTTGGAGGAGGTGGATAATGAAATCTTTGTTGCCACAGCTCTGACTACTTTTGAATTTTATTTGGGAACTAGCCAGGGTATATTCTTCCTGAAGACGTTGGGCATTTCACGGAATTACTGCAAAGAAGAGACTTTTCTCATCAAACCTTTTATAATTCAGATATTTTGTTAAAACATGGAAAATGAGATATTCACACCTCTTTTGGAGGTCTTCATATCCAGCCCACTTGTTACCTGGGTAAGCATTTGTTGATCAGTAGTGGAATTTATATAAATGATTTCTTGCCAAGTACAGGCAGAATTCATGTCATGGTGATGATAAATATGTTCTGTGTTCTAGGTTAAGACATTTGGATCCTTAGCTGGACAAAATGCAACCAACCTGGAAGAATATGTTGCACTTCTAGATGGAGTTTTCTTAAATGAAGTTATGCTGCAAATGTAAGTTCTGTGTTTTCATTGCTTTTTAATGTTTTGCTTTAAGAATTCCTCCAAGAAGGTAGCTCACTCTGTGACCTTATTTTCTTTCAGGTTATGTAGGAATGGAATAGTGTCTTACTATATTCTCATTTTATACCTTGTTATTTGATTTTATAACCTAGAAGTATACTGCTTTTCTCTGCTATTATATTTTTGGTGTCTTACAAATCTCTGTGTGATTTCAGTGGGGGGGGGGAAGGGGGAGGGCAAGAAGAGATAATCAGGCAGAAATAAAGGGTTAAGCACTGCACCTTGCCTGTGCATAATAATAACCTGCCTGTTATTTGTGGCCCATCCCTGCATCTGTAGAGAGCATATGGAATAGCAAATGCCTGATTTTAATCAGTTGTTTATTAAAATGTAGCATGATTTATCTATATACTGATTCTAGAAGTATTTGTTTGGAACTAAATTTCATTGATTAGGCTAACTAGGGCTTTAATATATTTATTCTGGGCTATAATATATATTGAAAGACAGAACAAAAGTATGGAGGATTTAGCATGCTCCAATTAAGGACTATACATTTTCATTTTGATACATGTAATTTGCAATAATTATTATGAAGTCTAATTAGTTCTTCAGTTGATTCATTTAATAAAACAATCACGTTAGACTTTTTAGGTGATTTTTAAAATTTGTTTTATTATATTCACTGAAAAATAAAAGTTTGTTAGTGCACAAAACATGCTTTATGAAATAAATGGAAAAGAATGATTCCATGGGGTTGTATTTTATTCAGTAATACAGTTAAAATACATATTTGGTGGGATGAATATTATTTACCTATAATAGGATCTACTATTCAAAGGGCTTAGATTTGTGACTAAGACCCAATTTTACATAGAAGCTGTACATTTAGGTTTAGATGAGATTTTCCCCAACTTGACCATACCAGTTGGATTAATTAATATTGATAAGTCAATACTTCCTTGGAATATTAGGTTGAAGAAGGCTGATTTAGATATACTAGCTCCTTGTGCTGTATGTTTGCCCAAGAGCAGCGTTCAGAAACTAGTGATTCAACATGTGGGAATCATCATACATGAATCATTATTCTGGATATATATGACACAAGAATTTACTAAATCTTTTTGACCTAAATAAAGTCTTCACAAGTAAGCACAATTACAGTTAGCTATGGAAAAGTGAGAAATTTGTCAAATTTTACTGATTCAGTAAATTCAGTGTTGCAAACCAAATTGAGGAAGCTAGAATAACAGGCATTTTTAAAAAATTGTAAATAGAAGTGTATTACTGTAACGTTTCTGACAATATTTTTTTAGTTGGGGTCAGCAGCCTTTTTTCTGCCCCCTGGACATTTTGTGAATTGGTACATGATGATAAGGGGCACAAAAGAAGATATGATAGTATGTGAGACCTTGGACAACATTTCAGTGATTTCTAATGATATCATATTAATTTGGAGACCAAGGAGCATAGCCCGGAAGTCTGATTTGAATCCAGGAGCATTTCACTGCCAATGCTTGTAAAATTTATTGGGCTCCTGGCAGAAAGACAGGATATTATTCTAACAGATAATAATTAAATAAAGTTATCAGTCTGCTTTTAAATATGAATTGTTATCATAATAAATTGGCATGGTGATACAGTGGTTAGAATGTAGTATTGGAGGCCAACTCTGCTCACTGCCAGGAGTTAGATCCTGACTGGCTCAAAGTTGACTCAGCCTTCCATCTTTCCGAGGTCAGTAAAATGAGGACCCACATTGTTGGGAGCAATATGCTGACTCTCTAAATTGCTTAGAGAGTTCTGTAAAGCACTATTGCTGAATTGTTATTTTTTTCTTGTTAATGTTGAGTCTATATACTCTAAGGCAGGAGGGGGAAATCTGAATCTTATAAAAAATTTTGCTTTCCTTAAACTTCCATAGAAATATTTATAATGCAAGACATATTTCAACTGCTTTGATATCAAATCATGACGACTATTAATATTTAATGTACCCTTGAACATGCGATTGGAAGGATGGTAGACATTACATTGAGTTCATACTTGACATTTTTTTTAACCTCGTTGGCCTTAAAGGTGTTTGATTATGGTAGTGGGAAGAGAAGAAAACTTATGCTTAATTTTGGTATCGATTGATGCATTGATCTGTGATTACCTGACACTTATAAGAGAGTCTAGTGACCTTGGATTCCAATAAAGAAAAACAATGTTGAGTCTGGTTGGGCGTCTTTGAGGGGTTGGGAACAAAACTAAACTTCCCAGTTTTCTGGAGAACCTTCAGGTACCATCCACTGACACAGTGACATCAACAGAAAGGGCCTGGTTGACATTTTGAGAAATTGCGAGGTTAAGAGTAAGCATATGAATGGGAGATCTCTGTCAGACAACCAATAGCAATTTAATCCTTGGGTCTTGCCCAGACTCAAAACATGACACAAGATTTTGTTGCTAAAATTCATTTGGGAGATGCATGCCGGATGTGGATTACCGACCATTTTGTAAATAATAACAGCAGTGATAATAGAAGCTGGCACTTCACAATGTTCCAACTTCCATTAAAAAAAAGATTAAGGAATATAAAGAAAAAATGAAGTATAGAGAGACAGAAACCCTTGCATACTGGATCCTATGAATATCAGATTGTCTGCCTTCTCTAAAGCCAACTGAAACATTATGCAGAATTTGTAGTTTGGTCACTTCCACCATGTCAGTAGTGTTGGCTGCACTGTTGGACCCCTCATTTGATTTGCAGTGTCAGACTCCTGAAAGCTGGGAGGGGAGGGAATAGAGATTATGTTCTTTCTTGGTAGAGGAGGTCATTGCTATCTCTTATGGCTGAGAAGGCACATCCTCCAGTGAAGTGGAATTCAGCTTCTGTTTTCTGGACTGCCATGTATTATGACAATAAGAGGTTATCAAGAGGTTGGCAGGGGCTATTTACTCCATCAAATCCAATCCTAAACTGGATTCCAGATTGAAGTGTTCCTGGCACAAATTATCCTTCGTTTGCTTAAACACTTCCAATAAAGGAGAGCTCTATTTGCTGCTTCCTTGGTAATTTGATCAGAAGGACCATGTTGTTTTTTATGTTAGAGATGGAATGAAAATTTAATCAGTTCATTCAAATAGAATAATGGCTAGAAAACATTTCTTGTTGTTTACTCTTTGATTATAAATGAGGTGTAACTGTTGAACAGCAAAGGAAGGTATAAAAATAATTCTGTGTATGGCTATCCATTTGGAAACTTGCACTATAGAAATAGTACTAACAAACTTCATCTCAATTCTTTTATTCAACCACCGATACCAGATGAGATGAAGTGAGGGCCTATGTTAATATGAAGAGAGATATACTTATTTAGATTGAACGGTAATTGTATGAAAATCACATTTGGGGATTACTTACTTTATTCTGTGTTGTGGGCATAATTATTTACCAATAAGGGCAGGAACAATATCTGCAGGGATAGACGTATGAATGGGGGATGGAGAGAGGGAAATGTATGGTTTTTGTTTGCATGTATAAACAAAGTTTTTGTCTTGTGTTGATTATAATTTGAAAAAAATTATAAAATTTATTTTATAAAAAAAGAAATAGTACTAACAAATATTCTATTACAATTTGCTGAGTATTTTTATATAAAGCTGTTAATATCTTCTTGATTTATATTCAAAATAATAATAGAGAGATATAAAATGTTCATTGACATATATTTTTCAAAAATTGTTTGCTTATAGGACTATAAAATGCTCCTCAGTATTCTTACTAATTTCTGTGTTCCTATTTGTTGCTCCTGTTCTACAATTTTTAATATCCCAAGTATGTAATCTCTACTAATCAAGACCTTGATCGCTCAAAACTAACTACAGTAAATGATAAATGAGATATGTCTGAGAAGAGGTCCGAACCAGAAGAGACAGAGAAGCCCATTCACAGAAGCCCATAGTCTTTTAAAGAGGGAATTGATTATATGTCATCAAATTGTGTCAACTCTTAGTGACCTCATGGATTTTCTCCATGACTATCTGTCATAGAGGCCTTATAGGTGATTACCAGTGCTTGCATTACTCTTAGAAACCTACAAGCAGCCCATGCAGCTAATAAAATAGCGGCAGTACATGGACACGTTGTGGTATGTACATGACTATCTGGGTGTTCTGCAGGGAGAATTCCAGATAGAGGGCATTGCCAGAATCCAGGCAGGAAGTGACCAAAGCATGACTAACTTTGAGTATAAATTGATGTAATTGGTGAACAAAATGGATTTGTTGAAATATCCTCCTAGGCTTGGTTGCCACCTGCTGTTTGAGTAAAAGACAGTAATCTAGGGAGATGGTGGTGATGATGATGATGATGATGATGTTTTTATCCCACTTTTTAAATATATAACTCAAGGTAGCAAACATGTAGAACGCCAACCTCTTATCCACAAAAACACTGTGAGGTGGGTTGGACTAAGACAGTGACTAGCTGAAAATCTCTCTTCATCCCTAAAGCAGGGCTAGAACACACAGTCTCCTGTTTTCCAGGGCCAGCGTCTTAACCAAACTGACTCTGGATAATTTTCCACAATAAATTAATGAACAAGTACATTCTTGACTCATTTGTTTAATTGGATCTCTTTATCTAGTTTTATAAGTTGTATGCAGAATTGATCGTGTTTTTGGTCATGTTTTTTGATTGTTTGTATCCTGCCTTTATTATTTTTACAAATAACTCAAGATGGAGAACATATCCAATACACCTTCCTCCTTCTATTTACCCCATAACAACAATCCTGTGAGGTGGGGTGGAAATATTATGCAGAAATATCAACAATTTAAAAGGGTTCACAATCTTTTAAGCACTGCTGTATGTTTATCTATATCTACTTTTGAATATACTTTCAAGCAAGTGGCCTTATGTTTGTATCAATCAACAAAATGTACAACGTAGTCATTTTTACTCAATGCAGAATCTTAACAAAATAAGCTGGATAAATATTTCATTTTAATCGGATTTTAACATCCAGAGAGATCACATGAGAAATAAGTATAAATACACTGGCAAAAACTGCCCTGCTACTGAAAATTGTTCATGCACTTGGACTCTAGAACATAAATCAAACCACAGTATTAAATTACTCAGACCACTAATGCCTTTGAAAATTCCGCCTTTCAATATCTTTAGGTATGTTTAATTTAGCTTTAGTCAAAGACTCCCCTGATGATTATACTGTATGCTTCTTTTTTCTTCTTCCAAAAGTGGTAATATTGTAATATAATTCTTTCATGATCTCAAATAATGCATGTGACCTAAAGTATATGCATTTAAATAGCTAATGAAAAAAGAAAGAAGCTACTAATATATCCAATGAGATTGTTTAATTGATTTTAGTATCTTATATATGTATAAAACAATGATATTATGTTGGTAGACATTCTGTGAAGTTGTGTTCAAATATATTTAAAAATCAAAATAGAGACTACTTTGGGATCTTTACTTGGAATATTTGAGGAATCGGTTGTTTGTATGTAGGTCTAATAGATATGAATGATAGAACAGTTTCTGTTATTCATATAAAATAGATTTCTTTAGGTATACAAATAAATTTTCAAAAGTTCATATGGTAAAGTAGCATGTCTTCTTATTAAATATCTTCAATGAACAGAATGGGGTTTGTAGTCTGTTTAGATTTAGAAATCTGGTAGTGTAATGGCTACATACCTATTTGTGATATTTTGCTGAATGAAAATATAACTAATCCCTGATTATGTGATGGTTGAATCTATCTTATAACTCTGATAGATTTTGAGAAATAACAGACTTTCATCTATTTCCTGTACTTTTTCTTTTTTAACAAACAACATTCTGGGTGTTCTTGCCTGTTTTCTCCCCAATTGAAATTAATGTAACTTGTCATATGTAGGTTGCTTTTAAAAGTATAGTAGCTTAAGGCTAGCTTTTACAGTTGCGCTAATTACTGACTTCTAGACAAATCTGCCCTATTTTGCTATGCTATTCTCTTCTTTAAAGAATGAATTATTGAACTATGTAGGAATCATTGCCTTAAAATACTTATCTATTTTGACTATTGAATTTGCTGTTCAGAAATTATTTCATCCATGTTGCTGTTTAAATACAATGCAGAAATAAGGGATTTACATTGGTATTTAAAATATTTTCAAAGCAGTTTTATTGTTCACTTTTTTAGAATATTAGTGATATGTTATTCAATGTTGTTTTAGTTGTGTTCTTTTAACTTCATATACTGGATATATAGTAAATCACCCAGAGTCTTCTTTGCAGTTGGAAGGCCCTGACAAATATATACCTATATACCTATACCTATACATCTGTATGAGAGGGAGAGGGAGAGGGGGAGAGAGAAGTTACATTTCATAGAAAAATATATCTGTTATCCAAAGTAAATTTTAAAGATTTTTTTTTACATTAAATCACTGACTTACTTGGTTCTGCACTGTTTAACTTCCATGGAGTAGTTTTGTATGGTTTCAGATATGAGTTATCTTCCACATTTGTTACTCTTAATAATTTTATTCAGTTTTTTTTACAAATAATAAATGCTGTGTTATTATGATGGAGGTATACTATATACATGTGTTGATGCATTGCTAAAACTCAAGCAGCAACAAGTAAAAATTAAGTGAGATGTAGCACAATATTGCATATTTAAAAAATATTTTTCCATAATCTTGCAGAAATTAAATTAATGTCAATTTGTATTTAAATTGTAATCTTGTATATTAATTATCCTTGACATTCATTTGCTAGAAATGTTGAGTAAAATGTAATGTCAATGAGTTAAATTTTGCTCATCTACTATCTTTTCCCTCTCTCTACTCCTCTGTTTTAAGAGATGGGGTACAAGGGCTGAGGATATAATAACTTTCTTTCTGCTAATGGAACTCATTCCATTGATAAGAAAGATGTCATTTTTAAAATAAATGTACAGGTTGTCCTTAACATACAACCACAATTGGACCAGAACTTCCATTGCTAAGCAATGTGGTTGTTAAGTTTTCATGTTCGATTATATGACCTTTTTGCCATGGCCATTAAGTGAATCACCATGATCATTAAGCAAATCTGGCTTCCTCCATTTGCTTGCGGAGGTCTCCTGGAAAGGTTGTATAGGGTGGTCATGTGATCCTTGGATGCTGTTAGTTTAAGACTTATGAATGATTTCTCAAATGACTATTTTTTAATTCATGTACATAAAATGAGACTAAGTCTGAAGCTCAAACACAGTGAGAGAAAAACCTGTACGGTATTAACATCTGTAGTAATTGTCACACGACAATTTTATAACTATGTTGTTGTATTTTGGAAAAAAGTCAGAATAACATTTTTCAAAACAGCTAAGTTTTGCTTATGTTATGAACAAAGCAGTTGTATTTTGATGGAAATTATGTAGTACATTAATGAAAAACATATGAAGTATACTCTTGAGCTTGCTACCATTTATATGGACAGTATACCAAAGAACTTGAAATGAAAAACTTACTACTTAATAATGGTTTAAAGAACAATCTCATCCTAGGTATATTTTGGAGAAAGTAGCGGCTGCTCCTCTCTAGATGCTTTTGCAGAAAATGGATCACTGAGGAAGAATATGATCATGCTCATTACACAAAGCAAAGCTTATCATTAACATAAGTAAGGGACCTACCATGTTGCAGGCTGAAGATAATTTAGCAATTACCAGTTCTTTTCCTCCTAGCTGGAGCTCTGGTCACATTTGTTGTGGCTAGCTGGTATTTCCATAAATAAAAACCTCTAAATCAAAATCAGAGCCACCATGTACAGGATAACGGAAAAGCTAATTCTTGCAGCTATTATTCTTGAAAAGAATCCAGGAATTCTAACCTAATTTCCTATTAAATTTACTATCGAACTAGCTTTAACAATATAGAAAACTACGTTATATCAGATAGATAATTCCAAGAGTAATTAATGTTAAGATTAAGGAAGGCATTTTTTTTTGGTCCGAAGATCAGATACTGCATCAATGACACGCGATTTGAAGATCTGTTAGTGGACCCAGAGAAAATTGCCTGGAAGGCATTCAAGGATGTCATTGAGAATTTACTTGGCAACTACAGAGCATCAAACTACATTCAGCTGGTTGACAAGCATCTTATAGCATATAAGATCATGAACTACAATATGTCCGTGAAGATACATTTTCTGCATTCATGCTTGGACTTCTTTCCTGAAAATCTATGTGCAGTCAGTGGTGAACATGGTGAAAGGTTGCACCAGGACACAATGAAAAAATGGACACTGTAGTGAGATGCCCCCCGGTTTGTGGGGGCAATAAGCTGACTTTGTATAAATATACAAAAGTATGAAGGCTATTGCTTAGCGCATTGTAAGCCTCCCTGAGTCTCCGGAGAAGGGCGACATATAAATATAAATTTTTAAAAAATGTATCAGATGTTCCATAAAGCAGGCCCTACAGCAGAAAAGCCCCATCTCCTGGGTCCCTCAAATAACTCACCCTTTGCCATGAAGAGCTTTAAAGTCGATAGGACATAGAATAAACGGGTTGGAAGGGACCTTGAAGGTTTTCTAGTGCAAGCCCCTGCTCAAGCAGGAAACCATTCTGGATAAATAGCTGTCCAGTCTCTTTTTGAAAATTGCCAGTGATGGAGCACCCACAGCTTCTGGAGATAAGCCATTCCACTGATTAATTGTTTTCCCTGTTAGGAAATTTCTCCTTAGTTCTAGATTGGATCTAATGATCTTCCTCTCATTGCTTCTTGTCCTGCACTCAGAAGCTTTGGAGAATAAATCAACCCCTTCTTCTCTCCAAAGCACCTGAGGAAAGGACAAGAAGCAATGGGTGGAAGATCATAAAAGGAAATTTCTACCTAGAACAAAGGAGAAATTTCCTGGCAAGGAGAATGATTAATCAATGGAACACATTGCTTTCCAGAGTTGTGGGTTCTCCATCACTAGAGGTTTTCAAGAATAGACTGGGTCAACATTTGTCTGGGATGTGTATACGGTTTCCTGCCTTGAGCAGGAGGTTTGAGTAGATGACTTCCAAGATCCTTTTCCACCTAGAAGGTTTTCCTTTTATTGAATTTCCTTTGAAGACCAATAGCGAGAACCTAAGCATGTTTCCCCCAAGTGGTAGTATGAAATCTTCCAGGTCTCAGTAAGAAATCTAAATGCACAGAAACAAATATATGCTGTGACCATCTGAGAGAAAGTGGTGTTAAGGATGGATTGTACATTGTATTTGTTCAAGGCAAATAATCAGTGTACATTTGATTGTCTCAGGTGTAATAACATTTCTAGATGGGCCTGTTCATCTATTCTATTTGAAGCATAATACTTTTATTTGAGCCTAACTTTTATCTATTTTTGCTGTTGGGTGTTCTTAATAAAGTCGAAATACCATTTTATACAAATATTCTGGTAGTAAATTGTGTCTTGACTCAGAAATTCTTTCCAAGTGGACAAGATAATGGGATGAAGATGTTCTTTTGTTCTTCACTTTAACAGAAAGGAGAAAGCATTTTACTTTTTTGGGCTTCGTGAGCTTGAGAGAAAAAAGAAAGCAACAGCAGCAAGTCCTAAAAGAAGGCAGTCCCTGCTGTATTCTTGCAGGTTGTCCTAGTTGGATCAGGCAGGGCTGGTGGTAGAGAGCGCCAATAGACAGATCATTCTCACATTCTTTCTAATATTAGAGCGACCATTTTATCCTGGAAGAAATAAAGGATAAACCTGAAAAGAAGGCAAATCTGAGAAGTTCACAAGGATAAAAAATGTGTTTATATTTATAACTTCCATTTACAAAGAAAATTCAAAAGCAAACCCAAGAAAATAATTAAATAAATCTAAAGGAGAGCTTTCTGAAATAAAGGATGTATATTATACTTCTACAGTATACCTATAAAACTATATTATATGTCCCATGATAAAGGACATATGGTCACTATAGGTAACTGTAGGTACATGTAAGAGATAGAGTTTGCATCCTTGGAATAGAACCATTATATAAAAATGGGCCTGCTGTAAATAACTAAGTACTATAGTGAGAAACGGCTGTATAGTACAAAAATGGCAGGAGAAAAGAAGTCATGGTTTAAGCCCTGGAGCAGCGTGTGTGTGTATATGTATATGTATATGTATATGTGTGTGTGTGTGTGTGTGTGTGTGTGTGTGTGTATGGAAATAATACTATAGAAACCATTTTTAATCTTACTAAGATTGGGGGTATCTGCAATAAAGAATCTGTTCTACTTGCCAAATCTCTTTAATTTTCTCTATAGGCATTGAGATGTTTTCTCAAATCTTAGTTATTGTATTTGCTAATATGATTTGCTAATATGATTTGCTAATTATAGTTTGAATATTTTAGATTATATTATACAATCATGTGAAAAAGTAATTACACCCTATTCTATTCTATGGTTTTATATATCAGGACATAGTGAAAATCATCTGGTCCTTAGCAATTCTTAAAGGTAGGTAAGTACAACCTCAGATGAACAGCAACACATGACATATTACACCATGTCATCATTTATTTTACAAAAAGAAAGCCAAAATGGACAATCAATGTGTGAAAAACTAAGTAGTACATCTTATGATTCAATAGCTTGTCAAACCACATTTAGCAGCATTAACTTGAAGTAATCACTTTCTGTATGACTTTTATCAGTTTCTCACATTGTTTTGGAGGAATTTTGGCCCAGTCTTCTTCACAACATAGCTTCAGTTCATTGAGGTTTGTGGGCATTTGTTCATGCACAGCTCTCTTGAGGTCCCATCACAGCATTTCAGTCAGGTTGAGGTCTGGACTTCGGCTGGACCATTGCAACACCTTGATTCTTTTCTTTTTCAGTCATTTTGTTGTAGATTTGCTGGTGTGCTTGGGATCATTGTCCTGTGCATAACCCAGTGTTGGCCAAGCTTTAACTGTCAGACAGATGGCTTCACATTTGACTCTAGAATACTTTGGTATACAGAGGAGTTTATGGTCGACTCATTGACTGCAAGGTACCCAGGTCCTGTGGCTGCAAAAGAAGCCCCAAATCACCCCACCATCATTGTGCTCTACAGTTGGTATGAGATGTTTGTGCTGATACACTGTTTTTAGTTTTCACCAAATTTAGCATTGTGCATTATGGCCAAACATTTTCACTTTGGTCTTATCTGTCGAAAGGACAGTGTTCCAGAAGTTTTGCGATTTGTTCAGATGCAACTTGGCAAACCTAAACTGTGCTGCCATATTCTTTGTAGAGAGAAGAGACCTTCTCCTGGCAACCCTTCCAAACAAACCATACTTATACAGTCTTTCTCTAATTATACTGTCAGGAACATTAACATTTAACATACTAACTGAGGTCCATAGAGTCTGAGATATACGTAACTCTTACAGAGTTCCTGAGCATTCCACGTTCTGACCTTGGGTGAATTTGCTGGGACATCCATTCCTGGGTAGGTTGGCAACTGTCTTGAATGTTTTCCACTTGTGAATAATATTCCTCACTGTAGAATGATGGATTTTAAATTGTTTGAAAATATAACCATTCCCAGACTGATGAGCAGCAACAGTTGTTTCTTTAAGATCATTGTTGATGTCTCCATTTTGACTTTCTTTTTGTAAAATAAATGATGTAATATGTCATGTGTTGTTGTTCATCTGAGATTGTATTTACCTATTTTTAAGGATTGCTAAGTACCAGATGATTTTTATTATGTCCTGCTACATAAAACCATAAAACTCAAAGACAGTATACTTTTCACATGACTGTATACAGGTAGTCCTCAACTTACAACAGTTCATTTAGTGACCATTCGAAGTTACAACAGCACTGAAAAAAGTGACTTATGACCATTTTTCACACTTATGACTGTTGTAGCATCCTCATGATCATGTGGTTCACATTTGGATGCTTGACAACTGACTCCCATTTATGATGATTGCCGTGTCCTGAAGTCATGTGATCCCTTTTGCGACCTTCTGAGAAGCAAAATCAATGGGGAAGCTAGATTCACTTAACCACCATGTTACTCTAATTTAACAATTGCAGTGATTCTCTTAACAAATGTGGCAAGAAAAGTTGTAAAATGGGGCAAAACATACTTAACAAATTTCTCACTTAGTAAATTTCGGGCTCAATTGTGGTCATAAATTGAGAACTACCTGTATTTGTGGTTTCTCCAATTCTGGAAAATTGTCCTTATATTTGTATACATATTGTATATTTATTCACAGCAGGAAAGAGCACAAATATAACATGCCAGTTAAATACTCTTAGTATCAAGTTTATTTCTTTAAATTGCTTCTCTTAGCCTATGTTTTGTTCCATATATTCTGGGCATTCAACTGTAGTAGAAATCATGTTAAGCTTCTCCTTCTGTAACTTCCTTAAAAAAATGAAACTCAGAGCAACAAAAGGCTTGATCTACGCAGTAATACATAACATCTGTACTGTAAACAATGGTTAATGTGCCTGCTGTGTAGTTCCAACATTATGTAAAGTATAAATTAAGTTCCCTAAGTATTTTAGGATTTATTGTTTGCTGGTCTGTACATTTTTTGGTGAAATTCAAATAAATTGACAGCACTTATTTATTTCAATTTTTTTCAGAAATCCTAAAGCAGCTAGTCAAAGAATAAATAAGAAGGTCAACAATGATGCATCACTTCGAATTCAAAATTTGTCTATTTTAATAAGACAAATTAAATCATATTATCAGGTGTGTGATTTATTTCCTTTAAAACATGTTTTAAACATGTTTAAATCCACTTATCTGTCCTGTAAGAAGGGACAATGATTGGACAGCTAAAGCTTGTCATAATATCAATTGTTAATAATCTAATTATATTTTTGCTTTGGCAATTCAAAGAAACATTAATTATATTGATTATAACATTGAAGTCATTTTTTAAAATTTCAGGGGTAGAGGGCCAATCAAATATATCATTAAGAACTAGAGTTTACTTTTTTTCCCCTCCCTCTCAACTCCATCTTTTCTGTCACTTGTTTTAGATTGTATGCCTGAAAGCAAGATTATTTTTTTACTGCTTTTTACTCAGGCCCATGTTGAATTCTTTTATGAACTGAAGAGTAGCATGAAATAGAGTTTTTTGTTCTTTAATCCATTTATTTTATTTTTTCAATTTATATGATCATGCAATTCAAAATGGTGTTTAACAAATTTAAAAACAAAGATAAAAGCACCAAACAAAATATGTGCTAATTATGACTAACTTTCATCTCTATGAAACATCTTTCAAAGCTGGACTCAGTATCTTGGCTCAATACCCTTATGAGCAGCCATGCCTTCAGTGCCCATATTATATCATCTGTAGCTATGCCACACATAATTGACTGTGTATTCAAATCTTAAAATATAACAACAGCATATGTTGCGATACAGACATTATAGTGTTTACAGTACCTATATGTGTACTAAAACTGATTCTCTTGCAGCCCTCCAGTACATTAGATAGTGGTGGACATTAAATGAACGTGGCAATTGTTAAGCAAACACCATGTTTGTTAAATGAATCCGTTGTTCACTATGGGCTGGGTTTTGTTGGAAACCAGAAGTTAACACCAGTTTCTGACAAAAGTATAAATTACAGTCACATGACAGCAAAGCACTGCAAATGGCTATAAATTGGGTTTGTTGCCAAGGGCCCAAAATGCAGTCACAAGACTGTGGAAGAACTGAAGTTAGAACTTCAAAATCAGGTTGCAAGTAACTTTTTTGAGGGGTCCATCAGAACTTTGACTGGTCATAAATTGAGAACTATTTGTATGCTTGTCTCTCAGATATTCATGAGTATTTTTTTTATCTTATTTAGCCAGATGTTGAGAGAATGCATGCCAACTTTAAAGAATTAGAATTTTTTTTCCTGATAAGAACTATTAGTGTCTACCAGTGGTATAATTTATTAGGGCAACCTTCAGGAAATAATTTGCAGAATAGATAGTTGCCTTTTTAAAGGAGATTTGGCAGTTCTCAGAAATTATACTATCTAAGTTGCAACCCACTTTTAGTCAATTTCAGTCTTGAATAACAGTACAACATGTCAGCTTCACAGGTTTTTACATTCTCATAGTCAGTGTAGGAAATTATTTTACAGCCATGGTAAAATGGTTTAAAATATAAGATGTAGTTCTCTTTGTAAGGAAAATGAAATTGAAAAAGTGCCTGTTCTTAGTTGTTGTGGACAGCCAGTATTCCTAATATACATAACAAGTTTAATTAGTCTTCTTTCATAAGGTAAGAAATTTCACAACATTGAGATAAATTAATATGCTTGCACATAACCATCTAATTTAATGCATCTTAGGAATCTACATATAGGAGAGAAACTTAAATCACCTATACACCCTGAAGTCTTAGGCTATATATGGTTTTAATTCATTACAATTAATTTATTTAATTTACTTGAATTTAAATTAAATTAGCTATGGGAATCTGGGTATTTATCATTCTCTCAAATAATTATTTAATATCAATATGCTTGAAATAAGTTACAAATATTAATACGTGAATACCTGTTAATAAACAAGTATCTCTAGTAGTACAAAAAAATGACAATTAGAAATTGTTTTCACCTCATTTCCAGTATCATTGCTCTGTACAAATAAAAAAAAAATTCTAAAGTCCTTAAAGAGGAACTTATTTCTAATATTGTTCATTTAAATTTCTGTTTTGAATATGTATGTTCCATAACATTAACTTTCCTTAACATTCCTTAATAGGAATTTCTAGATTTTCTTGTTTAACATTAATTTTCTATGAGGCATAAACAATAATATGATCATAAAAGTGTCCAAAACAAGCCATAAATCAAAGAATATCAATTTATAAGAAAAATATTTGCGGAACAAAACGGATAAGTAAAATATTCTAGGCCTTTCAACTTTTACAAAAAGTGAAACCTGATCCATTTACCATAAATACCATGAAGTAAAGTTATGGATTCTTGGAGTTAATACAATATTACACTTGTAAATAAGGGATAATTTTACTACTTATTTTAATATAGTCAATTAAGGTCAGATGTTGCTAGAAACATACAGAAAGTTCAGCCTGTGTATAAGTTTTATAAAAGTTATAAAAGTTAAATCTGCTTCCACAGGAGACATTGCAGCAATTGATCATGATGCCTTTGCCAAATGTTTTAATAATTGGAAAAAATCCCTTTTCAGGTAAGCATTGCATCTGGTTTAAAATAGGCATACTGTAATATATAATAGCTATTTGTTGAAGTTGGCAAGGAAATAATAGTTATTCTCAGGTTAGGGAGGAATATTATGCAAATAGATCTTATTGGTTTTTTATCACCTTTAAAACAATAGCTAATTATGCTTTGATTCAGAAAAACAGGAAAAGCTTTGAATATAAATCCTGTAGTATATACCTATATATAGGGTTCTATTGCCCTGCTTTGGAGAAGCTGTGTTTTATTCTTGTTTGTAGTAAATTTATAATGTTATATCTGTAATCTTATTAGATATAAACAGGTTTCTGAATATGGAATTAAATACTTAGTCAAGATTTATTTCTGTGCCTGCCCTGAATCTGGCAATCACAAATATTTATTAATAATGTTGTATAATACTGTCAAATGTTTTTTAACTTTACATGCATTGTATATTTGTACAGGTAGTCCTCGCTTAACAACCATTTGTTCAGCAACTATTCAAAATTATGATGGTGCTGAACAAAAGGATTTATGATCCATACCCAAACATACCTGTTGCAGCGCTCCCATGGTCAAGGGATTGCAATCTGGGTACTTGGCAACACATTCATACTTAACACAGGTTGCTAAGTGCCTCGCAAACATGTGATTGCCACGCTCACTCTTCCCGGATGACTTTCCTAGAAAGTCAATGGAGAAGCAAGGAATATCGCAAACTGCTGCCACCTGCTGAAAAGACTTCCTCTGGTTCTTGGGAGCTGGCTGAAAAAGAGCCATCATGAAATCCAAGCAGGAAATCCTGCTTTAATTTTTGGAGGGACTTTCATACTAATAGCCACCTTGAGAGGAAAAGCACTGCTTGGCAGAGAGACTCCGCCTCACATGGAGCAAAATCAATCCGTCAGACAGTTCTTTCATTCTCAGTGTGGCTGGGTAAATAAAGTTCCTCAAAAAGGTCCTCACAAAACATTTCTCTTGTATTTAATGTGGAACTGAATTTGGGCAAGAATTAACTATTCATGGATTACAAAATAGTGTGCAGAGCAACTCTAGAGATAATATTTTGATTATTTACTATAAATAGTAAATATAGTATAGTAAATATAGAAAACTGGAATATTTATTTTATACAGATAATCCTCAATTTACCACAGTTCATTTAGTGACCGAAGTTTACAACGCCACTGAAAAAAGTGATTTATTGTTGCAAGATCCCCATGGCTATGTGATCCAAATTCAGACACTTGGCAACTGATTCATATTTATGACAGTTGTAGTGTCCTGGAGTCACCTTTTGTGACCTTCTGACAAGTAAAGTCAATGGGGAAGCCAGATTCATTTAACAATCATGTTACTAACTTAATAACTGCAATGATTCACTTAACAGTGGCAAAAAGGTCGTCAAATGGGGTAAAATTCACTTAACTGTCTCACTTAGCAACAGAAATTTTGAGCTCTGTTGTGATTGTAAATTGAGGACTACCTGTATTCTGCCCATTGACTGTGGATATAGAGTTAAATGAATTTCTTAAGACTAAATAAATAATTATATAGTTTAAAATTATATATAACAGTTATAGAGAAAACAGTTCTGTTTTTATTCAATATTGAGGAAGGAGTAGCTTATCCTTCAACTTCTCTCACATCAAATTGCAATAGCAGCCATATGTCTTAATATGGTACAAACCACTGCTAACTCAAAAACGTATAGTGCGGGAAAGGGAAACAGAATATGTTCAATATTACTGAAAATGTAAACCAGTATATTATTTTAAAATATTTTTAAAAATATTTTCAGAACAAGGCACTGAAGAAGTAAAAAAACTCCTCCTACTTCTGCTTGGTTGTGCTGTTCAGGTAAGGTCTGCTAATTTTTTGAACTACTTATAATGTTTATTTGAGTGACACTTACAATGTTATCTTCCTAGTCTTTTATATATAATTAAACATTGGTAACATTTTTTCTGCTAAGATTATTTTTTCTCTTGAATGTTTATGGTGCAAAAACTCACCAAATAACATTACGTGTTTAAATCCCCTAGATTGGGAAATACCCAAGAACTCTATATAATAAAAACAAGAAATGGATATTCTAATCCATGAATAGGTGGTTGTAAGGTTCCAATAATACTGTTAATAAGGCAAAAAGGCACAAGTGCTTGTTAGAACTTCAATGGATAGTGCTATTCCGAAGGTCTGTTTTCAGGGAATTAGTGTATATTATAAGGAAGGTAGTCTTGTCATGTTGCAACCATGCCTGAACAAAGGGGCTAAAGCATTTTTGATAGCCAATCTCAATAAAAATAGTTTAGCATTTCTGTGGCATTGATTTCCTCATATGGAAGGGATTGACATTTATAGCCTCTAAATCAGGGATAGAAAATGTGTATCATTCAGCAGAACCAGCCAATATTGCCAGTAAGCAGAGAATGTGAAAATTACAATTTACCTTAATGGATACCTTAATGGACTCACATTTCCCACCCCTGTTCTAAATAAAGGTCAAGTAAATTAAAGCTAGACCCTTCAATAAAAGATGTAGAAATGGGCTTTTTAGAATCAAAGCTTAATAAAATAAGATTATAACTATTCAGTTTCTACTGTACTGCAGTACAGTAGAAACTTTTAAAATAGATCTTTTGATCACTGTTTTAATCTAGCAGACAGCCATGATGGCTGGTGCTTATTGGGAGTAGGAAGGCAATATGCAAAACTTAAAAGAAGTTGAAAAAGTACAATGCTTGATCAGGGATAAATAAATCACAAATCTTTCTGTAAATATTCATTTTATGCTGATGTGTGTTTATTAGGTATTTCAGGTGTACTACATTACTAAGAAAAAGCTGGAGGATGTTATTGTATTTTGTTTAGCTATCTATAAAGTAAATACTAATTAAAATTTATATTTAGTGCCAGAAGAAAGAAGAATTCATTGAAAGAATACAGAGTTTAGATTTTGATGTAAGAGCAGCTGTTGCTGCCCATATACAAGAGGTAAATATCTTGTTTATTATTACAAAATCCTAATTTATTAAAAATATTTTAAAGGTACTCAAATGTCTTGATAATAATTTATTTTGCAGAATGTTTATTGTATTTGAAAAAATTATATAGGCACTTTCATAATAAATAAAAAAGATTAGCCATTTCTTCTCATAGGATTGATGAGCTTATGCAAGGAGCCAAAGACATGAAGCCATGAAGAAGCCATTGAAAAGTTGTTAAGGCAACAACTGTAGAAATATGCATTAAGCTCAGTGACTTGTTTTAGAAAGAGATCAAACTAGTGAAACTTTTCAATAAAAGAAAGAGATCAAACTGGTTTGCCTCTGACTTTCACAGGTATAAATGGAAGAGAAGGGAAAACATAGGCAGACTTACAAGATTCTGTTACTTTGGCCTATCTCAATAAAGTATAGTTATAGCCTTCCTCTGGAGCTCCTGCCTCATATGATTGGTGCATTATTAGAACAATCAATCTCCTGGATCTGATTGTTTACTGAAGTTTTTGTGGGATTTTCCTGTTGATTTGGAGGTCATCCTGTTATTTCAGCAGTTGATTTATGGAAATCACAGATTACATATCCATAAAACTGTATCTGGATGTCATATTCTCAGAAAACCAAATTGATTCTTTCTAGGAAATTAAATGTTGAAAATTGTACATTACTTGAATTCTTAGTATGAAACCCACCAGGTTACTTGGTTTGCGTGTATCTTGAAATATTAAATATGTTAGATCAAGTCTGAGAAGTTGCAGTTAATTATAATGAGGTATTGAGTAGCACTGCTTCAGTCTTATTTGATAACAAGGTATCACCAGGAATAATCTTGTCTGTGTATTGTTAAATTTGAACAAGAAAGAATGATGGTTAGAGGCTTAAGCGACAGAATTAACAGTGGTCCATTTAACTGAGGAAAGATGAAAGAAGCTAGATAAGTTTTCACCTGAAGAGAAGATTGAAAGAGGTGAATTAACGATATTTTATATATTTTAAAATTTTGTGAACAAGGATGTTAATTTAAAAAATTTCTTAAAAGGATTAAATATAAACAAAGCATATCTGCCTTGGCCATTATAAATTTCATTTAAAACTAATGAAAATTCAGTTTCTATGGTAACTCAATAGTGATTTCACAGAAATAAGCAATTATATAATTAAAACTAAATCCCATTGAATTCAATAGGACAGCAATTCTATGAGGCAACAAATCAATTTAGGAATTACTTTTTCTGGCCATGAATATGGTCCTGTTTGAAATTCAGTTAGCTAAGATTAAGATAAGCCTATAGAATTCTATTATATAAATTAGAAAATACATTAAAAGAAGAAAGATTGAAAGGAATAGACAACATTCTTTACAATCTCCAGAAAAAAAGCCAATTTGATCTAGTGGTTAAGGCACCAGGCTAGAAACCAGGAGACTGAGTTCTAGTCCTGCCTGAGGCATAAAAACTGGCTGGGTGACTTTGAGCCTCTCTTTCTCTCAGCCAACCAACTTCAAAGAGTTGTTGTGATGGGGAAAATAGGAAGAGGAAGGATTAAAATATGTTCACCACTTTAAGCTATTTATAAAAAAAAAAAGAGAATGAGGTGGCTGAATGGAGTAACTGAAGCAGTAGGTGTGAGCTTAAATGGACTCCAGTGGATGGTAGAGGACAGGAAGGCCTGGAGGAACGTTGTCCATGGAGTTGCAATGGATCAGACACGACTTCGCAACTAACAACAACAACAAAATACAAAGCCGGGATAAAAATAAATAAATAGATTAATGATGTATGTGCTAGGTGTGGCTACATGGAAGATCAGAAAACGTAGTGCAAAGACAACACTTTATTTCTTCTCTAGTTGATGGTAGGTGTGTGTTCATTAGATTAAACAAGAATAATTTTATCCCTTACTGGGATATGTCCTTTCTGTTTATGCACAGAGGTAAGAAGATAACATACCAGGAATGAGCTCTTTGAAGGAAATATGAAAATAAAAATGTATATATTTTAGTAGTATATTAAAAATTCAGCATATTCCAAACAGAAATAGAGCACTCTATAATAATTGAAAATATTAATTATTAAAAATAATTATCTAGTGCTCATTGTTTGCATTTTAATGTCTACAGGATTAAGATATGACTTCAAATGCATAGGCTCTTTTTCCCTGGCAAAGTGAGTTGGAAAAGAAATTAGAGAAATCACTAGTAGATGAGAGTTAATTTCTAATTACAGAAAAGGCAAGCAAAAAATACAATTTTAGAAAGATAAGAGAAATGATAACCTTCAAAGGTCAATTGCAGAATATTTCTAAAAATAGATTAAAATGTACATAATTTGTTCATTAAAACAAGCTTGAACTCCAATTTTTTCACATTTAGTTACACTTAATTAGTCCAAATTTAGCAATCTAATTATATAAATACAATAGTTTTACATCATTGTTATTTATTCTTTATAGGTAACCCATAATCAGGAAAACGTGTTTGATCTCCAGTGGATGGATGACAGTGCTCTGGCACAAGATTATATTGAACCTCTCCTTAAAAACATGGCATTGCATTTAAAACGACTTATAGATGAGCGAGATGAGCATTCTGAGGTATTAACAGCATTTTTTACATTTTATTATTTAGTATTTTGTTGATTAGCAATGAAATAAAGAAATAAAATAGCTAAGTAACAATTTGCAAAATCTGAAGGGTTCTACTTCCATATATTTAACTGATTTTTTTTTAATGTCATAGACTATCATAGAGCTTTCTGAAGAACGAGACTCTCTTCATTTTCTACCTCATGCATCAGCAGCACAATCACCTTGTGGATCTCCAGGAATGAAATGCACTGAAAGCAGACAACACTTATCAGTGGAATTAGCAGATGCCAAAGCAAAGATTAGAAGGCTTAGACAAGAGCTGTAAGTACATAATAAAGAATAATTATTAGAACTGGTAAACACCAGGACTCTCCAAGGGCAATTGCCCTCCTGCAAGGAAACATTTGTTCCTTGGACCTTGCAAGTACGTTTTCTCCAGCTTGGATTGGCAGGAATCATTTATTAATTTATTATTAGAGTTTTACACTGCCTTTATTTTGTAATAGCTAAATATTTTTAAGGTCTTAACAAAACCGTCAAACTGCAGCAGATGATTTTTTTCCTTTAGAAACAGAATTAGTATGCTTGGCTTTTTCACCTTCTACTTTTGTAATAGTTACAATATATAATTTAGCCTGAAATAAGATTTAAGATATTAGAAACTGGGTACAGGTAGTCCTCTATTTACAACCATAATTGAGTCTAGAATAAAGCATTGTAGTCACAACTCCAGCTTTATTTTACCACTGCTTTTACAATGGTCTGTGGTTGCAAGTCAGAATTCAGTTTATCCAGTGGGTGTGTTTTGTTGGAAGAAGGCAAAAGAGTTGCAAAATGCGATCACATTGACCATAGGTCATTGCAACTAGTCGATTGCCAAGTGCCCAAGATACATGATTGTGGTGGTGGTGGTGTAACTTAAGACATGTAATAATCATAACTTTGAACAGACATTAAGGATGGACATAAGTTGTAGGCTATCTATAAACCGTCGTTGACAGGAATACATTCATTGCCTTAGGAACTTTTTTTAAAAATAAAAACACGGGATTTTTATTAAACGTTATCAAACTGAAATAGTCTTAAATGCATGTTTTGTAAACAATTTGCTCATAATCTTACTCATGTATAATTTTTCAATATACTGTTAATTTTAATTGGAAGCACTATAGCTGAACATTTTTAAAAAGACTTAAAATGTAAGTATTATGTGGAATGAATAAAATTAAGAATAAAATGATATGGAAAGAGACTGAAAGAAGATAATGCCAGAAGGATTATTTTAATATTTGTTTGGAAAAGATAGTTTTATGTTAAGGAGTAGAATTAAACAATTCCTTTCCAAGAAAAGGAAAAGCATTTATTACTGTGAGAATGTTAAAAAATAGACTATGGGTGTTGAAGAAGATGTGACTAGAGAAATGTTAAAATGTTGTTTGCTTATGAAATAGTTCTGTGATTTTTTTAAACATGTCTTCTGTGCTAAATAGGTAGAAGATATATTATTCTTTATTGAGATAATTTGCAAATAAAGAATATAAAAATATAAAAAATAATAGCTAATGAGAACAGAAATAACAGATACAAAAATATAAGGCTGGGATTAAGAGAATAACTATATAGAATAAAGTATAAATGTAGGAATAAGAAACAAAATAATGGAAATAGATAGAAGAGAGAGGAGATAGAATTTAGCCCTAATGATAATTGGAAAAGCCATAACAACATTAATAAAAATAAATTCTTTTTTGTAAAACAAAACTTCCCCACAAAAGGGTCTGTGTCTTCTGATAAAAATACATATGACAATAAGGATATTTCTCTTGATATGCCTACATTAGAGGTGTGTTGACTCGGAACATGAATAATGTGTGTACTTTTATATGTAGTTGATGCTGTGCTGTTTGCTGAGATTCCAGATGATTTGCAATGAACAATAAATATATGGTGCAATTTGGAATATTGACTTGAAAATTAGCATATTGAACGCCAAGATAGTCAGATTTCATATCTTCAAAATGAAGTGGACAATTCTAAATTGTACATAAATGGTTAAAAAACAGAACACGTAATTGAATTAATGCACTTTGTGTGGGCTCTCTTGCTAGTTAGTAACTGTTTTAGATTAAGCAAATGCCTATAAGCAAGAAGAGGCCTACCGCCCAAGTATGTGTATGTTTGTTGTAAAATACATATGTGCACATTCCCTTTTAGAGATTTTGGATTTCTTATGGATTACTTCTGTATAAGCATGCATTTAATCTCAAAAGGTTAAAATAGTTTAGAAGTAAATCTGAAGGAACAGATTTTAAAAGCATTTGTGTTATAAATGTAAAGTAAAAATAGCTATAATTTCCCTGTTCTTCTACCTATAACTGAACATATATGCACATTCAGTACTTTCTGTTTGTCTGCTTATTAGGTGGTACTCCTGGTGTGGGTATAGGCAAAAAACCTGTGTAAATTCTCATCAGTAAACTCAGATTTAGAATATTTCAGAAAGCTAAACTTTACAAGTAAAATGAGACAGCTGTTTAATATCACATGTTGTAGTTAAAATAGTATTGTGTTTTGCCGATGGAATTATTTACAAATACATGCCAGCTAGTGGAAAATGTTGCAGCCCTTGTTGGGGATACCTACTCAGTCTTCTGCATGACTCTGTATATTTTTTTTCTTTTTACGACCCTGTAATCTGTTTTATCAGGGTGGTGTTAGGGTGACTGAAGGGAGCTGGGCATTTACTGGCCAGATGCCCTTCCTGACATTATGTGGAGTTTGCAGCAGATATTTTCTCTTTGCACCCTGGTAGAGAAACATCTGTCCGTGCCTAGGATTGAACTCTCAATCTTTCCAAGTGGGAGGCAAGCTTCTTTATCTCTAGGCCACCTTGCCACTCAATGGCTTTGTATACATGTAACAATATTTTTGTATACTATCAAAACACAGTACTTTTTTATAAAAAGTTTTGGAAAAAAAATAAATAAATAGTGTATAACTTGATAAGAAGGTATTTATGCTTTTGATCAATTTTAACCTGAGTTGAGCCACAGCTGTGCTACAATTATATAGCTTCCAGCTTTCTTTTCCCATGAGTTCCATGTGCTACAGACATGTTTGCCATTAACATTGGGAGTGGGTGCCTTTGTACCAGTGCCTAAAGTTACTCAGTGATTATAAATGGTGCTAATGTCTATATTAGTAAAATTCCTGAAGAGTCTCCAATTCACACAAATACTTGTTTGTACAATAACTTTTTTAATATAATCCAAGACTATATAAATTTCATGATTATCAAAGTTGTGTCCTAACTTTGATTTGATAATGCAATGTATATTAAGGTTTCTAAATCTGTGGCAAATTAATTACACAGTGATGTGAAATAGGAGTTTAACATACAAGTTTCAGAATCATTGTTAAATTCAGTCTAGCAATGAAATGAGTTTAAGATTGCCACCTGTTCTCTCGCTGAAGAGCCTGCTTCTAATCCTTAGCTGCAATTGTGCATGTGAAATGCTTTAAGCATTAGATAAATGCTGCAAAGTTTATGGCCAATTAAGCCATTATGGTGCTTGCTGAATGAATAATACAGCAGGGGTGAAGAGTCTTAACATATGCTTGTCCTCTAATACTAAGGTGAAATTTTCTATATTTGTTCTGGACACAGAATGGCATAGTAATTTATGGTAATAAGGTTTTTCCATTGTAATTTCCTGTCAAAATTTGATGCTGAGAAACATTTCTAGGCCTCTCGAAATTGCAAAGCTCTTCCTTAGGTACATTTTATTATTTCACTTTGGATATTATTTGACATGTTTCATTATTAGAATTGTATTGAACTGCAGTATGGTAGGCTGGGCTTCAGATACTGTTTTGAGAGAGAGAGAGGAGCATGAAATGGGAACATTTATATGTAAAGCCAGCACCTCCATCCCTTACCCCCCTACACACACATAAAGACAAAGACCAACAGACTATTACAAGAGAGTTTTAACTGGATCATCTAAAATGGGCAAAGTATATTATTATATCTATTTAATTACTTTTTTATTTGAACAGAATATAAAATTTTTAAAAATTAGTCACGATGAATAGAAAAATAGAAAAAAGAGATAACATTTTTGATGACTCAGATATTAGGTGTCTGTTGAAATGAGCCTAGCTGAGTTATTCTATAAACAGCTGCACTAGGGAAGTTAATGCAAATTGCTGTTATTAATTTGACTGACATGTAATAGCCTAAATAGTGAACATTGGTGTAGAATGTATAATTAAAAACAATCCCATTACACTTAACTGAATAGCTCATTGGAAGTGTATATATTTCTGAGAATATTTTTATATTTTACCAATATGTTTGTTTATTTACAAATAACATTTTTGCCTATAAAATGCTATTATCTTTTAATGATTGTCAGTATCATCCGATGTGCTGGTATGCTAAAGTAATTCCCATTAGTTCTGTACATTTTAAATAACATTGCATTTAAATTGGATACAAAGCATGGTGGTTGAGTAAATATTTATGAGAAGCTGTGGTTTGACATAAGAACTGTCATTATTTAAAACAGGCCCTACATTGAAAAGTTCATTAACTCCAGCTTTGATATTATGTATAAAATACATGCTGTGCAATAGATGTATACATATAAAATGGTTGAATATTTTTATGTTTGAAACTTATATTTTTGTAATTTGAAAATGAAAGAAACATTTTTGATTGAACATTTCTATAATTTCTGATTTAAATAGGATGTCTTGCAGATAAACATGTTTGCTGTTATGAACATATTTCAATTAACTTGATGAAAAGCAAATACATATTCGAATTCAGTTTTAATAATCTGATTCCTTTGGGGATGACAATGAAGAATAATTCCACTGCCCAGTTTAAGCTTCTCAGAAAGAAAAATCTGAGTGATAAAATAATATTCTCTTGGGGAAAAAATGAGTTTTCCTTAACCTGAAGTTTGTACTGTGGGTTTCTGTTTTAGAGAAATAATACAAATTCTTATCCATCTGTTGTCTGTTCTGCACTCTACATTCACATATGCAATACTGATGTTTGTGCCGTATTATATTCTTTCTGGAAAAATTCTCAGTCAGATGATTTTGTGGGGAGGATTGAAGTGGATTACTTGATAATAATCAGATGTCTTGGTTTGTATGAAAAAAATTGTTTTCCAATATAATCTATCTGTTGTATTCAGGTACTATTCAATAATTTTTTTAAAAAAAAATTATTTATATGCCGCCCTTCTCCGGAGACGCAGGGCGGCTTACAATGTGTAGCCTTTGCGTACAATATTAAAATACATGCCTATTTAATCTCCTTGCTGACTGATTGAACTCACACTGGAAATAAAAATAGATTATTTCCTCTGCTTTTCCAACCACCTACCTACCTACCTACCTTAGTTTTATGTATGGGGAAGAAATGAGAGTTCATAATTTCGTATTTCACTTGACCACTTTAATGTCAGATTACTCTAAAAGTATTTGGATAATATTTGTCTTCCCCATGATAAGTTATACACAGAAAGCCGTGATAATAAAAAGTGCTGCTGATGTTATTCAGTAATTGTCTGACTTGGTTATTCTGTGGGCCAGGTCTGTCCGCATCTTTCGATCTTGCACTACTTTGAATTTTTCTATGATCTGGCTGGTGTCAGCTTTGATGGTGTTCAGCCAGCTTGTTCTTTGACGGCCTGATTTCCTCTTACCGCTATCTGTTCCAAATATATTTGCTTTCTCTGGTGAATTCTTCCTCATGACATGGCCAAAGTAAGAGAGATGCCAAAGAAATCTCTCCACAGATATTAAGAGATTCAGTTTTGAGATTTTGCCTTCCAGTGATAGGTCTGATGTTATGCACTCCAGTACTTGCTTGTTGGTCACCTTTCTCACTTCAGTACTTGCTTGTTAGTTACCAAGAAATATGCAGGAACCTTCTCCAGCACTACAGCTCAAATGAGTTGATTTTCTTCCTGTCTTGCTTTTTTAAGGTCCAATTTTCACAACCATAGCTAGCTACGAGGAACACAGTAGAGCGGACTAACCTACATTTGGTTGCTGATGTCCTTGCTTTTCCATATTCAGCTACATTTATCATTGCTATATGACCCAGTGCAATCTGACATTTTATTTTGGGATTGTATTCACTGCTTTGAGCAATCTGCAATCCTAGGAAAGTGAATTCTTCCATGCATTTTATCTCTTCACCGTCAGTTTCTATTTTCATGTTTCCATTCCTTGCCATGGTCATCAGCTTGGTCTTCTTGATGTTCAGAAAGAGACTAAAATTCTCACTTTCTTCTTTGATTTTCTTGATCAGATGTTCTAGGCCTTCTTTGGTTTCTGAGATGAGAGTTGAATCATGAGCATATTGAAGATTGTTGATGTTTCATTCACAACTTGTATCCTAGTTTTTGATTCTTCAAGATCTAGCTTCCTCATTTTGGTACACAGGTTGAATAAGAAAGTGAGAGAATGCAACCTTGATGCATCACTTTATCATAAACCATTCAGTGTTTTCATATGGTATTCCCATAGTGGCTTCCTGATTTGAATATAGTGAGTGCATGAACTTGACCAGATGTACTGGTATCCTCAAGTTCTATAGGGCTCTCCATGGCTTTTCATGATCAACACAATCGAAAGCTTTCTTGTAATTGATGAAACATGTAAATGATATTTTGATATTCACAAGATTTCTTCTGTGATCTGCAAATCTTCTATTGTGCAGATTTGCAATACGACTGCGGGTGCCATGACCCTTTGGAAACCAGCTTGGATATATGGCAATTCCCTTTTGATGGTTCATACTAGATCTTGTTCTATTTTAAACAAAATCTTGCTGATGTGAGGGATGAGAGCAATTATGCAATAATTGAAACAATCTTTGGAGTCACCCTTTTTCAACAGTAGAATAAACTCTGAGGATTTCCAATCCTGTGGCCATGTGTTGATTTCCCAAATTTTCTGGCACAGGTGTCTAATGACTGTGAATGATACAGGGATGGTGTCAACAACTGGAGTCTTGTGGTTTGGCAGTTGGCTCCTTGCCCATATGATCTCTTCCTCAGTGATTTCAACTTCTCTTTCCTCATCATAACAAAGTACAAAGGGGCTTTCTGAACCCTCCACAACTGTTCCCAATCACTCTTTCTCAAATTTCTTTTAAGGAGCCTTAAATTTATTTATTTTGTCGCATTTCTATGCCGCCCAACTCCCAAGGAACTATGAAATGAAATGAAATGAAATGAATAAATGAATGAATAAATGAAAGGCCCAAGAAGTTTGCACAAACTTTATATGTTTATATGTTTTATTTCCCCCTATCCCCCATATCAGAACTTTGCTGATTCACTTCAAGCTTTCTGAGAGAAAATGGAAAGCTTTAGAAGAGAGGGCGTTGAGGAAAATCCATTGCATGAGCAGCTTTTTTCAAAGTACTACTAGTGTCCTGTTTTATCTAATTTACAATTGCAGATTCTTCTACTGCTTCACTGATATCCAACAATGATAATACATGGTTATTATAAAATATTGTCTATTTTGATATTAATGTTTCAAAACTGAAACTATGTATATATTATTTTAAATCTTGTATGCCATAATCATTTTAGAATATGTGACCTCTCTGGTACTGAATTGTAGAATTAGGAATATGCAAAAGTTGTCCATTATCAAACTACTCCCAAGTCTTGCTTTTCTGGAAACTGCCAAATCCCAGTAAAAGCATAGAAGAGGAAGAAGTGCAGGATAGTCTAGACTACAGCAGGGGTCCCCAACCTCCAGTTTGTGGACCGTCACTGGACCATGCCATGCCAGAAACCAGGTCACACAAACAAGCAAAGCCCCATCTGCGGGATGCAGGCAGCACACAAAACTCTGCGCCCTCCAGTCCACGGAAAAACCTCTCTCCACGGAACCAATCCCTGGTGCCCAAAAGGTTGGGGGCCACTGGACTAGAGTGAAATGAAATGTCCCAGAGTTCTCCAGAGCAGTCCATTCCCACATTAATTAATTTTGCACACTCCTTATTGAATATTTAATCTAACTTTTATTAAATACAGGAGTAATTGTGAAACTTTTGTGGATCCAACAATAATACTAAATTGCCACTAGATTTGTAAGCTAATATTAACTATTACTGTATAATTGGAAGGGGAAGGAGAATGCCTTAATATGGAGAAAATATTGCTTTTGAAGTACTCAAAAATTACTTATCTATTACTCAAATTAATCAAAGCCAGAATCTATAATTAAGTTCTGTATAACTAGTTTTTCGAAGGAAGAAAATTGACTAATTTGAGCTGTACATCTGCAGGGAGGATAGACTGAGGAGCTGTTAGAGAATAATGAAGTATGTGAATAATGTATATAAATCTTCTCAACCTGTGGTATTAATTAGGGATTCAACTGTTACTGAGCAAGTACATAAGTTTCACTATTACTTAAAATAAGTAAGATTTTTTTTTAAAGGCAGCTTCGGGGAAAAAGCAATAATCAGGAACAGAGATTTAGAGAATCCAGAATTTATACACTTTCTTTGTCTTGTGTGTTTGCTCTCAAGCTCTTTTTCAGATTTGAAGTACTTTGATGTAATGAGATGAAATCAGGAGAGCAGAGGGAAGGAATTTAGCAATATTTCAATCCCTTCTTGATCACTGCTTTATTTTTATCATTTTAGTGAACTTATTATGACTTGCTGGTGCAGTTTCCTTTAATTATTAACTGGAATGTAATATTTTATTTGTAAATAAAATATTTCTGATTTGTTTTTAGTGAGGAAAAGACTGAACAGTTGCTGGATTGTAAACAAGAATTTGAACAGAATGAAACTGAATTAAAGAGACTTCAACAAGAGGTTTGTGAATCATGGGTTAGAGTAAGACTGTTTTGTTGAAGTGAAATGTATTTGCTTGTGTTTATCAGTTCTATTAATGATACATGTTTCAAGCAGTGGGTCTTAATTAAGCAGATTTCAACTAAATAATGGCCATAGGATCTTAAACTTAAAATCATAACATTACTGGTATTGACCAGTGTATTTGTTATTTTCTGGTTTTGTTTTTTGTTTTAGAAATCTTTCATGTACTGTATTTAAAACTTAGCAAATCAATTTATCTTCAGGAAGGAGGCGTCTGTTGAATGCAGCTTCCATCCACTTTTATTTATTCCTTTGGAAGAATTTAGAAAAGAGTGACCTGACATTGTTCTATACACATTCTTTTTGTCTATAAGATCATTTTCTATGTTATATTTTTCCTCATTATCAGAACTAATATAATATTTTAAGAATAAAGATATTTGAACTCTAAAAGAAAACATTCTAATTTATTAGATATTTGAATTGCCCAATTCAAGGAGCAGATAATATAGCTAAATGAATAATACATTAAGGAAAACATAATGTTCAACATTATATAAGTAGTTTATATTTAATAACTACCAATATTTATCATCATGTATGAATTTTTATTTATGTATTTGTCATATTTAAGAACCACCCATCTCCTTTACAGAGAGACTATGGGAATTAAGGTTCCTAGTAATAGAGTTTCTATGAAATTTATTCTATAAGAATAAAATCAGTGCTCAACATATCAATATTAATGATGTTGAAAAGATGGTTACAAAAATGAATGCAATGATGTTGTTGTTAGAAAGAAATGCTTATACAAATCCACATATAAATTGTGCTACGTATTGATTTTGTATTCTGAATAAATGCTAATGTTTTCTAGGTTCCCTTTTCCATGCACACTAATGTCTGTGTGATTTTCATGTTAACAGATAATATTATTCTTGTCTTCTGCACAATCACTTTTTTCCTGACTCGATGCGATGCCAATCCTACTCCTGGGTTCTTTGCAGTGTGATTGGTTTAACTGAGTGCTTGTAATTCTGTCTGCAGCTCTGGCTCCTCCCACATTGTCCTGGTCCCGTCAGTCTTTTTCACTCAGTTGATTGGACTAGACCTGAGTGCTTTAATGTGCTGATAGTATAGGATATTTTGTGGAATTTTAGAGACTTTGGAAATATTTCTGTCACATACTTATTCTGGGGAGAAGCTGCGCATTGTGGAGACTAGTTGGTGTGGCTTAGTTAGCGCCTGGTGCTCCGGAGCGCTAACTGCCGTTTTCATCAGTTAACTGACAGCGGGCAGCCATTTTGAGGCTTGACTTTTGAAATAAAAGTCAGCCACTTACGAATTTGCCGCGGTGAGAGAGCTGGTTCCCGCTCTCGCCTTTTTCGCAGCTCTCCCGATCTAATTAGCGGCGCAAGGGGTCGCTGTCTATCAGCAACATACCCCTTCTCTGAGGAGGAGTTTTGTTACTGCTGTCAATCTCCGCTATCGAGCTTGCCTTTGGGAGACAGTTGGATGCCTCAGCGCTGTAATTAGCGCAGCGGTTTGTTTTTCCCGAAGTTATTAAGATGGTTACAAAAATGAATGCAATGATATTGTTGTTAGAAAGAAATGCTTGTACAAGTCCACATATAAATTGTGCTACGTATTGATTTTGTATTCTGAATAAATGCTAATGTTTACTAGTTTCCCTTTTCCATGCACACTAATGTCTGTGTGATTTTCATGTTAACAGATAATATTATTCTTGTCTTCTGCACAATCACTTTTTTCATAAACACTCACATATATTTTGACTTATTTGCTAGAATATGAGTTTACTTTCGGATGCCCGATCTGCCAGAGTGTATCGGGATGAACTTGATGTTCTCAGAGAGAAGGCAATCCGGGTTGACAAGCTTGAAAGTGAACTCAGCCGATATAAAGAAAGGCTCCATGATATTGAATTCTACAAGGCAAGAATAGAGGTAATTAGAAATTTTTGGTTATATGTATGTTCATTTTTTTGCTGATTATGTTTCTTACATGAATCAAAGTATTATTTGATTAGAATTCTGTGTTTGTGCTGATCTTGTTTTATGTTACAGGTCTAAAAAATATGCAACCTGCTATTAGTAAAAAAAGGAGGAAGGAAAAAAGGAAAAAATGTAAAAAAGAAGAAAAAATGTAGGAAAAAATAGCTTCTCCCTTCATTAAGACAAGCATTTTCAGTAACTGAACATCTCTAATATTTCAGTCAAAAATCTAATTCCATATCTCTTCTTTTATCTATGAGCAGATAGAGCTTTGTCATTCAATTTTAATCAGAAAAAGTCCATTTTAACAGTGGAGTATCAGAAATAGCAATGCATATATTTTAACTTTTAAAAAAATGAAACAATTTCATATTTTCTTTCTTTACACAGTATCTTGTAATTTTCTCAAAAAATACAAAGCAAAAAATTCTTCTTGCCTTATTTGTTTATATCTATAAACAAATCTTTTAAAACCTCATCATTTAATCAAGAAAAACTCCATTAGGAGCTACCAGATGAAACATACTAAAATTTTTAATTTATTCAAATGATATCCCACAAATTAATTTATTATCACTTTTATATCTGCTCTCAATATTAATACTATAGGTTATAACTTTATTTTAAAAGGCAAGAAAAACTCTTTTCTTCCCATGTCTTATCTTTAAATCTTTAAAGCATCATTATTCAATGCTATTCAAGGAAACCCTATTATCAGAAAAAAAATAATATACAAATAAGGTAATAAATAAGATCTTGAAGTTTATACCTTTTAGATACTGTCCCAAAACCTGATTTCTTTTCTTTCTCTATTTTTTCTCAGGAATTTCTTCATAAATACTACAGAATGCAGTCATAAATATTTTAAAATCTTATTTCTAGGTCCCTTAGTCTCTTTAAAAACATTGTAAAATTGACATTCTAATCACCCCTTTGCTGCTTATTCCAAATAAAAAAGCTTTTCTTTAAGTTTTAAATTTACATAAAACATCTTTCACTGCAGAATGAAGGAAAATCACTGGTGTAATGAAACTTGTCCTTATGAAAGGTTGTAATACCCCAAAAGCAATTTACAAGCCATTTCCAGTAAAGGTGATTAAGACAGGAAGTGGGTAAATCTAACATCCTTTTGAAGGCTCCTAACCACCACGTGAACAAAGTTGACTGTCCTGGCTTCCAAAGCTCTAAAACCTGCTGGAGACCATAGTTTTACAGTCTTACCACGAGGAGCACCTATAAGGAGCATTCTGGGCAATCCCAAATTCTCCCCTTAATCTGGAGAGGAGTTCAGGAAGTCAACTCATTCACTCCCTCCACTTTCTGCCATAGTCATCAACTTTACTAAAAGTGTAGTGGTTTTCAGTCTACCATTATTTCCCCAGGGTCAACTATAAATCATATTTCAGAGGATAATGTTAATGTACCATGCATTTAAAGCAGGGAGTACGTTTGTTCTATAGTTATTATCAATTACTTTTCACATTTCCTTACTTATTTATTTATTTTACTTGTGGAAATTTTGGAGTTCAATTTTTAAATATGGTTTTCTAAAATCAAAAAAAAAAAGGATTGGATTAGTTTTGCCTCTAGAGTTAGAATTATGTGCTTAGTACCATATTTTTCGGAGTATAAGACGCACCTACCTTTTTTGGTGAGGAAAAGAAGAAAAAGGAATCTCCCTCTGCCTCTGAGCAATTTTGCCTCATTACAGCAAACAGCCTGCTTTACTTTCATTTTTGTTTTCAGCATAGTTTGATTAGCACAAGGAAAAAAAATTGCTCCAGCAATTTACCTCTTTGCAGCAAGCAGCAGAGCCCTGGCCAAAACAGCTGGGAGCAAATCAGCTGAGACTTGGGAGGCCAATCCAATCAACATGTGCTAATTAGGCTGTGCTGAAGCTGAAAGGAGCTGTGTGTGGGGGGGGAGGGTTGGCTGTTTGCTTGCAAGGAGATAACTGTTGCAAGGCAGGGGCCAAAGGGTGGGGGCCAGTGGGTGGGCGGGGCTACATTCGGTGTATAAGACGCACCTAAATTTTCACCCCCTTTTAGGGGGGTGGGAAAGGTGCATCTTATACCCCAAAAAATACAGTATTTTATTCTGTCACATGTATTTTTTCTTAAATAGTTACGTTAATTTATGTAAAATATAACAAGTAGTTCTTACATTTTGTTTGGTGTGTGCCATTTTAATTTTTTTTATTACTTTGTTTCTTATTTGATTGTCAGTTTCATATTTCTCACTTATTACTGTAGGAACTAAAAGAAGATAATCAAGTATTACTGGAAACAAAGACAATGTTGGAAGATCAGTTAGAGGGAACCCGAGCCCGTTCTGATAAATTGCATGAATTGGAAAAGGAGAATCTGCAATTAAAAGCTAAACTTCACGATATGGAGATGGTGAGCATACAGGGATGGTATAGAAAAAGTCATTTTTTTAAGAACAAAATTACAGCTAGTCTTCAATTGCCAATGGTAATTGGGACTGGGAACTCCATCACTAAGCAATGGGGTCATAAGGCATGCCATCATTGACCGCACCAATTTATGACAGCCGTTCCCATAGTTTGGGATGTTATTGTTAGGCTAATCTTGTGCAGTTGCAGCGATCCGTGGTCCTCTTACTTCCTGCTGGCTTCCCCATTGACTTTCTTTGTTGGAACCAGAAGTGAAAGTTACAAATGGTGATCACAAGACTGCGATATGCTGTGATTTTGTAATTGTGACCTAGTTGTCAACTACCTGAATGGTAATCAATGACTGCAGGAATGCTGCAACAGCCACAACTATAAGGATTTGTTGCAGGTCCGCTTTGTTCAATGCCATTGTAACTTCAAAAATATACTGAATGAGTGGATATTACCCGAAGAAATTCACATATTCACTTACTGAACGAATGGACATATTATGAATCTGCTTATTTTGCCTGCTCATAGCTTTTTTGGTGTGTTTTTATCTTAAATAAATGACATATTGTAACCTGCTTGATTATTTATAACCTGCTTGATTATTTAATGTTTATATAATGAAAATTAAAGAATAGTTGTGTTTAAAAGTATAACCACCAAAGGAGGAAAATGATCATTCATATGTCTTCATTTATTTGCAGTAATTTATACATCAAATATTAATGTTTTCATTGTTAGTTTTGCAGCTGTAACTTTCAGAGAAAAATCATTTTTTTAAAAATGCCAACCTTTGGTAGATGAAAATATGATATAGATAGTTCTGAGGTTGCAATCATCCGTTCAGCAACCGAAATCAACTTTCGACCAAAGAGGTTGTAGAAAAAATGCTTTTAAAAATTAAAAAAAAGCCTCTGATGATTGCGCAGCTCAGCTGGGCAATGGGGGGGGGGGCAGGGATTTTTGCTACCGGTTCTCCAAACCACTCACCTCCATCGCTACCGGATCAAGTGATCCGGTCCGAACCGGGAGCATTTATCCCTGATTTTGCCCCATTTTATGACCTTTCTTGCCACAGTGTTAAGTGAATCACGGCAGTTTTTAAATGAGTGAATCTAACTTAAAATTTGTTAAGTGAATCTGTCTTCCCTATTAACTTTGCTTGTCAGAAGGTTGCAAAAGTTGATCAGATGACGTGACCCCAGGACACTGCTACTGTCATAAATACATGCCAATTGTGCCAAGTGTCTGAATTTTGATCAAGTTGCATGCTGCAATGGTCATAAATGTGAAAAACAATCAAGTTACTTTTTTTACTTCATTGAAATTTTGAACGATCACTAAACAAATGTTGTAAGTTGAGGACTACCTATAATATGAGTGGCTGAAGCTGACCTGAACTTCAGATTATGATTTTTTTCCATCTCTACCAAACTTGAAATACAACAGTGACCTGTTTGATTGAACTATGTAACATTTTGTAAATATTAAATATTTAAACCATTTAAATAGTTTTGTAATGTTTAGGGTGTTTTCCTAATGTCATAATTCCTTATATTTTACAGGTAGTCCTCAACTTGCAACAATTCATTTAGTGATCGTTCAATGTTACAAGGGCACTGTAAAAAGTGACTTAGGACAGCTTTTCATTTACAACCTTTACAGCATCCCCATAATCATGTGATCAAAATTCAGACACTTGGCAACTGGTTCATATCAATGACCGTTGCTGTATCCCAAGGTCATGTGATCACCTTTTGTGACCTTCTGACAAGCAAAGTTAATTGGGAAATCAGATTTACTTAACCAAACGTGCTACTAAGTTAACAACTGTAGTGATTCACTTAACAACTGTGGCAAGAAAAGTCATTAAATGGGGCAAAATTCACTTAACAAATGTCTCACTTAACAACAGAAATTTTGGTCTCCATTGTGGTCTGAAGTTGAGGACTATCTGTATAAGCATTGTATGTATGCATTAGATTTACTTATGTTGTTTTTGTGCTGCCGATAACTTATTGTAGTTTCACTAATAAAAGTAGAAGATTCAGGTAGTAACATTAGGCTAAAATTTGGTTACTGAAACGTGGTTGCCTTTCGAGAGGAGGTTTTAAAGAAAATTTATATGAAACTATTTTTTAAGGAACGTGATATGGATCGGAAGAAAATTGAGGAACTTATGGAGGAAAATATGTCACTAGAAATGGCTCAGAAGCAAAGTATGGATGAATCACTACATTTGGGCTGGGAACTTGAACAGATAAACAGATCATCAGAAATCTCCGAAGGTAGCTAAAGTTATACTTATTTGTTGTCCAGATAGTATATGAGCAGTTTTAACATTCAGATTCTTTAAAGATTGGTTCAAATATTGGTCAATTTTCTTTCAGGGGACTCAAATACATAGCTATTTGAAAAAAATAATATCCAGACTGGTTCGTTCAGAGGAATATTTGCTGCCTGCTAGTTTTGGTGGTTATTAGCATTTTTTATTTTATTTATTATTATTATTTTCAATTTTTATATCTGCCCATCTCGAACAAATGCCTCTAAACAATATTTTTTCAAATGTGGAATGCAATGGAATCCAAGAAAGTGAATGGAGGCAATCTCACAGCAAATTAAATGAAGTATCCAATTGTACATTATTGATCTTGTTTAGCTTGTAAAGTTATTTTTGAAAATGCTTTATGGAGGGTTTATTAAGTAGAAGTAGTGCATTATCCAAAAAAGAGAAATGTCTCAATCAATTTTAACTGTATATATATTGACCTCCATATTGTCACGTCTGAAGAGTAATTTGTATATTTTACTCCACAGAATTAAGCAAAATTCTGTGCATTCTTGATTTTGTATAAACTTGCAGCTTCAGACTTCAGACTATCAATAGATAGTCTCATTAATATTTGTCATTCAGGATAATCTTCATAATTATATTTTTATTAATAAAAAGTTATGCTTGGTTCAATTTCAGGTTGGGAAAAACATTTATTAAAGTAATTATTTATGTTTAGTATTTATATTTGTTTTTGAAAAAAGAAAACAGTAGTTGAATCTCTGTTCTTTTCTTTATACAGTTCTGCCCTTTCTAATTATATATATGAGTAGTAGTTTAGATAACAAAAGGGCAATTTATCCTTTTTATCTTCCATTTTAACTCAACAGTGCCACAGAAATCACTTGGTCATGAAGTGAATGAACTAACATCAAGTAGATTATTAAAACTAGAAATGGAAAATCAAACATTATTAAAAACAGTAGAAGAATTACAACATACAATGGGTTCCGTAGAAGGCAATAACTCAAAACTAATGAAAATGGAAAGAGAAAATCAAAGGCTAAATAAAAAGGTATCAGTTATTTTATGATTCTGTTAGAAAGTTGTTATATACAAGTGATATTCTATAAATTTAGCTTTTGTCAATATATCCAAAGAACAATGCTGCTACCATACACTTAATTGCCTCTGCCCATTTCTGTTTATTCTATTTTGTATAACAATACTCTATAGTCAATAGAAATCTGGTCAATTTTACTGGATGTCTTAGTGGAATAATATTTCATTTTTGTGAGGGAGGGATTTTAGTACCGATTCTTTTGTAAGTAAATGGCATTCATTAGGACTTTCCATTAATATATAATTTTGGAGAGAAAATAGAGAAGGAAGAGAACACATGGGGTGGACAGGTGAATGAATGGAAGTGAAGTAAACAGAATCTGTAAGTATTTGTTGTGATAGAGGCTTATAAGAACTGAATACAAAGAAGGTCCCAAAGTGAATGAGAGAGAAATTAAAAGTGTGATATGAATAAGTAGAGCCCCGGTCAGTTTTTAATATTTGTGGGCATCGTAACCCTGGTCCTGTTATCCTGATCTCTCTCTTTAAAATTCTCTTTTTAATCTAATTTAATCTAATCTTTTTGCTACATCTCATGTAGTATAATTTTTAGAGAAAGAAGTATAATTTTTAAGCAGAAAAATATAAATATAAGCATCTTTGCTTTTTTTCCTATATCAAATTTTAATGTGATAATAAAAATACAAAATATTTTATGTAAAGCAATCCTTTATGTTTTTGTTTTTTTAAGTAGTGTATATTGAAACATTTGACAGTTTCTGTTGGAAGACTCCTTGAGGAACTTTTCTTAATGAAGGAATAACCTATGGCACAAAATCTTGGATGCAATTTTTCTTTTATTAAAATTTCATTTCTGATAGACTTTTGATATAGGAAAATATTATTTAATCTGTTCCTTCAAAAAGCTATATGCTTTCACTTCAAAATTTAAATTTGATTAATTTCCCTACAGCTGGAAGGACTGAAGAATGAATTTATTGAAGAGAAACAGAGTCATCAGAGTAGTCAGAATCTTTGCAAAGATCTCATGAAAGAGAAAGCACAGCTTGAAAAAACAATTGAAACTTTGAGAGAAAATTCAGAGAGACAGGTACATAATATACACAGATATTTGTTTTATTGAAGTTTGTGCATTTAAATAATAAGGATTATATTCTCTGATGTTTTGATAAAATGTTCTTAATCTAACAGAAACTGTCATAAGTAGAAGAGAATGATTTTTGTACAACTTCTTATCTGTATAATATCAGCGATCAACAACATTCTATATTTTCAGAATTCAAGAACAAAAACAAATATTGTTCCCTAAACCTCACAATATTGCAAAATCTTCTAAGATTGTGGCAAACTCATTCTGGAATGTCATGAATGATTACAATTCTTCCTTGAGATTTCTTTCATGTTTTAAAAAAATTAAATAAATTCTTAAAGTAATTTGAGAAAGTTTTGGATTATAAATACCACTGGTAGTTGCAATCCTGTATGCTATAGTTTCAAGAAATCAGCCAATATTTCATTGGTCTTAGATTTCTATCAGCAATATTAATCATATATTTTAGAATATTATATAAAATAAGTGAATATTGATCTAGTTTTCCTACTGTGGTTTTTATATGAATAGTTTTAATTTCTTTTTATTATTTATATGTCTTTGTGTTTAAATCTCAAATTGTCAGTTTCCTGAGAACTAGCCTTTTCCATATAGTACACAAGAAGACAAGAGACAGAAACCATATGCATTAATGATTAGCCTTTCAGTGAGCTGGCAACCCTTCTCTTTAATATCAGATTAACTAGAATACATGTATATTCTTTGAAGAAATAAATGATTTAATTTGTTCTAAAGTGGGAGGCAATCTGTCCAGAAAATTTGCTCACTATCCCTAAAGTGTGTGACTATTGGGTTTTTCTTCAAACAGAATAGTTCAAGGCTTTTTTCTTGACTAATTTAAGAAATAATTTGACTTGATGATATAATTAACTCTATTTGCCTAATATTTTTATCCAGATTTTTTCTTTTTTTTTCTTTTTTTGCAAAATGTAAAGAGTTAAAGAGTAAGCCAAACTCTCATAATTTTTGATTTAAAAAAGTCCTCTTTCCAATGTTTTAGCTCTCTAACATTCATTCTTTATAAAAGGGAAACCTTCCTGTTGATTAAACTGATAAAATGCTTAAGGAAAAACTCCACTGGTTTCTTGAAATGCCTGCCCTCTACAGATTTGAAAATGAGATGTTTGAATTGAAATAGGTATAGGGTGATAAAATAATATATCTACCTCACTGCAGGTCAAAACTTAGTTTTATAATTTAGACTATAAAATGCATCCTTTCAAATCTTAACTCTTAGAACTCTTATATTATCTAAATACAAAATACCCATAGCTGATTTAAACTTTTTTTTTCATTCCAATGAATTAGATTAAAATCCTGGAACAGGAAATTGATCACTTGAATCAAACTGTAACTTCACTTCGACAGCGTTCACAAATCAGTGCTGAAGCAAGAGTAAAAGATATTGAAAAGGAAAATAAAATTCTCCATGAATCTATCAAGGAGACAAGCAGCAAACTGAGTAAAATAGAATTTGAAAAGAAGCAAATGAAAAAAGAGTTAGAACATTATAAAGAAAGGGGAGAAAGAGTGGATGAGCTGGAGAAAGAAGTTCATCATCTTGAAAAAGAAAATGAACTATTACAGAAAAGAATTACTAATTTAAAAATTACATGTGAAAAAATTGATTCTTTAGAACAAGAGAATTCCAGTCTAGATGTTGAAAACAGAAAGCTGAAAAAGACTTTAGATAGTCTGAAAAATCTCAGCTTTCAATTAGAGTCCTTAGAGAAAGAGAATGCACAACTTGATGAAGAAAACTTAGAACTCAGAAGATCTGTTGAATCTTTGAAGAGTACCAACATTAAGATGGCTCAGTTAGAACTAGAAAATAAAGAACTGGAAAGTGAGAAAGGCCAGCTACAGAAGAGCCTGGATCTTATGAAAACATCCTTTAAAAAGACAGAACGTTTAGAAGTGAGTTATCAAGGCTTGGATACAGAAAATCAAAGGTTGCAGAAAACCCTAGAAAACAATAACAAAAAGATTCAACATCTAGAAAGTGAATTACAAGAACTGGAGTCAGAAAATCAAACTCTGCAAAAAAATCTTGAGGAACTCAAAATCTCCAGTAAACGTTTAGAAAAATTAGAAAAAGAGAATAAACTTTTGGAGCAAGAGACAACCCAGCTAGAAAAAGATAAGAAACAGCTGGAGAAAGAGAATAAAAGGCTCAGGCAACAAGCAGATGTTATGGATAGCACACTAGAAGAAAATAATATGAAAATAGGTCACCTGGAAAAAGAGAATAAGTCACTCTTTAAAGAAATTGGTTTATGTAAAGAAGCATCTATTCGTCTAAAAGAAGTGGAAAAGGAAAATAAAGAGCTTGTAAAAAGAGCTACCATTGACAAAAAAACACTTGTCACGTTACGTGAGGTAATGTTCATTATTTTATGATATGCTCTCATAAAGAAGAATGTAGCTGTAATATGTTAGTTACATATCAATGTTATTTCCACAATAATTTACTAATCAGAAATTATTTGTATTTTAATTTATTTAGACTGTTAAAAGCTCTTTATAAAATCAGATTCAGAAATATTGTTTAAATGTTTTGAGACACTAAGTTTGTACTATTTTATGGGCTTCCATATAATATATAAATATTTTTTCTTTAATTAGATGTGTCAATTCTCTGAGTACTTGTACTTTGGTTCTTTCCACACCATAGCTACTTATTGCTATTGGGCATTTCTTGAAAGGATTTTTTTAATGGAATAAATTGACACTTAACTATATTTCTTTCATATAGCAATCACTTTCTCCAAGATTCTTTTGTGATATATATATGTTGTCTCCCTTCAAAATTAAGTAATAGCTTCCTCCTTGCTTTTTCAGGTTTCTTATTGCTTCCTAACATTGTGCACTTAGTTAATTGACAAAGAGGGTATGCAACTTCGTTTTATCCTGAAGTCATAGCTATTTGCTGTAAAACAACAGTAGAAACAGTGAAAATTATACTGTAATCTATTCTGATCGACATTACACAACAGCTACTTAATTGTGAGACCAATCAATCAAACATCATCCTGCTGTGCTTAATAAAAAGAAATAATGGAGTCAGTTTTTTTTAAACAATATGTTGAATTAAAACACAGTGGTATTAGAAAACCATGCTGGTGATTTGTTTGTCCATAGTGAACAGGATTTTTGTTGTTGTTCAGTTGCTAAGTTGATCCAGATTCTTTAGGACCCTATGGACCATAACATGCCAACCCCAACCCCCCATTGTCTCCTGATGTTTGACCAAATTCATATTCATTGCTTCAATGACACTATCTAATCCTCATCCTCCGCGATTCCCTTCTTCTTTTGCCTACAATCTTTCCCAATATCAGGGTCTTTTCCAATAAGTCCTTGCTTCTCCTTAGGTGGCCAAAATATTTGAGCTTCAGCTTCAGTAACTGTCCTTCCAAAGTGAAAAGGATAGTACTGCAATATCTTTACTCCATTTGAAATAAGTTATTTTTTAAAGTTAGTTCTATCTAACATAAGCTAAATTCACTTGGAATTCTCCATGTATAAAGAAGTTTGGATTATTTTGAAAACATGAGGTAGGTTTTTATTTTAAAGGAACATATAGGAATACAGTATAAGGAAAACTAGAAAACAACAATTTAGCAAAGGCATAGTTTAGATTAGCAGTCCCCAACCTTTGTGGTTTAGCAGCCCAGCAGGGAGAGGGGAACTCAACTTGCACAAGCAACGGGCTGGTATACCTGTGCACAAGTGCTTGCTGGCAGGCTGCTCACACAATTTATTATTTATTTATTTATTTTCTTTATATGCTGCCCTTTTCCGGAGACTCAGGGTGGCTTACAATGCGTTAAGCAATAGCCTTCATACTTTTGTATATTTTTATACAAAGTCAGCTTATTGCCCCCACAAACTGGGTCCTCATTTTACCCACCTTAGAAAAGATGGAAGGCTGAGTCAACCTTGAGCCTGGTGAGAATTGAACTCGCAGTAATTGCAGGCAGCTGGATGTTAAATGCTGCCTTAGTAGGAGGCATAAGCCTCCTATGCCACTCCATGCACGCACTCTGACCAGCCACTTGTGCGGCCCAATTCCAAATAGGCCACGGCCTAGGGGTTGGGGACTCCTGATCTACGAGATCTCAATGTAGTAATGTAATAGGAGAGAGAAAGAGAGTTGAAGGTGGTTTGAAAGACTTTTCTGTATCCATCTCCAAATTTGACACATTTTGTACTATTTAAAACAAGTGTGAGTTGTACAGGAGCCTTTCTAGGAATCACTGTGCCTCTTTTGTTATATCTTGTAACAAATAGTCAGTCCATTCTTTTGTTTTAAGGATTTGGTGAATGAAAAACTGAAGACACAGCAGATGAATAATGACTTAGAAAAACTTACACATGAACTTGAAAAGATAGGTTTAAACAAGGAACGTCTCTTACATGACGAGCAGAGTACTGATGACAGGTATGAGTATGTAAAAGACATTTTGGATTAGATTGATGGAAACTCCACGATATTTCTACCCTTTTGTATTTTTAAGGTTCTATTGTTCACACATCTTGCTGAGAAAATAGGCACTTCTTTCATTCACCTTGTCATATTTTTATCATAAGAAATGTTGCAGAATAAAGAAATGAAGTTGCTCTGTGGTGTTTGTGCAAGGGCAACAAAAAATACCTCACATTTTTTAAAATGGTGATGGTTTTAGAAATTTAGATTCTGGAGCTTAGTAATAAGAAAATTGTTTTCAGATAATATCTTTCAGGCAGGAGAAGCACAACCTCTGAAAATAGTTTTGATTATTCTTAGCTTGCCATATCTGCAAATGTAATACCAATGGGTACAAACATTTGTATGTATATCCTTTACTTGAAGGATATACCTGTGAAAATAAGGAAAAGGTTGTTAAGAAAGGCAAAATTTTAGCTTCTGACTAGCTCTTCTGTCAATTGAGAGTAATAATTGGTCCTACGGTTGGTTATTAGCAGTGATTAACATAATGATCATGGGAGATTTAGTACATTTTATCTCTAAGTTAAACCAGTGGTGAAATGTAAAATTTGTTACTAATGGTTCTGTGGGCGTGGCTTGGTGGGGGGGTGTAATATGATTGAGTGGGCGTGGCCAACTTTTTTTTTTTTACTTTTAAAACCATTTACTACAATCTCTTCTACTGAAAAACCTCTAACGATCACAGCTGAGTTGCCTGATCAGCAGAGGCTTTCTTTTTTCTTTTTTTTTAAGCTTCTGACGATCCCAGCTGACTTGCCTGATCGGCAGAGGCTTTTTTTCCTTTTAAAAGAATTTTTCTATAACCTCTTCAGTAGAAGAGGTTGTAGAAAAAATGCTTTTAAAAGACTCTGATGATCCCAACTGAGCCGCGTGATCATCAGAGACTTTTTTTTAACTTTTAAAAGCATTTTTTCGGCCAAAGTGGTTGTAGAAAAAATGCTTTAAATTTTTTTTTTTAAAAGCCTCTGATGATTGTGCAGCTCAGTTGGGCAATGGGGGGGGGCAGGGATTTTTACTACCGGTTCTCCAAACCACCCACCTCCATCACTACCAGATCGGGCGATCTGGTCCGAACCGGGAGCATTTCACCCCTGAGTTAAACAGCTTTATATTTTATATCTTTCTTTTTTTTTAATTTGATTTATATGCCGCCCTTCTCCGGAGACTCAGGGCGACTTACAATGCACTAAAGCAATAGCCTTCATACTTTTGTATATTTATACAAAGTCAGCTTATTGCCCCCACAAACTGGGTCCTCAATTACCTACCTTAGAAAGGATGGAAGGCTGAGTCAACCTTGAGCCTGGTGAGATTCAAACCTGCAATAATTGCAACAACTTTCAATATGGAGCCTTAAGGAAAATACCAGTGATTTTTGTATTTTAAAATATATCTTCTGTTATTTGTTCCATCCATAGCTCTTAACAACTGTAGAATTAGGTCGAGAGAAATGTGGGGAAAGCAAATTTAGTGATCGGATCAGAAGACGAATAAAGTGGAATGAGGAAATTTATTTAAGACTGAATGTTTTATATTGTCAGGTTAAATAGGATCCATGCTAATATGTAATTTTAAACATTTTTCCTCCAAGTGTAATTACAGTGTATTGTTTAGGAGAATAGAAGACAATTTACTAACATTTAAATAGTTTTATGGTAGATAAGACATTTGTACCATGGTTGCATTTTTTACAATGTATCAATTTTATTTCTGGTATATATATCAACAAATATATGTATTCTATTACTTATATACAGCAATGCTCTCTCCAAAGCCATGATTCACAGTTTACAACTGTCTGATGCAAAACAATCAGACAAATAAAATGTTAGACATCATAAAGCAATTGTTGACTTTAAAAAAAACAAAATACAGTAATCAAAGTGTAATGCAAAATATAGTACAAAAAAAAGCCAACAATATTAAAACCAGAACAGATTAAAAGCAGCATCACTCTGGAATATGAAATATGAAAATAGGTATTCATATTTCTATAATACTGAGACTGTGACTAAAAAATTCTTGGCCCTACTAGATTCAGGTCTAGCTTTGAACACATGCACACTCTTGACATCTGGGAACAGTGTTTTTTTTCACACAGATAAATGTTCCAAAACTGTCAGGTTAGCATTTTCAAATTCATTAAGTTGACATAAAGGTTATGAATTATTTAAAGTGAATTACTGATAATGAGAACTTCATTAAAATTGTTTCATTAAACAGTAAGTACAAACTTTTGGAGTCAAGGTTAGAGTCCACATTGAAGAAATCACTTGAAATAAAAGAAGAAAAAATTGCTGCTTTGGAAGCTCGATTAGAAGAATCAACAAATCTCAATCGACAGCTGCGCCAAGAGCTTAAGATAGTAAGTTAAAACATGTTCCCATCTGTCTTGTGATATAACAGCAACTTATTTTTAAATTCATAAAAAGTTTACACTTATTAAACTGCAAATTCATAAATTAAAAATGTCTCCTATTTACAAACACTGCTAATTTGAAAGCAAAAGAGTTGTTAAAATACAGTTTTCACAACCTGTACTTTTCCACTGTTAAACTGTTCCTTTTTTTCAGAATAGGAAAGCGGGAGAATAGCTGTTAAGTCTTAGCTCACTAAAATGCCTTTCACTATATTCTTTCTGCCTCTCTTGCAAGGGTTTCACTCTACTTGATTGACTCTGCCAATTACTTTAAAAATGACGAGTAGTATTAATTTTTGCATCATACTATTTCTATTTGTATTAATATTAATTCTTGAATTTTATAGATCATTTAAAATATAGTTTAAAAGTTATTGAGTCATAAGAATATTTAGATGTATAGTTCTTTTGTGTGCTTGGAAGCCAAATTCTATCTTTGTTCAGTAGGGCTTACTCCAAATAGTGGGTATAGGATTGTAGTCTGAACGTGCTTTGATCTGTATGGTACTTGATGAATCATAAATGGAATAATGGAATAATTAACAATGCAATCATTAGAAAAATATTGATATGGGCTAAGCAAATACTAAATATTTGCATGCAGTATTTTCTGCAACAATAAGTAGTGACAAGAAGTGTTAAATCTTATTCTCAGCATTTCTATAATAATGTGACAGATCTCCAGATCAGGTTGTTATTTGCATTTTTATCCTGTTTATTTTTGCAGTTCACAGCAAAGATGCTGTTATAAAAATAAAGACAATTAATAATTGTCCTGCTGCCTTAATAGTGATCAGATTATTGGACTAGAACTGGGGAGACCTAGGTTCAAGTCTCCATTCAATCAATTTACCCTGATTTCAGTAGTGGGTTTCAATTTTGGTCGCTACCAGTTCGGTCATGGGTGCGTGTGACGCTTCTGTGTATGCGCAGAGACATCCGGGCAGGTGAGTGGAGTCTCCCGCTGCCGCCGTTACTGGTTCACCCAATCCAGGGTGAACCGGTAGAACCCACAACTGCCTGACTTACAACCTAAACTTCAACTGATTTTTATGAAGTTAAAAGTATATACTTTTTTGAGGGAAAATATAGTAGAAATGTAATAAATAAATAATGAAATCCTATATTAAAATTTGAACTAATTTATCTTTAGGTGAAAAAGAATTATGAAGCCCTCAAGCAAAGACAAGAGGAAGAGAAAATGGTACAGAGTTATTCTTCAAAACTTGATGAAGAAAGTCAGCCTGTCACTAAATGGGAAAGAGATAATCAGGAAACTACTAGAGAACTTTTGAAGGTTAAAGATAGATTAATTGAAGTTGAAAGAAATGTAAGTAAATCATCTGCTTTACTAGAAACTGTTAAACATTTCGTGGTTTTTGTGGATCTTACACAGGTGATATATTTGTACAGACTACATGTTAGAATCTTCTGGAGTTGGGTGGGCTTTGTTTAATATGTTTTTAATTAGATGCAGGCCTGTAGTATGAATGCCCCAGACATAGTCCCCTCCTGTTCTTCCACTTCCCTTTTGACTAGTGCATAAACAGTATGCGTTCCTCTGAATTTTTTCTTCCAAATTCACCAGTCTTTCCTCTATATTACAACCTTTCACATTTCTCAAACATTCTTTGTAAATTCTCAGGTGTTATCCCAGCAGATTGGTCAATCAACAATTCTTTCCTTCCCTTCTTTAGCTAGTAGTAGCCATCTTTATCATAGTTTATAGTCCAAAATAAAGAAATATAAAAAAGAAATTTATATTTTCTTCTTTCTTCAGAATTCTGCAGTCAGTGCCCTTTCACAATCATCCTTTTTTGTCTTTAAAAAGAGTCCATCAATCAGAACCCTAGCAAAACACTTCTCCATGGAAGTATGTAGTATTTAATTAATTTAAAGGAACTTTATATAAAGAAAGTCATCAAAACACCTCTGATCCCTTTGTCTATAAAAAATAAAATAATCCCAACTCTTAATTTTGCTTTATGCTGCAAATTAATTTTTAAATTGTTGTAGTTTTCCTCCCCCCCCCCCCGCCCCCCACCCCCGTTAGTCGCATCACTGGCCATACGAATGTTCACCGGGTGGTTCAGTGCTTTAAAGATCATTTAATAGCCTTTAAATAATTATAGTCCAAAGTGTTTTGGAAAGTGGGATTTGGTCAGACTCAGTGTCAATTAAGAGCTCTACTGAGCTTCAGGCATGATGTTCCTTTCCTAATCTCCCAATACTCTTTACTCATGAGGTTCCTGCAGAGTTCGTCTGGGTCCTGCAGGCCTCCTAGTGAGAAGCAGCCTTATGGAGCATACAATTTCTTCATCTTGTTCTGCTCCAGAGAAACTCTGCTGGCCAGAAAAAAAGACCACGGAACTGTTGCTAAGATTGGAACAGGCTGGTTGCAGTTCCAGCCTTGGCAACTTTTCTGCACTTTTTTTCCTTCTAGAATAACAGAGTCGGAAGGGACCTTGGAGGTCTTCTAGTCCAACCCCCTGCTCAAGCAGGAGACCCTACACCATTTCAGACAAAAATGATTGTCCAATCTCTTCTTAAAAACCTCCAGTGTTGGAGCACTCACAACTTCTGGAGGCAAGTCATTCCACTGATTATTTATTCTAATTATAAGAAATTTCTCCTTAGTTCTAGGTTGGTCTCTCCTTGATTAGTTTCCATACATTCAATTGAATCTGATTTTCATAGACTGCCCAGACAAGTCCCTGCAGTTTTGTGGCAAGGTTTTTCAGACATGGTTTGCCATTCCTTTTCTTCCTAGGGTTAAGAGAAAGTGAATCACTCAAGGTCAGCCCAACTGGTTTTGTACCTAAGCTGGGACTAGAACTCATGATTTCCCTGTTTCTACCCTGATTCCTTAATCACTGGCTCTCAGTCATATATTGTGTTGTTTAAATATGCCTCTATAGTTATAGATAGAAATGTGGGTTTTAACTTAAATATTATCTGTTTTTTTTTTTATTATTATATTATATTTATATACCGCTCTACTCCCGGGGGACTCAGGGCGGTGTACAGACAAATGATAAAATACATATAATACAAATATTTTAAAGAATTGATTAAAATACAATTAAATAATTTGGTCTTAAACCTAAAATTAAAACTCTAAATTTATGAGATTAAAATTTAAAAATATAAGAGCAATTTTAGAAGAGGTTAGTCCAGGCCAGCCTGCTGGAATAGAAACGTCTTGAGGGCACGGCGGAAAGCGCGGAGATCTGGGATTGTCCGTATCTCCGGGGGGAGCTTGTTCCACATGGTGGGTGCCCCCACAGAGAAGGCTCTCCCCCTGGGGGCCGTCAGTCGACACTGTTTGACCGACGGCACCCTGAGAAGCCCCTCTCTATGGGAGCGTACTGGTCGGTGAGAGGGTACTGGTGGCAGAAGGCGGTCTCGAAGATAGCCCGGTCCTAAGCCATGGAGCGTTCTAAAGGTGGTAACCAAAACCTTGAAGTGCACCCGGAAGAACACAGGAAGCCAGTGCAGCTCGCGCAGGAGGGGTGTCACATGGGAGTGCCACATCGCTCCCATAACTACCCGCGCGGCTGCATTCTGGACCAACTGGAGCCTCCGGGTGCTCTTCAAGGGGAGCCCCATGTAGAGAGCATTGCAGTAGTCCAGGCGGGAAGTGACGAGGGCATGAGTGACCGTGTTTAATGAGTATCAGGCATTAAACTGGCGTATCAGGCGAACCTGATAAAAAGCCCTTCTGGCCACAGCCGTCAGGTGTTCTTCTAAAGATAGCTGTGAGTCCAGAAGGACGCCTAAGTTTCGAGCCCTCTCCGTGGGGGCTAATGACTCGCCTCCAATAGTCAGCGTTGGCACCAACTGACTATATCGGGATGTCGGAAACCACAGCCACTCGGTCTTGGATGGGTTGAGCCTGAGTCTGTTCCTCCCCATCCAGATCCATACAGCCTCCAGGCACCGGGACATCACTTCAAGGGCATCATTGGGGTGGTCTGGGGTGGAGATGTACAGCTGGGTGTCATCAGCGTACTGGTGGTACTTCACCCCGAAACCACGGATGATCTCACCCAGTGGCTTCACATAAATGTTGAACAGAAGGGGTGAGAGAACCGATCCCTGTGGTACCCCACATATAAGGGGCCTCGGGGTCGATCTCTGCCCCCCTGCCAACACAGACTGCCACCGGTCAGAGAGAAAGGAGGAGAACCATCGCAACACGGTGCCCCTCACTCCCAATTCTTCCAGCCGGTGCAGCATGATACCATGGTCGATGGTATCAAAAGCCGCTGAGAGATCTAATAGGACCAGGGCAGAGGAACAACCCTTGTCCCGAGCCCTCCAGAGATCATCAACCAATGCAACCAATGCCGTTTCCGTGCTGTGTCCAGGCCTGAAGCCCGACTGGAACGGATCCAGATAAGATGATTCATCCAGGTACTGAGGAAGCTGTTGTGCTACCACACTCTCAACAACCTTCGCAACGAAGCGAAGGTTGGAGACTGGATGGTAATTAGCCAATATTGCCGGGTCCAGGGAAGGCCTCTTGAGGAGAGGTCTCACCACTGCCTCTTTCAAGGCAGCAGGAAAGACACCCTCACTCAGAGAAGCATTTATAATCCCCTGGAGCCAGCCTCGTGTAACCTCCCGAGAGGCCAGCACCAACCAGGAGGGACACGGGTCCAATAAACATGTGGTAGCATTCAGCCTCCCCAGTATCCTGTCCACATATTCGGGAGTCACAGAATCAAACTCTTTCCAGGTGGTATTCTCAAGACCTGCCTCCATCCTTTCCCCTGAATCTACTATGTCAGAGTCCAAGTGTTCCCGAATCTGAGCGATTTTATCATACAGATATTGAACAAAATCCTCGGCTCTACCCTCCAAGGGGTCTTCCCGCGCTTCCTGAAGGAGCAGGGAGCGGGTCACCCTAAACAAGGCGGCCGGGCGGTTATCTGATGATGCAATAAGAGCGGAAAAATAGTTATGTTTTGCCGCTTTTATCGCCACTAGGTAAGTCTTAATATGAGATCTTACCAGTGTTCGGTCAGATTCAGATCGGCTGGCTCTCCAACTGCTCTCCAGGCGTCTTTTCCGACGCTTCATCTCCCTCAGCTCCTCAGTGTACCAAGGAGCCAGGCGAGATCGGCGTCGAGTCAGAGGCCGCAAAGGCACGACTCGATTCAAGGCCCCGGCAGCCTCCCTATCCCAGGTGGCCACCAGGTCTTCGATCGAGCCATGTGCCAGAGCCTCAGGAAATGGCCCAAGCTCCTTCTGGAACCTATCTGGGTCCATCAGGCGCTTGGGGCGGAACCACCTTATCGGTTCCACCTCCCTGCGGCGGGGTGTGGTGGTTCGAAGGTCAAAGTGAAGGAGGGAGTGATCCGACCATGACAAGGGCTCAATCACTATATCCCCTATCTCAAGATCACTCAACCACTGACCAGAGACAAAAACCAGGTCCAGCGTGTTTCCCTCAGTGTGAGTAGGGCCATGAACTAACTGGGTCAGGTCCATGGCCGTCATGGAAGCCATGAACTCCTGAGCCACCTCAGACGCCTCACCGACGGATGGCAGGTTGAAATCTCCCATGACTATAAGTCTAGGGATATCAACCGCCACCGCGGCTATAACGTTGAGTAGCTCAGGCAGGGCTGCCGCCACATAGCAGGGAGCCAGGTACGTAACTAGCAAGCCCATCTGTACCCCATGACCCCACTTCACAAGGAGGGACTCACATCCGACCGTCTGAGGAACAGTGGCCTCCTTCGGGCCAAGACCTTCTCTAATGATAACTGCCACCCCCCCACCCCTCCCCTGTGACCTTGGCTGATGAAATGCTCGGAAACCAGGTGGGCACATCTCTATGAGAGAAACCCCTCCCTCCTGGCCCAGCCAGGTCTCCGTAATACCTGCCAGGTCCGCTCCCCCCTCTTGAACAAGATCACAAATGAGGGGGGCTTTGTTTACCACAGACCTGGCGTTGCATAGCATCAGCCGAAGGTCCAGGGCCTGAGGGTCTGTGCAACCTGGGGAACGAGCAGAGCATTGGGGGCCGGAGCATGCCACCACTTGAAGACAGCGAGCGCGTACTCCCTTCACTTGATATGGCCCCCTACTCCTGCCATATCTGCCCCTCCCACCTATAGTACTGATGTAATGTCTACCGATAGTATAAGCTCTAACCCCCTCCTTGACTCCGGATTTTGTATCACCTCCGTCGTGCTCCTTAGCCGGACTAGACCCCGTCCCTTGCAGATTAACCCCTGAACCCACACAACCCACCCCCCTCCCGGGAGGTCCCCCAGCCTCCTTATTTACATTAGAAACCACCCTCCTCCCAGATCTTTTTAAAATAGAGTTTGAAAAACTATCTAAAAAACCCCAAAGCTTCCGGTTCTTAGAGTTTTAAAGTTATGCTTATATTTTGTGATTTTAACTTACTAATTTTGAAAATTCACCCATTTTGGAATGTTTGATACAGAATTTTAAAAATGGTGATTTTTTTTGTTGTTGTTTTACTGAAAAGGCACATGAATTTAATATGGTTTTTTTTTTCATTCCTAAAGAATGCAACTCTGCAGGCAGAGAAGCAAGCCTTGAAAACGCAGCTAAAGCAACTTGAGACGCAGAATAATAATTTGCAAGCTCAGATAACAGCACTTCAAAGACAGACTGTTTCCTTACAGGAGCAAAATACAACCCTGCAAACTCAAAATGCGAAACTTCAGGTTCTGTTTTCATATATAAATATTTTCTCCATTCACAATCTACAGGTAGTCCTTGCTTATTGACTATTCGTTTAGTGACCAAAGTTACAATGGTGCTGAAAAAAGTAACCTTACAGCCTGTTTTACTCTTTTACACATTGAAAGCAATGCAATCACATCAGCAGACGGGGAGCTGTGGACATGCCATGCAAACGGATTACAATACTCTCTTGAAATTTCTCTCCAGTCTTTCTGATGTGCAGGCCTGCAGCTCCTAAACCCATGCTGCAGTGACATCCCATTGCTTTCAATACGTACAGAACAATAAGTAAGCATCTCAGCATTCCAAAGCATGGTTAGGAGAAAAACAAAAGTTGAGGTGTGATTAGTTTTGTCTCTTTCCATCTAAAGCATAATCCTAATCACTTGATTTCCTACTTAGCAATCGTTTTGCTTTGTGGCAGAGTTGCAATCCCAATTAGAGCAAAGACTATTTGCACACTTTAATAGCGACAACCTTGTTTTTAACATAAGACATTTGATTGTATGTTTTTTTCTGTAAGTTCCACGTTATGCCAATGCAATTCTTTCTCCTTACTAATGATCTTTCCTGACCACAGAGTGGCTCTGCTCATTGAAATCTGACTTTATACTTCCATTCCACAGAATATGACATGGTCATACTGTTTTCAGACCCTGTATGTCACCAGTCTTGTAATGGTTTGATAGGGAATTAATCTATCTAGGGCAGTGATGGCTAACCTTTTTGCCATCGGGTGCCAAAAGCGTGGGGAGCATGGGTGGGTTGCGCGCACACGTGCCCACACCCATGATTCAATGCCCCCCCACTGTACCATGCATGTGCACGCGACCTCCCCGTGCTACCCCTGCTTTTGGCACTTGATGGCAAAAAGATTAACAGTGGGCTCCGGTAGGCCCGTTTTTCACCCTCCCCAGGCCCCAGAGGCTTTCTTGGAGCCTGGGGAGGGTGAAAACAGCCTTCCCCACCCCCCGAGAGGCCCTCCAGAGGCTGGAAATGGCCCATTTCCTGACTTCCAGTGGGCCCGGAAGGCCCAAAAATCAGCTGGCCGGCGCGCACATGCGCACTGAAGCTAGGGCAATGCTCATGTGCCCACAGATATGGCTCTGCGTGCCACCTGTGGCACCCGTGCCATAGGTTTGCCATCACAGATCTAGGGTGTAAGATTCCAGATGCTGTTAGATACCTTTCCCCACTAACTTCCTAATTTTCTGCAAGACATCTACTTACCTAACTTTTTTGTGTCTACTTGAGAGCAGTAGGAAGGCTGCTACATTTACCTGATGGTAAGTCCAGTTAAGCAGACTTTTTCAATAATTTTTTCCTGCCTTCCTTTCCAAAAATCTTCCTAGATGACGAACATGTTTGGTCAGAATGGCTCTGTGGGCAGTGGAATGTAGAATCCAGAAGTTCTGCAAATAGTTTTCTTTTGCAGTCTTCCTCCTGTCTTTAAGAATTCTTCCAACAGAGTAATTAGAGAAATTGTGGGGTTGAGAAGACTTCTGCTATATTTGTTGTCTTTGGCTTCTCTTTCTCTCTATAAATCATTTCTGTAATGCAAATTAGATGTGAAATTGTTCTGTTGGCGAAATTCAATCTTCTTAAATTTGGATCCATGCTAGCTAAATGTAGCATGAGCCGAGGTGGCGCAGTGGTTAGAGTGCAGTACTGCAGCTACTTCAGCTGACTGCTAGTTCAGCAGATCAGCGGATCAAATCTCACCGGCTCAAGGTTGACTCAGCATTCCATCCTTCCGAGGCTCTGGGGGCAATATGCTATTTAGCATACTGTCTTTGGTGTAAGCTGCCCAGAGTCCTCGGAGCATGGGCGGCATAGAAATATGACAGATAAAAAAACAAAAACAAACAAACAAACAAATAAATAACTAAATAGTAAGATTGATAGGCCAAAATAGCTGAAAAAAGATGGCAACGAAAAACATATTTTTCATTAAAAGATGTCTGTTATATATTAACTAATTACACGTTTTTTCATTATAGGTGGAGAATTCAGCAATTAATTCCCAAAGCACATCACTTATGAACCAGAATGCACAGCTATTGATTCAACAATCAACCTTAGAAAATGAAAATGAATCCATAATAAAAGAACGGGAAGACTTGAGATCATTTTATGATTCTCTAATCAAAGATCATGAAAAATTGGAACAACTTCATGAGCGGCAAGCAGCTGAATATGAATCTCTCATTTCTAAACATGGAAACCTTAAATCTGTACATAAGAATCTTGAAGTAGAACATAAGGATTTAGAAGACAGGTAATTACATTGTGCTAAATCTAGCTAAATTAGGAAAGCCATAGAATTGTTTACATTGATTTAGGAAATAAAATAAAAAGTTTAATTAAAAAAGAATATACTTTCTTAATTACAATTTTATATTTGAGAATAGTTCTTATAATTTTATATTCACTTGACAGATACAGTCAATTACTTCAGCAAAAAGTACAATTAGAGGAATTGGAAAAAGGCCTCAAAGTGGAGCAAGAAAAGATGCTTCAGCAAAACAAGAAACATGAAATGGTAGCAGTAGAATACAAAAAACTTTGTGAAGAAAATGACAGGTGAGAAAGCAATACTAACGAATTACAGATAGTTCTTGACTTATAACTGCAATTGGGACGAGATTTCCAGTTGTAAAAGATGGGCCTAATTTTACAATCTTTTTTGTGGCAATTGTAAAGGCAATCACTGTGGTCATTAAGTGAACGCCACTGTCATAAGGGCAAGCCCATTATTCTGAATGAACATTTATTGCCAGAAACTGGCAAAAATGCCAGAAATCAGAAAAAAAGTTGCAAATCACAGTCACATGATCATAGGACACTGCAAGCATTCATAAACATGAGCCATTTACAAGGTACCTGAAACGTGATCACATGATTGGGGAATGGTGGCAAACATTCTACAACAGTCACAAATGCTTTACAAGTTGCTCCAGGTCCACTGCAATTTCAAACAATTGTTAAGCAACTGGTTAGCCAGTAAGTAGAGGACTACCTTAGATTCTGTGTATACAGTATATTGTATTATAGAGATTGAAATTGACCGTGATCATAAGTGAAATACAGTGAAGTCTTTCGGTTGATGTATTTGCTTCCATTGTTAAAACCAGGAGAAAGATAACTCTCCCTTGCTTTGAAATCAAGTTTATATGTCAAAAACTGTTCTGAAGTTTTTAAAATCAGTCAGTGAAGGAGATTTTGAGGAATAAAGGGGAATGGGAGAGGAGACAAAAACAGGACATTTCCATTAGTGCAGTATTGAATTTTACTTAGCACAGTGGAAAAGCATTGTTAAAACCTGAACATTGCAATCCATCTATAATATATATTCATAGAAATTCATCTTAGATATGACGAAAATATTGTATATATATAGAAAAAGGTTGTAGCATTAGTAATCATGCTTTGTTTTTGTTGTTAAGAACAATACTACATGCATACATCGTAGGGTTGTTTTATGGGGAAAATAAGAAGTAATATTAGGTATACTTGCTACCTTGAATTATTTATAAAAAGAATAAATTTAAGATATATATAAACACCAATGTTTACAGACTCTTTGTGAAAGTAAATTTTATTGTAATATTATTTCATTTTTACCATTATTAATTACAGATTAAACCATACATATATACAACTTTTGAAAGAGAATGAAGTTCTTCAGGTTGATCACAAGAATTTAAAAACTTTACTAAACAGTTCTAAATTAGAGCAAACACGACTGGAGGCTGAATTTTCTAAACTTAAAGAACAATATCAACAACTGGATATTACTCACACAAAATTAAATAATCAGTGCGAGGTAATCAGTTTATATTATCCCTATAATGCTTTATTATAGTAAAATTAAATATATAATATGTTTATATGGATTTGTGAGTAAATTAGAATTACAAATTTCATAATTTAACATTTTTAAATATGATTTCTATGTTTCTTGGCTTTCATTTATTCTGTTTTAGGACTTCATGAGGACATTTGTGGGAGGACATAGTTTGAAACTTAATTAGGGACTGAATTTAGACTTTGATTCTGTTGGTAAAAGATTATTTTCGATGGCTGTTTTTTAATATTTTATCTGATCTTTGATCTGAAGGCTTGGGAGCAAGTTAGAATAGAATGTGCTGGTGTTCTATCTGGATGGAATAGCAAAACTTGCCCATTCACCCCAGCATCAAGGACTTATTTGTAAAAAAGACTTCTAGTCCCAGAATCTACCTCATGGTGCCCTTATAATTTTTAATTTTTAAAAAAACAAAAAATTGATCTTGTGCATTTTTTACAAGATATTAAAAACTATAAAGAGCTTTAATACATTCTCCATTGTGGGTGGAGACAGCAGCCAGCATGGGTAGTACTCGCCCAATCAGATTAAAGGACTGAGTCTGTTACAGATCTTAAGTCCCGCCTATGTTGCCGGGCAGATCCAGCTTTTGACTCAGTCCTTCAGTGGGACTGGCGTGTGGGTTTCTAGCTCTTGCTATACCTTTCACTATTGCTGTTTCTATATTGGATTTCTGGTGTTTTTTTGAATCTGGACTGTTTCTCGACACTTCTCTTGCCTTATCCCTGGACTTTGATTGCATTTGGACATTGCGTGAGTTTTTATTGCTTCGTTTGTGACTGGGTTGCTGCTGCTTGAGCCCTAGAGGAAAGATATATATATATTTTTTCCCCCCCTCTCCCCCTATTGGGGGTTCCTTTCCCCTTTGGGGGGTGTTTTTGAAAGCCGTGGGTGACTCTGCAAGGGGGTGGCTGTTGTTTCCTGAGGCCCTTGTTCTTCAGTTTGCCTCAGAACCCTGCTGCCTTGGTTTTTCGGCGTTTTTTCGCGCCGTTGGAGTTGCGGCGGCCATTTTGTCGCCCTCCGCTTCGCCTCAAGTTCTTCTATCGTTGCCAGCGCTTGCCCTGCCTTTTTGTTGGCTCAGATCTTTCTACTTCGGACTCTCTGCAAGCCCCCACCTCTCTACCTTATTGTGGACTGTTCTTGCCGCGACCGTTCCTTTCGGCTCCCCGGCAGCGGCTTTCGTGGCTAATTTAAGCGTTTTGACAGCCGACGATCAGCTGAGACAGGCAGCAGAATTTTTCCGCGCTCCCGACACACGTTTCTACTAACGGCTGCTGACTTTGACCGGAGCCTTTGAAGGGCAGCCTGATTCGTGGAGCTTCGCGCTCCCTTCTCTGAGCAGCTGGGCGCCTCCCTTTCTGGACTGCAGGGCCTCTGACAGTTGCGGGCGATTTGCCTTTTGGCTGAGCGGCGGCGGCCATTTTGTGGAGCTTCGCGCTCCCCTTTATTATTGCACTTTGAGTCTCTTCAGTGCTAGTGGGGCTCAGTGGAGTCTGCTGCGCGAGGTTTGCCCGTGGTATTCGGAGCACCTCTGTGTTCTGGGATTGAGTGCATAGCGCCTCTCCCTATTGGCCTGCATTGCCCTGACCTGTGTGGAGCTTCGCGCTCCCCCCCCCCTTCACTTGGCACTGCCTCTGACTCTGATTCCTCCATCATGCCCAAGTGTCTACATAAATCGAAGCATGGGCGGCGCGCTTCCAGCTCGACCAGTGAGGCCATCTTGACACCGGGTACTACATCTGCCACAGCACTCTCTGCCGTTGCAGCGCGGCACGGTCACAAGGCTCCCGGCCATTCCTCCTCTAAGGCGGAACGCCGCCGTGACAAAGTTTTGCAAAAGCTTTGCGCTAAGGCTGTTGTTAACCACGCTGTTCCCACAGCCCCGGAGCTTGCCCCTGAGCAGGAACCGCCTCCAGACCCGACGGTGGGTCAATCGGATCAAGTCTCTCTAAAAGATTGTCCGGTAGTAATCCAGCCGGATACGTTGTGGGGCTCGTCGCCTGATCCACCTGCTCCACCACCACCTGCTGAGGCACCAGCTCTTGCCGTGGAGGCTCCTCCAGCTGACCCGGCTCCTGCTCCGGCTCCCACTGTGCCGGCTTCTGCCCCCAGCGCCCCTCAAGCTGCTGCTTTCTTGTCTCCGGAGCAGATCCAACATTTTATTGCTGCAGCGGTGCAGCAGTCATTGGCGGCTCAGTTCCGCCCTTCCAGCAGAGCGGCTTCCATATCATCGGGAGCTCGTTCGGCCAGGTCTGTTTCCTGTCATGGTGGCTCCAGGGCTGAGGCGGCACCGGCGTCCCCTGTTTCATCAGATGGGTCTCATGCTTCGTCTTCACCTGACATGGACCTGCAGGATTTCGACCTTTCAGAGGACGAAGGTCTCCCTCCAGACAAGCCTCCCTTCACCGGCCTGTTCCCGCAGTCTCTGTTCAAATCACTGTTGTTCAAAGCGGTTAACACCGCTGGGTTCGGTGCGCCGGCTTCGACTCCATCTCCCGCTCCAGCCCATTCAGGGGCGTTGGATCCTTTGTTCGCTGAACCGGCCAAGCCTGCGGACATTATACCTACTCCTCCATTGTTCCTCGATGTCGTCAAAAGACAGTGGAATGCTCCTGGGGCTGCTCCTTCCCCTTCTGCCACAGAGCGTCGGAACTTTAATGTCGCGCCTGAGCTGGCTACCCTGCTTGATATCCCTTCCATCGATGCTCCGATAGCAGCGCTTCTTCCGAACTCGGCGGGCTCTGGTCACCCCGATGAAGGACTACGGCCGGACGAACGTCGTTCTGACCAAGTCTTGCAACGAGCGTTCCAAGGGGCGGCTTGGGCCGTCCGCTCAGCGTCTACTGCTTCTTTCTTCAATAGGACTACGTTGTTGTGGCTCCGACAATTGCAGGACAATTTGACTTCTGAGGATGTCCGTGTCAAGCAGGACCTAAATAAGATCATTGCGGCCTTGCAATTCTCTGCTGATTCCACTCTCCATGCGGCTCGTTTTGCGGCCAAGTCCTTGGCTTCCTCAGTAGTGGCGCGCCGTTTAGTCTGGCTACGCCATTGGCAGGCGGATGCCCGTCACAAGTGGCGTTTGGCATCGGTTCCCTTTATGGGTACCAAGTTGTTCGGCGAGGCCTTGGACTCCTTCCTTGTTGAGACAAGGGATAAGCGTAAAGTCCTGCCAGTGGCCTACCGCAGAGGGGAATCCAGATTTGCCCCTTACCCCTCTCGACCTCAAGCTCGGGGGTTGGAGGGTGCTAGCACTTCCTTCTCCTCCTCTAGACATCAGGGTTCCTTCTACTCCAGGACCCGGGTTCCTCAGGATAGGTCCCTTAGAGGTAGGCCTTTTTTGTCCAAACGGCCCTTTCGGGGGGGAGGAGGTCGTTCTTTCCGACGCCGCCGCTAGCTGCATCCCGGACCCTCCCATTGGTGGCAGATTGGCCCTCTTTGTCCACCTTTGGGAATGTTCTACTTCTGATCAGTGGGTCCTGGCCACCTTAAGATCCGGACTGGCCATAGAGTTTGTCTCCCCTCCCCCGATGTCTTTTGTCTGCTGTTCCCTCTCGAGTTCTGCCTCTAAACGATCTCTAATGAATTCGGCGGTTCAGCACCTTCTCGCCATCAGGGCCATTCAAAAGGTCCCTGATGGTGAGAAGGGTACAGGATTTTACTCCAGGGTTTTCCTAGTACCTAAGTCATCGGGGGGGTGGCGACCTATTCTAGATCTTAAACGTCTTAACCGGTATGTTGTTTACCGGAAATTTAAGATGCAGTCTTTGAAAACCATCCTGGACGGCGTTCGGAGGGGCGATCTCCTTTCCTCTATTGATCTTACGGAGGCATATCTCCACATTCCGATCCTTCCTTCCCACCGGAGATTTCTCCGTTTTTATTATGACGGGTCCCATTTCCAGTATAGGGCTCTTCCCTTTGGCCTCTCTTCGGCCCCTCGGACCTTTACCAAGGTCTTGGCGGCTTTGGCCGCTTCCCTGCGAGCCCGGGGCATTCGTCTCCTCTGTTACCTGGATGACATCTTAATTTTGTCTTCCTCCCCCCGGCAGGCAGCTGCCGATGTGCGTACCGCGGTCCAAGTGTTGGCCTCCCACGGGTTTTCCGTTAATACGGAAAAGAGTCATCTTATCCCTTCTACCCGCTTGGTTCACTTAGGGGCATTGATTGATTCGGTAGAGGGGAAGGTGTACCTTTCGCGGGACCGTCAGGACAGTTTGAGGGCATTGGTGGCCAAGGTTGAGGGCTCCCGTACCGCTTCTCCCTTGATTTTGTCTCAGCTTCTGGGGAAAATGATTTCCGCAATTTCTATTGTCCCTTGGGCTCAGCTCCACTCTCGGGAGCTTCAATGGTTTATTTTGCCGTTGCAGAAGGCGGGCAAGGGGACCTCCTCCGTCAAGATTCCGGTGCCCCGGCACGTTCTCAGGTCTCTTCGTTGGTGGCGTTCCTCGGCGATTTCAGCAGGCTGCCTCTTCCTCGAGCCTCAGCGGATAGTTGTCACCTCGGATGCCAGTCTCCGGGGTTGGGGGGCGCATTGCCAAGGACAGATGGCCCAGGGACTATGGACTGCCAACGACTCCCGAAAACCGATCAACTGGTTAGAGTTGCAAGCGGTGTTTCTTGCTCTTCGCTCATTCCGTCACCTCCTCGCCGGTTCTCATGTCCTAGTCCTCACGGACAATGTGACCGCGAAAGCACACATCAACCGCCTCGGGGGCACGCGGTCCAAGACTCTAATGGCTTTGTCCATGAAGCTGGGGATCTGGGCAGAACACCATCTGGCTTCCCTCAGAGCGGAACACATATCCGGGACTGCCAACAGCCAGGCGGACTGGTTGAGTCGCCAACAGGTAGACCATGCGGAATGGCGTCTCCATCCCCGGATCTTCCGGGACCTGACACATCGCTTCGGACACCCAGAGGTCGATCTATTTGCGACTCCAGTGAACGCACAGCTGCCTCGCTTTTTCACCCGTTACCCAGCTCCGCGAGCGGAAGCCGTCGATGCACTCCGGTCTCCGTGGCCCCCGGGGCTCCTATATGTTTTTCCGCCTATTGCTCTGCTGGCCAAGGTCATCCGGAAACTATTGCTGGAACGAGCGGAGGTGATCCTTCTGGCTCCCCACTGGCCTCGGAGGCCCTGGTTTGCGGACCTCATCTCCTTGTCTGTCGCTCCTTCATGGCGCCTCCCTCAGGAAGCGGACGTTCTGATGCAGGGAGAGCTGCAACATCCGGACCTCCCTTGGCTCAATTTGACCGCCTGGCGGTTGAGCGGTGCGCACTGACGGAGGCTCACATTCCTCTGGAGGTGGTCCGTACGATTCAAGCCTCTCGGCGGCCTTCTACAGACCGTATCTATTCGGCCACTTGGCGGGCCTTTTGTACTTGGTGTGAGCAGCACGAGGTCTGCCCCCTTCAGGCATCGATTGTGAATATTCTAGTATTTCTCCAGGCTGGTCTGGCCAAGGGCCTCTCCCCGAACACGTTGCGACGACAGGTGGCAGCTATTTCGTCTATCCTTACCTGTGGCTCCTTTACCTCCTTGGCTCAGCATCCTCTCATTCGCCGTTTTTTACGTGGGGCTGTGAATCTGTGTCCCCCTGTTCTCCATCGCTACCCTACATGGGACCTTTCGCTTGTCTTGGACTCTCTCACGGGTCCACCGTACGAGCCTCTTCGGTCGACGAGTCTACGTCTACTATCCTGTAAAGTCGCCTTTTTAGTCGCCATAACTTCAGCGCGTCGGATTTCAGAAATAGCGGCCCTCTCCACTCGTTCGGACCTTTGTGTGTTCCATGCGGACCGGGTCGTTCTCCGGTTGGATCCAACCTTTGTACCCAAGGTCAACACCACATTCCATCGTTTGCAGGAACTTATCCTACCTGATTTCTGTCCGCATCCCGTTCATCCTAGAGAGCGTAAGTGGCATACGCTGGATGTTCGCCGGGCACTTCGAGTATATCTGAAACGGACTGCTTCTTTCCGCCGGACGGAGGCTTTGTTTGTCTCCTTCTTACCAACATCCTTGGGGACTAAAGTGTCGTCAGCCACTATTGGTCGCTGGATTCGCCAGACTATTTCTTCCACTTATGAACTTCGTGCCTTGCCCAGACCTCCTCATGTGACGGCTCACTCGACTCGCAGCGCGGCGACATCTGCGGCTTGGGCCACCCAAGCATCCTTACTCGAGATCTGCAGGGCAGCTACTTGGACTTCTCCATCTCCCTTTATACATCATTATAAACTTGACAAATTTGCTTCGGCTGAGGCCGCCTTTGGTCGTCGGGTGTTGCAGAGGGTCCTTCCTGGGGAGAGTTCTGTGGACCAGACTGTTCCCTCCCATGTGTAGGGACTGTGAACTTGGGTACGTCCCATGCTGGCTGCTGTCTCCACCCACAATGGAGAAGGGGCGTTGGTCCTACCTGAGACGCACCTTCTCGTTGGGTGGAGACAGCAGCCAGACCCTCCCTTCTCCAGTCTGGTACCTTTCTCACTTACTTACCTTTTCTAGATTTCTCCCACACGCCGAGTCTGTTCTTGTTGTCCTTCGCCAAAAGCTGGATCTGCCCGGCAACATAGGCGGGACTTAAGATCTGTAACAGACTCAGTCCTTTAATCTGATTGGGCGAGTACTACCCATGCTGGCTGCTGTCTCCACCCAACGAGAAGGTGCGTCTCAGGTAGGACCAACGCCCCTTTTCCCCTATTGAATCAAATATTGAATTTATGTTTTACATAAAGATTCCTAAGTTTGAGAATGCCTCTAATGATGGATTTGTTAATTCATTCATCCCAGGAAACTTGCAGATAATTTGATATTAAAACTTTAACTCAGTGTAGTGGTCTCTTGCCATTTCCCCCTCTTTTCTGTCTTTTGTCTTTCTCTTCAGCTTTCTTCCTTTCTTCCTGTGTTTAAGGGCATAAAATGGATGTCACGATAGGTATAGCCAGAAAACAAGCAATGTTTGATTAACAAAAACAAAGAACATGTATTCTCTAATTCTTCTTCCATCTAAGTTGCAAGACGGTGAATATAATTACACTAATCCTCTCTCTGACAGGAACATCTGTCTAGCAAGAGATTGTTAGTGGTGTGTGAAGAAACACTCAGTAAATAATTAAAATTAAGGCTAAAAAAATAAAAGTGAAAGTTTGAATCCACAACTGTTGAAACAAGAACAGAGGAGAAGAGGAGAGTGTTAAACAGGGATTACTGAAAGAGATCATCGGTGGTTGCTTGGTGCAAGCAGCTCTTGGTGCTCAGGAAACAATTCCCTTGAGGAAAAGATAGTTCTACTAGAATAGAGGGAGAGGGAGATATACAGGTGAAGGGCTCAGAGATGTAATAGCAATCTCATTCACAAGGTGATAGCTCCTTGGCTGTTTCAGAGAATGAGGGTCCTGGGGAAGGAGGACATCAGTCTAAGGAAGAGGGAAGCTCTCCCTTAGAAGAAACACAAAGTCTGAATAGGTTTCCTCTTGCATTGAAAATTCTCCCAGGGTAATGGGAGATTTCTGGTGGTAGATTATTTGATCATTAGGAATTTAGATGGCTGTGTGTCTGGTGGTGACTACCTGGTGTCTGCTACTGACTGCATGGTGATTTGTCTGCCTGTAGGAAGGTTGTAGGTACTATGCACTGTCTAGATAGGCTGCTAGATATTGCTGGAGAGGAGGTTGTTGTTGTGGGCACTAATGACATTCTTATAATATAGTTGGAAGTCCTGGAAACTAAATTCAGATGGCTAAGGTAGAAGCCAGAACCACCAGAGAAGCTTTCTCTGAAATGCTACCTCTTCCATGCACAAGGACCAATTAGGCAGGTAGAATTGGAATTCTTAATGTACAGATGAAATGTTGCTGCAGAAGGAGGATTTCCTTTTTATTAGGTATTGGATAAAGTTTTGGGAAAAGCCAGATCTGTATAGGAAGGACAGGCTCCATTTGAACAAATGGGACCAAAATGGCAGAACAAGTGTTAAATAAATTCCTTAGAGAAGGAGATGAAAAGAATTATATCTGCCCTAAAGAGGAAACAACAGAAATAGGAGAGGATAAAAAGGAGGAAAACATCCTTTTCCCAGTTTTCCTTGGTCCTTTATTAAACAGATCTCTGTTGATCGCTATATGGATATAATTAAATGTAAATGAAGATCTGATTTCTCAGTTTATTCAATTTACAATCTGTTCTTTCTAGGACATCAGAATGTGTTAGCATTGTTGGATTCTTCTGTTATCCCTAACAATAAGAAATCTTCATGACAAATAATCATTGTTTCATTCTGAGTGTAAGAGAAAGCTGAAAACCTGAGAAATTCCCTAAAATATTCCAAAAAGAAATTTGCCATATATCCCACTGGCTATAATTTTAGATATATTTACTGATAGCCAAAAATTGAATAAAAGTTAAACAGAACCAGTAGAGTGTTTTTGATTAAAAGAAATGCAACTGAAAATAATGTATTTTCTAGGGCAAACTTTTATTATTTGATTAGTTGTCTTAGTTAACTGCACTGTATAAATAGAATTGGCTCAATATTGGCACTAAATGTTGTGTTTGGACATTTTGACAGTTGCTTAGCCAACTAAAAGGGAACTTGGAAGAAGAAAACAGACATCTACTGGACCAAATACAGACTTTAATGTTACAAAACAGAACACTTTTGGAACAGAATATGGAAAGCAAAGATCTCTTCCATGTTGAGCAAAGGCAATATATGTGGGTATCAATACAGGAAAGCCAGCTACAAAATCATAATTGCTGTTGAACTATCAAATAAAAATAATGAAAATGTTATTGGGACATTTTGTTAAGAACTAATGAAAAATGTCTAACTAACACCCAATCAGATTTTAATCACTCATGTTTACTATGAAAGCATATTCAGTATTGAATTAATTTGAATGAGTCTTACTCAGATTCTGTGTAAGCAATTAAAGAAATTGACAGATTTCGTATGACAAGTTGTAAGCAATCTGTTTCTTCCCCTGATGTTTGTATTTTTATAATGAATGATAAGATTCTTTAAAATACATCTTTTGAATTGAATTGATATAAAAGATATAAAATGACTATTTAAAAAATACATTATACTTAATGTATGCATATACCATTAAAATGTAATCTGAATCTTGCTGTGACTACTTAATGACTACTGTATTATAGTAATACATAATAAAATACTTCTGGATCAGGGAGAATTTTCATGCCAACCCCATTCATTATTAGCATGATTTCATCTATTTTCCATGACTGGAGATGCAGTTTTTCTGCAAAAACCTTTCTGTAGTCGAAGGTGTCATTTTAGTCAATCTAAAATATGCCCTTTGATACTAAAGAGAGAAATACACAAACTAAATCAAGAACCATGGTGAAAAGTTAGGAATCATGAGATATACATATATTTACTTTGAAAAAGACTAATCCTAATTTTTGAAATTTACAATATTATTTTCAAAGGGAAATAGTCAATGTAAAACATGGTAATCTCAATTTTTGAACAATATGTTTTAAAAATTACATTTCAAAAAGTGATTTGGGGGGCTGAGTTACTGCTTTGTTAAAACACAGACATAAAACTCTCTCACATGGATAGGGGAAATCCATGTTCTATACCGGGGATATTTTCACAGAACATATTATTGTTTAGATTATTTTTAGATTTAGATATTTTTTATATCCTGTCATTATTTTTATAAATAACTCAATGCGACAAACCTACCGTATATTATTTTCTTTTCCTATTTTCCACACAACAAGAACGTAAGTGAAGTAAGTTGGGCTGTGAGAGAATGACTGGCCGAAAGTCACTCAGCTGACTTTCATGTCAAAAGTGGGTCTAGTCTGCCTATCTGTCTGTCACCGTTCCCATCTCAGGAGGCAATTCTGGGTGATTTACAATAAAAACATAAAAGGTAATATAAAAGCCCCTGACTACAATTCCCTTTTCCAGAAGTATATTTCTATAATGCAAAATCTACATGGAAGTAATCTGGACCAATTATGTACTGTGTAAAAAAACAATTTCACATTTATTTATAAAGTGAGACTTGTAATGAAAAGGTACTAAGATATTTAGATACAAAATTAAAAAAGAAAGCAATTTTGTAAAAATATGTCCTTCTTAAATGTATTCTTTTATAGTGACAAGTTGAATGAACTGAGAAGGCAAAAAGAAAAGTTAGAAGAAAAGATTATGGATCAGTATAAATTCTATGAACCATCTCCCCCTAGAAGGTAATGTGTCCACTAAGATAAATGACATCATTTTCATTCTGTTGGGAATTAAGTTGAATTCACATGACCAGAGAAAAGCTATATTTATTTTTGAAGGTTAACAAATTCTAAATTTAGCATTCTCTCTCATCAGCCAGTCAATCAATTTATTTTAGTTATTTATCAATTCAGAAAAGATCACAAACTGTAAGACAGCAAATAAAAATTGTAATAAAAATAAAGAGTTACAACGATGTGGTTAAAGTACAATGTATGTCAAGTACAATGTAAAATTATAAAATGCTTCATTCAAAATCAGAAATAAAATCATATTGATTTGAACAATATTAATGTAGTTAAAAATATGACAATGGGGAGTTACTATCTGTAACGGTAAACTTTGTAATAAAGGCAATATAACAAAGCATAGTTTAATACTTCTGTAGCTTCCTCACCATGAAGGCAAAAGTCTTTGTTCAAGAAATTTCTCTTCAAGAATAGTTCTTGGAAGAAGTTAATGTTGTCAAAGTTAGGATTTTTCTGAATTTGGAAACATCATTTGGCTTAAATATCTTGCCAACTTCAAAAAAAAAAAAAAGGAAGTTATTGTATTGTTAAAAAGGTCAGTCAGAGTTAATTGGCTTTCCAAAACCATAGCACACTACTTAAGGGCTATGGTCATGTCCCAACTTCAGAATTTCAACAGATGAAGAACATTTCAGTTTCAGTTGACTGGTTTCTTTTTAGATTATATAAACCTTTAGCATCCTTTTTCATTTTTTTTTCAAAAGGAGAGGCAACTGGATTACTCTGAAAATGAGGAAATTGATAAAATCAAAGAAAGATGTCAACCGAGAACGCCTCAAATCTCTGACTCTGACACCAACCCGCTCAGAATCTAGTGAAGGATTTCTTCAGCTGCCACATCAAGATAGTCAAGATAGTTCCTCTGTGGGCTCAAATTCACTTGAAGATGGCCAGACAGTGGGGACTAAAAAAAGCAGCAGTGAGTAATTGTTTAAAATTTAAATAGGGAGTAGTATCTGCTGTAATGTTTCCAATTTAAAATGTATTGGGGGAAGGAAACTAGATTTAAAGCATTTTAATATTCTTATTATATAGCTGATAGTGAAAAAGCAACCTCTACAGCAGAGTATACTCCTAAATGTTTTACAGGGGTTCACTATTTAAAATGAAATTAACAAATGGGTTAGAGTTGGCTAATGAAATTTGTACCTCCTTTACCCGAATTCTTTTTTTTTAAATATTGTTTTTCTCATTCACTCATGACATTTTTATCATATGATTTTCCTGTAAAATGCTTCCTTATGAACAACTTTTATATAGTTATAGAGTTGATCCTATTCGTCTGCATGTCCATTACCAACCTGCCATCTGATGAAGTTAATAAAGTGCAGTCCTGCCTCCAACATTGCATGGAAGAGACGATGTTTTGGTTCACATATATTATATGTAAAGCTCAGCTGCATATTGATGAGGAATTTATTTATGTATCTATTACACAAATATACCATCTTTCATTCAGGAACTCATGGCAATATGTATAATGGTGCCATCTCTTGTTTTTCCATACAATCACCCTGTGAGGGATAGTTGGACTGAGAAAGAGTAATTGGTCCAAAGGTTCCCCTGGCCAAGTTGTAGACTTGGCTCTCCCAATTTCTAGTCCAATATGTTAACCATTACACCATTCTACCTTTCAAGTTAAGAATAGCCATCATCTGTGTTTATTATGTAAATGTAGGGAAACAAACAATTGGCATTCATTTTGCTTGTAGATTTTTAATTGTGCTCTGCCATCAAAACAACAATATGCTCAGTAGAAACACTGGCTGATTTTGATTGATCTTAGAAGTTAAGTTATATTGGTAGCAAATGGGATCTGTTTAGCACACAACCTCAAAGGAAGGGAATTCAGACTTAGCAATACTAAGACCTTTAAATATTAAACTCAGTGGGATGTATAAAATTGCAGTATGAGGCACATTGCTTAAGTATTGTTTATTTTCACAACCCAGTCTATGACCATTACATTTTGATGGTCACTGTTCAGAATTCTCAAGCTATTTGAATTGTACCAAAGCAGTTCAAATATTACATTGTTGGAATGCATGAGTTTTTAATATGTCTTTGTGGATTTAATTCACAAAAGCAATTTTTCATCAATAAAGTAAGAAAAGTACAATATATATTTCATAAGACTAATAGCTTAAAATTTTTAACCTACTGCCAAAAGTTCTAAATGTAGCGCCTCTACCTTTTAATTTTTATATTTCTATACAAACATTTTAAGTAATGTTTTGTTTTAAAATGAACAGAAAATGTTCTTAAGTTTTATAGTTTTATATTAATGACAATTTGGTATTATTTTAGGTGTTTCAGATAATAAATACTTTTTTAAAAAAATTTGATTTATATGCCGCCCTTCTCCGGAGATTCAGGGCGGCTTACAATGCGTTAAGCAATACTGAAAAAATACTGAAGCTTCTCTTCACTCTATGTGCATCTCAGCAAAACTAAAATAATACTTGTCCTTATAATAGGTTTATAGTAGTTAGTTTGTGAGTTATAGTTACATTCTGACCTGCATTTTTGTGCATTGCTTGATTGAATGTATTCTCTATGAAGTACAGTATATTTATAATACAGATTTGAGTGACTTTTTTGATTTTTTACCTCTCCTTCCTTGATATCATTTGTAGAATGGATGAGATAGGCTCCTTGTCAGCTTCACCATTATAGATTATCAGTTTTTACTGCTGTACAGCAGCTGAATTGTGATTTCCAGTTCCTAGAAGCAATACAAATTCCATTTTTTCTGCACTGAATCACACTTCATTTTCTCCCATTCTGTTTCATACACCTTGGAGAACTGCAATCCAAACTTGCAATCCAAACAAGTTGGCTGAATGTTATCAGCATGTTTATGGCATCTGGTTCCAAACCATACATGTTTCTTCTCACTGCTTCATATTAAATAAGATGGCGAGAGGGTAGAACTTTGTGGTACCATAAAGGATAATTCGAAAAAGGTCAAGCAAAGTCTCATAGTATCACTTTCTGATAGGATCTGGGAAAACAGGAATGGAACCACTACTAAATTTTATGTCCAATTTTAGCTCTCACATATTTCAACAAGATTCTGTACTTAATGCTATCAAAAGCTGACAAGACATCCAGAACTATCCACAAGGTAGCTTTTTCCCACCTATTTCCCAAAACTGAATTCACCAGAATAATCAAGATGGTCTGCTTGTCAAATCCAAGTGTAAATCCAGACTGTTAGAATGGAGTTCTAGGTGGAAATAATAACTGGAAGTATTCAGTCCTGGTTTTCTTTAGATGAGAGAGGCAGTTAGAGTTCGAATTGGTAAACAGGAAAGATTTGTACTTAACTCCTAGCAATTTTTTCTACTCTTTACACCAGCAAATTCCTTCAGTGAAAAATGCAGTGCATATGAAAATAGATAACAATAGGTCATAAATAAAGATTAAATTTTCTAAGATTGTGATAGCATATATAATTTCTTGGAAGATAATGTTATTGAGCATCATTTTGATTTTTCTCATTATTTTTCCAAGATTAATAATTTACATATATGCTTTGCATTTGGATTGGAATAAACCCATACTGGAAAAAAATATTTTTTAGTTACCAGGTCCTCTTGCATAGGATTTCAAGTCTGGAATAAGAGAGCCATGTATAATCCTTCTGTGACACTGAATTTAAAATTGTTTTTGTATGTACTCTCTGCTTGATTCTAACATCACTTCAGTGTCATATTTTTCTTGGGTTTTTTTGTTGTTGTTATGGTATCAGTTTTCTGAATGATAGCATCCCTGCCCCAATATGCAAGTGTTATTATTTAAGATTGGATTTTTGGTCTATTGGATTGCTAATTTTGGTCTATTGGATTTTTACAATTTTTTGAACTTCCTTTCTTGATTGGATAGTGTACAGTGATCGTGCTTAGCTTGTTTTAACTGTGACTAATAGAAAAAGATGGACATATTAAAGGCTGTTTTGCAGATGAACATAGTAATCTTGGCTCATTTGGCCAATTCCTGATTTTTCCCCTCCTATTTTTATTGGTCCATGTCTTGTGTCCATGTGGAATGGATACTTGATAGGACACAAAGAAAATTGGGACTACGCCAGGAAATTATGTGGTATATATTCACATTTTTTCATTTTTATCAGATGCAGTTGTTGAGTTTATACAACATGCTATGTCAAAGTTTGTTAACCATGATTTATGGGGGGGGGGGAATCACATTAAGCTATTTTTTTTTACTTGTGAGCCACCCAGGGTCACTGAGAATCAGTAGCATACTTATTTAATAATAAGTAAGCAAACAGATTAATAAATAATAAGTAATAAACTACAATAGATTCATAATGCCATAATAAAATCATGTTACACTTAACATAATGAATGTAAGCCAACAGCAAGTTTCAAACAAGTGACTGTCCAGGAATAAAATATATTTTATTCTCTGACCCTGCTTCATGCATTAATTAAGGCAAAAACAGAGAAGGTTATAGTGCAATGTATGAACCGTGACATTATATTAAAAAGGGAACCTTGCAACTGGTATACACAACAATTTACTGAAATAAAACAGTCTCAAACTAACAAATAATTTTTAAAAACTACAGCCACAATTTAGTAGCAAGTAAGGGCAAAGCTCAAAGATCTTTAATAAACCAAATTAGCATTTAAAAAATATTTTTCAAACGCCAAAAATCTACATGGTGATTTCTAACTTTCTTTCTGTCTCAAAGTTAGTGTTTTGTTTGGGTTTTGTTAGATTGGTTTTTGAGACATTTAATAATCCTGAACAATGGAAATTCTTTTTGTTCCTCACACAGGATTTCCAGGGTTTCTGGATATTTTAGAAGTTTCACTATGGAGGTTTCATATTTCATTGTCATTTGGCAACATGAAATTAATAGCTGTTAGTAAATTGCACCTAGTGGAAACTCAAACATTCATTTCTGTCCTTAGTTTCAACATTTAACTTCCATCTGTTCTTCTCCCCTTTTTCTTTCATTTACCGTTTCTGTTTTTCCTTATGCTATGACATAAAAGTGGTTGCACTGAAAAGACTGCCCTTTTTGAGGAACAGACCGAAGGAAAAAGACAAAATGAAGGCCTTCTACCGTCGCTCCATGTGTAAGACTTTATGAAAGTTCAGCTTCTTTTTAAATGGCTACACTGGCATCTATTACTAACTTTCCTAACCCTTCCCTGGACTGCACTGTTTTTTTCTATTCTGCAGAGTGCAAGTCCTGCTTTATACAAGGAGCTGAAGCAATGTTTCTAAACACTGACACCGAATATACATAATTATTGGGCTTTATAAATAACACAAAATTGAAGATACATTTATATGCTCACGTTATGGAAATTACAGGTAGTTCCCCCATTAGCTATGATAATTGGGACTGGAATTTCCATCATTAAGTAATATGGCCATAAAGCACAATGTCACATGACCATGCCACTTAGTGATGCAGTTCCTGCACTTCTGATTATCTTCGTTAAGCAAGCCCAGTGTCCAGGTTAAGCGAATATCACATGCTGGCCATTTGCAACTTCCTGCCAGCTTCCCCATGCTTGTTGGAACCTGGCAATGAAGGATAGCAAATGACAACCACATGACCTCAATTGCTAGATGCCCAGAGGGTAGTGTGATGACTAGAACTTTGAGTACTGGCCATAAGTACCACTTATTCAACACCATTGGAACTTTGAAAGTTCACTGAATAAGTGTTTAAGCAAGGAACACCTCTATGTGCATTCGAGCATATGTGCATTAAATATATATGGATAACTAGGTACCAGGCACACATTTGCAAAGTGAGTGTCATTTTTAAAATTAGTTATAAGTCTTAGAAAGACAAGTATCATTTTCTTTCTTTTTTAAAACTAAAACATGTCTAAACATAAATAGTAGCCTGCTTATTTTTTACTAGTTTCTAAAAGTGGGGAATGGGGAGGCAAGTTTTTGCCAGTGTATTATTTTATTTCCAAGTTAAGGATTCAATATGAAGACAGCTGCTATAGAGCACATTTGGTTTAGAACCTTATTTCTAGTGTTATGCACAATTATCTATCCCTATAGAAGCCTGCACAATAAAGGGCCCCTTATCATTGCCAGCACTGACTTTATATAAGCACTTGTGCTCATCTTACCCTGTTCATTACATTTATCATTACAAACATCAGAGCTCCTAATGTATATTTATGTAGCATTCCAGCACAAGCATGGCAGTTAAAAACATTTACAATCATCTGCACAAGAAAGCCTTGCTTTTTAACATTTTTCATTCATTCAGCCAAATGCATGTTATAACATTTATGAACATGGAATGTAGCTTTCAGTATGATGATTAGAGATAAATGTGAAGCATTTTACAATGCAAAAAAAATCATTGAATCATGCTGATTCATTTGCTTTCATTTGCATCCCAGCAATGAATGACCTGATGCAGTCCATGGTCTTAGCAGGAGGACAATGGATAGGTAGTTCTGAGCATCTGGAAGGTCCTGATGATATATCCACGGGTAAAAGGAGAAAAGAATTGGGATCTATGGCCTTCTCTACTACATCCATCAACTTTGCAACTGTCAACTCTGCTGCAGGCTTGAGATCCAAGCAGTTGCTTAATAATAAAGGTATAGGTAGAATCTTTTCAGTGTGGTGTGGCTGTGTTAGCAACACTAGTGGTATTGGAATCTATTCATGCTTGATATTTCATATGATTTTTCAGCAAATATTTAAAATACAGATTTATGTAGTGGGGAAAAGGTCTATATTTCTGACTTATTATTTGTGAGAACATGAATTTATTGGAGCAAAAACTTCTTCATAGCATTTTCTAGATGATAAACTAATATTAAGGTTTTGATGTTTGTTTTCCACCTAGATACAACATCTTTTGAAGATGTAAGTCCACAAGGAATTAGTGACGATTCTAGTACAGGTTCAAGAATTCAAGGTAAGATTTGTACTTTAAATGAGTGCTGGTTATGGGAACATTTATGAAGTTTAACCAAAAAAAGTTTTGCAAATGAGCATTTGTCAGTTTTGACTGTTTTTCTCTCTTTTTTCAACTTTGCATCTCATCTCCTCTCATCTCACCTCATTTCATTTCATCTCATCTCATCTTTTTTCCCATTTAATCTAATAGAATTCTTCCCCATTTCCCTAATGCAGTTTTTTAACTAAAATGAACAGTTGAGTGCAAGGTTCATTTTTTTCAGTTCTCCTTCAATTCTAAATGTCAGAGTTTAGTGTTGAGAATAAGTTAGGCAATTTGTCTCTCAAAATATGTTCACTTATACATTAATTTGTTTTCTTAATCAAATTTCAATTTAGATATAACCAAAGAGTGCTGAAACAGAAGCTACAGCTATAAAATTTAATTGATCATTCAAAATTGATTTAACTCAAAATAATGCATTATTCTGAACTATATTAATACTGTCTCTATATTGTTTATGAGTACATGCTGTTAATGTAGGAGTGTTTTTCTTCTATTGGTGGCATTTCTGCATAGGTTATATCGATGTTGAATCTATTGTAAATGTCTTAAACAAAATTAATTTTCTGCATGTCTACATGCTGTTTTTAACATTTTTTTTCAATTCTAAACACACATTCTATTTTTTCCTGTTTCATATCTTTTTACTGCTGTAGAGCAGGAGTACCCAACTCCCAGACTGCAGCCTAGTACTGGGCCATGGCCCGTTTGGAACTGGGCAGTGGAAGTGGCACATGTGTGCAAGTAGCTCCATTTGTGTGAGTGACAGGCTTGTGTGCTGCTACTCATGCAAATGGAGCTGCATATACACGCTCACCCACCTCTCAGGCAGAACTATCCCCTCTCCCCTTGCCTGCCGGTTTGGAAAGTCAGAAAGGTTGGGGACCACTTCTGTAGGGCATTTTTTAAAAGTTGCCTATAAACATCTTTTTCTGTTTTAGGGATATTCATATTTCTACAATACATGGTAAATTAGTGCACTTTTTCAGTGTTTGTGCAGTTTTCGAGATTTTAATATCAACACACATCTGCCACCAATTTGATAAAAATTGGGGGAGGCCTTTGCAAGGAGATGATTATTCAAGATGGTGTTGTATTCCCAGACAATGGATATAAATACTTACATTTTTGACATATGAACTTTGTGCATTGCTTTTTTATATGAATTCCTGAAGTGAAACCTCATATATAAACTTCTTAATGAGTATTGTAAATATTGTAAGTGATTACTTCCGTGTTGAAATTAACAACACTTTCTCACAGTGCTAACTTTGGCTTGTGTCTCCCAGAATCTTCTTCAAGAAGTTTTGTTAATTTTGCACCCACTGATTTCTGTCCTTAGGCATTTGGTCCTCTGGATTGTTAATTATAGATTCTCATGTCTTGCCTGTACATCTCCAACATTTCTCTCCCCACTGCTATTTAATTTCTATCTGAGACTACCAAGTGACCTGATCTATTGCCATAGGGTTAGATCCCGTCAATATGTTGATGATACCCAATTATATATCTAAATCCTGGCCCCTCCAAGGGATTCTGTTGAAGTTATGTTATGGTAATGGGGGATGGAGGAGTCCAAATGAGGGGAAATAGGCTTAGATTTAACCTTATAAGACAAAGTGGCTATGGATTGCAAGATCCCCTAAATCCAGGGACTTTCCATTTTTTATTCTAAATGAAGTTGCATTGACCTGGTGCACAATTTGGAGGTCCTTCTAGACATGTGATTCAGAGAGCCTTTGCACATATCCATTTTGTGTGTCAGTTCCATCCACTCCTAGATTGGGAGGCCTTATTTACAGTTACTTATACATTAGCCACCTTATGTTTGAACTGTTCCAGTGCAGTCTACATGAAGTTGTCCTTGGTAACTACTTGGAAACATTACTCATCCAGAATGCAGTAACCTGAATAGGTTACAGGTATATGTTGATATATTCACATAATACCTCTGCTCTGTGAGAAAGCAGTGATTACCAGTATTCTTGGATGCAATTCAATTCAGACTACTAGTTCTAACTTACATAGCCTTTTAGTGACAGGGCCAAACTATTTGTAAGATCATTTATTCATTTTTGTGAATGAAATATCTTATGTACAGTATATTCTGATTTGATAGGTGTTTTGTGCTATCTACTGTTTCTTTTTCATTTAGCTTCCAGACCAGCCAGCCTTGATAGTGGCAGAACATCAACTAGCAATAGCAATAATAATGCATCACTTCATGATGTCAAAGGTATGCTTCTAGAGAAATAAACCTGTGCTTCATTCTTTATACGACAGAGAAGAACAGGTGATATTCATAGCATGAGGGGACTTTTACTGTGACGATTTTAGCCATTTGGTTATTTTTAACATAAAGTTTTAAAATAGATTACTTTGCTGGAAGTATGTGGCAACCAAATATAATAAATACTTGCATTTCTGTATTCTCTATTTACTGCTCTAGTCCCCTCCCTTTATATAAGTAGAATTCAAGTACATTATAATATACTGAACATGTCACTAAGGGGGAAAGTCTTTCAAATACTCTTGATACCTCCTCCCCCCAACTAAATATCGGGGTAGAAAATAAAATGTGCAGTCCAGAAATTACGGGTATAGCTACACTGATGGCATTTGATGTCCCAATTATCATTAGCAATATAGTATAATTAATCATAATAATGTTGAAAATCTTGAACTTCTAGGTGTATTGCAATTAATAGTGAACAAACAAAAGAATTCATAGGAGTGAAGCAAAGGAAAATGCAGATTTAAGTGGATAGAGATGACTGAGAAGGACAGGAAAGATATCTCATTAGGAAAACAAAAGGTTCAGAAAAGGAATGTCTATGGAGATTCTGAATCATCCAGGTCATGGTTGTCCCCAAGGTGCTTTTCTAAAAGGCAACTGAACTTCCTTGGGTTTTTTCTTTGAAAAATGTTTCACTTCTCATCCAAGAAACTTTTTCAGTTCTGATTGTCAGAACTGAAGAAGCTTCTTGGATGAGAAGCGAAATGTTTTCAAAGAAAAAACCAAGAAAATCCAGTTGCCTTTTGGAAAAGCATCTTTGGGTTCAGAAAAGGAAAGCATACAAATATTTAGACATTTCTATACTGGAATTTATGCAAATAAGAAAGATAACATGAGAAAGAAAAAAAAGGAAAAATGAGAACTCATAGGAGTGAAGCAAAAGAAAAAATTCAGATATAAGGGGATAGGGAAGATTAAAAAAGAAAGGAAAGATATCTCATAAGGAGAAAAAAAATGAGAGTATAAAGATGTATAAAGAGTATAAAGATAAAGATATATCTAGAGTGAGATCTATACAAATAAGGGTAACAAAAAGGCAAAGGAAAGAGGTCTCCTATTCAAAGTTCCAGAAGAACATTAGGCTGGTTACTTAGCTTGTTTTTTGTAAAAAAAAAAAAAAATCTGTTTAAAGCAGATCAATTACAACCAACTCTCATTGCCTCAATGAGTTCTTTTCATCAGTTTTAGTGGATTTTGCATCTTTTTGAGCATTTGTGTTTTTCCAATATAAATTATTCCCTCCAGAAATACTATGTCAGTTAAGTATGCTTGTGTTCTAAAATTACATATTGCTTAGGAATTTTTTAAACTGTTATTCAGAGTATTGCAGAGAATAGTTTCAACTGCTTTGGACTGAAGAAATGCCAAAATGAGAAACTGGCATTTCTTCAGTTATTTTGTGCACAATGTGATGTTCCTTCTTCAAATCATATTCACAGGAATTGAGACTTTATATAAAGAGCAATGTATTTTTACATAAATCTTCTCAGCAAAATATTTCTTGATTAACTTGAAACTATTTTTTCATGCTTCAATTTTTCTTTACTTTTATAACACATTATAAAAGATAGATGTAATATTTATTACTATGACTTTATGATCTGGGTTGCTGAAAAGGTTTGTGTGGAGTGTGTGTGTGTGTGTGTGTGTAGAGAGAGAGAGAGAGAATTAGAAACTGATACTTTTAAAAGACAGCTGAAGTTAAAAATTTTTAAATGAAACATTAGATGTCATAATGAAGAGCCATAACGGGTAAAATTAAGGAAATACATTTTATTATATAAATTTCTAATAGGAGTTTAAGCACGTTACTGTACAGCAATTGACAAATCGATGATTTTAAAACATCTAGCAATATATTGTACTTCATTTCAAATGTATTTGTTAAAATGTTTGTAATTTATTTTACCTAAGAAAAATATGAGTGCTGTTTACTCTAAAGCAGGTGCAAGTAACAACCAAAGCAGGCCTCAAAGCCACAGTAGTGGAGAATTTAGCCTACTTCATGAGCATGAAGCATGGTCCAGCAGTAGCAGCAGCCCCATACAATATTTGAAAAGTCACACTAAGTCTAGTCTCCTGCTTCATCATACAATGTCAGAAAAAATAGATAAACAAGGAATACGGAGAATTAAAACTGAATCCCCTGGAAGTGAAATGGTTACTCTGCAGCAATTTCTGGAAGAAAGCAATAAAGTTACTTCAGCTGAGGTATGTTAAAAAGTACTTAATTTTAAGAGACATAACTTAAGCCCGAGTAAACATAGTATGAATTCAAGTAGATCATAACAATGCGATTTGAAATCCAGGTAAAGAAAAATTAATTTTAAATTTCAGAACCAGCATTCATTATTTATTAAGAATTTGAAGAAGATAACTAAGTAGGAAAGTAATAGCTGAAATGCTTAGTTCAAAAAAGTACATTCTATTAATGGTCATATCTATAAAAAGAAGATAATGCCATTATCCATGGTAAGTCTACACAAAATTAACTTCAGATTTTCTACAACAGAATAGTTATTCTCAAGCCCTAAATAATGTTTTCAGCAACTTTGTTACATTATAGCCTAAGTAAAATAGGTTTGCCATAATCATTCATTGAATCTCATTCTGCTTTTTAGAAATGTGTTATTAAAGTAGAAGCTACCGTAAGACTTTAAACATCCTCCAAAACTCCTCCCAAGTCGTAGAATTTGTCTGAAAATCCTTTCACTACTTCTTCAGCATCTTCCCTTTGTCCATTCAACCTCTTTTCAACCCCTCGGGTTCAGGCCTCAATTCTGGAGACAAATGTTCCTGATAGATCTTCTCTGAAATCTTATTCTCCAAGCCAAAGAGAATGGCCAGATGAGCACCCTCCACCATTTCCATCACAAAATGGTCGTCTTGGGGATAATCCATTATCTTTTGGAAATTTCCCAGTTACTATAATTTCTGTAGCTTCTTTTTAGTTTTCGGTTTTTTCTATAACTTCTCACTACTGTTTAGTTTCTTTGGACCTTATGGCATCAACCTCATCAAATATGATCAACTGGCAAATAGTCTTAAAGTAGCTTAATGCCCCTTCAAGGCATATGTTGCATCCAAACACCAGCCCTGCATGGCTTTTTACTCAATGATACATCACCAGTCTAGTGTTTTCCAACCATAGAATATTATTCATTAGTTCATTCATTTTTTTCTCTCTTTATTAAAGAGAAGTAGTCTCTTGCTTATTTTTCCTTTTACAATATAAATTAACTGCATTAACATAATTCCAAGACATGTTTAAAAAATAGAGAAAATACAGAACATATACATTTATTAGTATGTAAATAAATAAATCAAATACTGTATATTGGAACATTTATCATAAATCAATTGTACACCAGATTATAATCTATTGTTATTAAGGTAAATCATAAAATCCAACCAAGTTTGATAAAATTGTGATTCCTGCTTCTGAAATCTCATTACTTTATCTGTGTGTTTTTTTCCAATATGGCAATTAAAGAGGCTTTATTTATTCACAACTCAGTTTTTATATTCTGTAAAGTTTTCCAGTGTTGCACACTGCTATAATTAAATAGATAATTAATTCTTTATTTTTAAGCTTGTAGTTTGGTCCTGCAAAAAAAGTACAATAACATACTTTACAATTACTTAAATTTGTTTAGACATCTATTATGAATATATAATGTTAATTTTGCCATTGCTACATATTCTCCAATTTTGTCTCCCAGTATGACATAATTTACTAGGATCCTTTTTTTCATTGTTGTCTCAAATTTGTTTTTGCAGCTGTCCGTATATATCTCAGTAAATTGTGATATTTTCAATTTGGAGAATAAATAAACTGGCAATTTAGAATTAATGTTTTATGCTATGTTTTTCAGGTTTCTTAAAGTAAAAGCTCAATAATTTTGTCAGTTTATTTACAAGCAACAATACTTCGTAATTCAGCATCAGAGAAAACATTTTTTAATAATATGCCATAGTTCTTCTGGAATTAGGTTTGCAGGTACAGGTAGCTAATTGGGACCTAAGCAATGTGGTTGTTAGGCAAAATGCAGGGTCTCCAAAAGGGGAGAGATGGGGGCTAGGCAGGCAGGTTCAGTCTGTGGATCTGTATAAATTTGATGGGAAAACTGTATGTGTTTTTTATATTCATTCTCTTTATCTATTTTTTGCAGCTAAAGTCTTCAAGCAAAGATAATCTTTTGGATGAAGTAATGAAATTTTTTTCGGAAAACGCTGAATTAACAGGAAGAGAAAAACTAAGCAAACAGACATCAGGCAATAGTGGTATTGTCAGATCGCAGAGTGTAAGAAATACAACAGAATTATCTGATGGAAAGTTAGGTAAGCAAGAGCCTTTTACAAGGCTCAATCTAAACAGAACAGAAGATTCTAAAGAATTGAACTTTTTAGAGACTTACGCCGCAGGTACTAAGGGAAAGGTCAGGTCTGTTAAAGAAAATGTCCAGTCACAGCGACAATCAAAAGACTGCAATCCCTATGCTACTTTACCTCGTGCAAGCAGTGTGATTTCAACAGCAGAAGGAACTACTCGGAGGACCAGTATCCATGATTTTTTATCTAAAGACACTAGGCAGCCAATATTTGTTGATCCAACTCCAGCTACAGCTGAACAAAGTATTATATCATCTTCGAGTGAGTACAATCCTCAACAACAATCTTCTATTTTTTATTATGCTCCTGATTGTGCAGTTACTTTTTCCGAAAATGACTTAGCTAATATTACTATACCCGATCATTTGAATATACCTGAAAAGCTTAGCCATTCCAGAACAAAGACCAAATTTATTACTAAAACATTTTCTCTCAGTAATGTAAATAATGATAAAGTAGGCATATCATCTTCAGGCCATTTTTCCATGCCATTTTTGACACTTAATACTGAATTAGTCTGTGATGTTAGTGGATTACCTCAAACATCCATAACCGGAACAGCAAAATCACTTCATTCATTGGTGAAATTGCCACAGAAGGATCACAAACAACCTTATGAAAATCAGAAATCTGATAATGAAAAGGTAGATGTCACACAGAATAGCAATAAACTTAAAAGCCTTGTGCATACAGATCCTAATGATAGCGAATCCCCTTTATTAGCTGATGAAGATACCCAAACTATTTGGTATGAATATGGTTGTGTATGATAAGATATACAGTCAAGTAACTTCCTTTGATAAAGTATGAATGAACTTGAAACATAGAGCCTGCCTTATTAATTAGATAGAAAAGAAACTAAGATTTTTGTTTCCTTGAGTACGGATGAACAGCTCACATTTTTTTCTTAGCATGTGAATTCTTAGCATGAGAAGGAATGTAACATTAAAGCCATGCTAAAGTTTGCATGAAGTATTAACTGCAATGTGTGATTGCTGCATGCCTCATCAAAAAGCTTAATGGGAGCTAACTGATTTTTTTATCTTCTATTTGTTTAAACATATGGACGTTACTGGATGCATGCTAGCTAGTTGCATGGTGCCATGCCAGAAACAACATTTTTAAAGAAAGTTACAGTATAGCAATTATAGCGATCTACAGCAATTACTAATTTTTGGACAGTTTCTCTTCTATTCAGATGCTGCAGTTTTTGTGGATTAGATTTTAGGCCCAATTCAGCTATGTTAAATTTTGATTGGTTTAAAATAAGTAGAATTGTTTGGTTGTCCAGAATTTGTTTTATCGTTTCATAATGTACAGATCAGTTGTATGTGTGCACACCCAGAAATACGTTCCACAAAATATTTGTTTGGATTCCCCTCCCCCCCAAAAATTAAGTGTGCTTCATGTTGCATTGTATTCATGTCACCTGACCTGAATTGAGCCCTTCCTGTTCTTTCCCACTCAGGAAAGAATGTGGAAGGAAGTTTGTATTGTAGCTTTTAATTTATAATGTATCGTAAAGAAATGTCATAGTCAGAATAATTCAGTGTAACTGCCATTTTCATACTCAGTATAATATATATGGCATAAAGCCTAAATGATGACTTTGGTTTTGTTTTGTTTTGTTTTTGTTTAACAATATATAACAGGCGAAGTTGCACTGAAAGGACAAACCTGCTTCATTTCTTTGTTTTTTTCTGTTCTTTTCCATTCCATGCTTGAAGCACTTATGTACTTCTGTGTTGTGTTGTCTGTAGGCCTACATCAGAATTTTTATTATTATAGCGTTAATTTTGACACTATGTTAAAATAAAAAATAAAATGGAACAGCACTATCTTTTTTTCTTCTTATTGAATACAATAGCTAATTAGAAAGTGTTATCAAAATCTTTTAAATTTGCCTCAGATTGTTTTAGTTGTGCTCAAATTCTTAGTTCATTTGTTTTTCATTGTTTAATTAAATCATATATTGTATCTCAAGCTACATACAATAAGCTACATTTTTAATATGGTATAAAATAAGGATTTCAGGAAATTTTTGTGTATGGCTACTATTGTTTCTACATCTGGAAAAAAATCCTAAGATACTGTAAAGTTCCTGCTTAGAACTATGAACTGACATATATGAGGTGGATAGCCTAATGGCCTTCCTTAGTGTAACGTAGCCTATTTAAGAATCACAGGCTTTAAAAAGTCTTACAGAATTACTTGAAACCTATAAGATTAAAGAATGTAAAAATTTCTGTACCACCTTAATAATTGTACAACTTACCCATTTTGCACATGTCATTATAATTGGCTCACATTTCTTTTTTTCTTTTGGCCCCTTCAAGTCAGTATTGATTCTTGGTGACAGCCTGGACTAATCCTTGCAGTTTTCTTGGCAAAGATTTTTGGAAGTGGTTTGCTATTGCCTCTTTTCTAGGGCTAAGAAAGATTGACTGTTCCAAAGCCATCCAGATGGCTTTTTCTAAGGCAGGATTCACAGTCTTTCAGCTTCTAGCCTGATGCCTTAACTTCTACAAGAAATTAAATCTCTATTGCCTTATTTTAAAAGGATCTCATTTTTTTGTGCATCTTTAGAGAACCAATGTGTCAGGTATACATTGTTCCAGGTTGCATGGGGCCAGGGGTGAACTGCTCCCGGTTCGGACTGGATCGCCCGATCCGGCGGCTTCCACCCGTCTCAAATGCACCGTAGCTAAGCTCCTTCCCTTGGAGCGCTGGACTCCACGGGCCAAGTTCCCAAAGAAGTGCTGGCAGGCAGGTGGCTGGGTGGGAATCCAGTGGGCTGCTTTGGAGCCCCAAGCCCTGCGGAGACAGCATGGGAGGCACAGGTGGAAGGCTGCCTTTTCTGCAGCATCCCCCTCCCCTCTTTAGATTGCCCTACATGGGGGGGCTCTGCCTTTGCAGAAACAGGTCGGGCGGTTTATAAAGAGTATTGGTGGGGGGGATGCACAGCCCTCCACGATGGAGAGTGGGGCAAGAGAAGGCTCTGATGTTCGCTTTAGTGGCAGAGGGAAACTCAAAGCGTTGGGGGCTTCAGAAGGGCAGAATGTCCTTCAAAATGTGCAGCTCCTGGCTCTAACAGTGAGTGACGTCAAGTTGGCCACATCCACCAGGTCACATGACCATCAAGCCACACTCATCAAGCCATGCCCACAGAACCGGTAGCAAACATTTTTACATTTCACCCCTGCATGAGGCCCTGGACAGCTAGTAATGCAGCTCCACAAGATCATAAAGTTTTAACGTTATTAACAATTCCTCTTCACTCGGTGCATCCCAGGCAAGCCAAAATGGTTGGACCACCATAATTACCGTATTTTTCAGAGTATAAGACACTCTGGACTATAAGACGCACCTACCTTTTTTGGTGAGGAAAACAAGAAAAAGAAATCTGCCTCTGCCTCCCAGCAATTTTGCCTCATTGCAACAAACAGCCTGCTTTACTTTCATTTTCGTTTTCAGCATAGCTTGATTAGCACAAGAAAAAAAAAACTGCTCCCAGCAATTTACCTCCTTGCAGCAAGCAGCAGAGGCCTGCGCAGCAATAGGCAATGGCAATCCCTGCAGCCTGAAACAGCTGAGAGTTGGGAGGCCGATACAACGGACAATCAACTTGTGCTAATTAGGCTGTGCTGAAGCTGAAATGGTCTGTTTCTTCTTGCTGCTTGCTACAAGGAGGTAAATTGCTGGGGGGCAGAGGCCAAAGGATGGGGGCCAGTGGGTGGGCTACATTCAGTGTATAAGACGCACCCAAATTTTCACCCCCTTTTTTGGGGGGAAAGGGGCGTCTTATACTCCGAAAAATACAATAACAAGCTGACATAACCTCCATAGGGTAACAAAGTTAAACGCAACTTCTTTCTGAAAATTGGAATGCATAGTTAACAATTTATGTATAGTTATTTACAGATTCAAAAGAAGAAAACAGTGGATGCAGTTTAAGCATCCTTCTATTTAGTACTTTGTAATATCTTCTTTGGCACAATTTACAGCTATAAGTTCCTATATCCCTGACAAGAATCTAACCCAAATCCTAACCCTACTCTTCCTTGCAGTGATCTTCTAGCCTATAAGTATTTTTCAGTATCTGATCTGTGCATTTGAAATTTCTCAACAGATTTTCAATAATACCCTGCATATAGAGAGTAAATATGCATTGAAATAGCAGTAAAATATGCTTATCTGTGTACAACATAGAGTTTATGTTGTCTTCTCTACACTTAGAGATTTGGTGGAATGTACAGTTTGACTGGGTGGAGGGGGATCCTTATACTTTTGCTTACAACTATATCAGAAAAATGCTTGAGTGCTCTTTACTTAATTATATGATTCCATATATTCACTTCCATGATTCTTTTCCATTTCAGCAAAATTAAAAATGAGATTTTCAGTGTGAGACAGCATTACGTTTTCTAAATGTGAAATCTAGAATTGAATGAAAATCACAACAACATGTACTGTTGACTGCTGTTTACAATATATCTAGAAACTCTTATCTTGTCAATGACATTTTAGATAAAGTTGCTCAGATTCTCTCTGTGGTGGATTCTGCCTTGAAGTAGAGCCAGTGATGGCTATGAAGGCTTAGTCTTGTACAGTTATCTGTTGAGCCTGAGAAAGTGGGTGGGGTTCTTGCCTGTATTAGATCCATGCCCTTTTGGCTGGCAAGGCTGTCGAGGGGATGTGTGATTGGGTTCTGGTGGTTAATTATTTCTTGAGAGAAAGGAGTTCCATGAGCTCTTAATGGTCCACTGCTCAACCCAACCAGTCTGGATACTTTTCATCTGATTTCCAACCTTCCCTTTTTAGGGAAAATTGTTGAGAAGATGGTTGAAGTGTAGTTTCAATGGGCTCTGGATGAAACAGGTTATCAAGACCTTGGCCTAGGCTCAATTAGGATTTAGTCTGGAGTATGGGATGGAAACAGTGGGAATGGCATAGTGGCCTAGGGGTGAAGATGCTCACCTCCCACTCAGAAGGTTGAGAGTTCAATCAGAAGCAGGGGCAGATGTTTCTTTATTAGGATGCAAAGAGAAAATATCTCCTATGTACGCTGCATAGGTGTCAGGAAAGGCATCTGGATAGTAAATGCTCAGGCCCATTCAGTTGCCCTGACTTCACCCTGAATAATTACACCCTTAAAGGGTTGTAAAAAGAAAAAATGGGATGGAAACAGTATTAGTCAAGTCTTGGATGAAATCTGGCAAGAGTGGGATGAGGATAGTGCATCCATTGTTGATCTTCTTGACTTCTCAGCAGCTTTTGATCATGGTATCCTTTTGAACCAGTTCTGAGAGTTGGATGTGGGTGGCTCTTCTTCCTCTGGGCTGATTCCAGTTGCTATCAATGGGAGAGAGATCCAGTATATAGCCCCTATTTTGTGGAGTGCCTCACGGCTAAATCCTTTCTCCTGTCTTGTTTAACGTATATATAAGGCCTCTGGGTGAGTAGCCATCTGACAGTTTGTGTGACTGATACCATGGATACGCTTTCCCAGTGTCTGGAAGTTGTGAGGATCTATATGAGGTACAGCAGTCTTCGACTCAATCCAAACAAGACTTGAGTGACATTGGGTGTTTGGATTTTGGTGCCAGGAGACTTCTATCACTGATCTTGGATGGGACGGCACTGCCACAGAAACACCCAGTGTGTAATCTGGGGATCCTTCTGGACTCATGAACTGTGGCTATGAAGACCTTTGCACATCTTCCAAGTTGTATGCTAGCTGCATCCATTCCTGGACCAAAGGTGCTTACTTGTCATTATGCCCTCATGATCTCTTGTCAGGACTACTATAATCCACTGAACATAGGTGTGCCCTTGAGGAGCATTCAAAAAACTTCAACTGGTGCAGAATGAAGCAGTACGGATAATAAATGGTACCAGTTAATTGGCACTTGTAATACAACTACTCCATGAGGTGCATTGATTGCCAGGGTGCTTCCAGATACAATTCTGGGTGCTGGTTGTCATCTTTAAAGGATAGAGTTACTTGAGGGACCATCTCCCCAGCTGTTTTCACCTGACTGATCAAGTCCTGTCAGCCAAAGAATGTCTGCTGGTAGGGCTTACTAGACATTCCTTTTCTGTGGTAGTATCCAGCTTTTGAAATATTCTTCCTCTGGAGAATGGCCCCACCTTTCATAAGGTCCTAAAGCCCTGGTTCTAGGCCGGGACCTAGGACCCCAAAGGTGTGCAGGAATCCACTACTTGGTTATGCTAGTGATTGTTCAGCTGCTATGCATTTTAACTTTTGTCACGTTAATAATTGTTTGTATTTTTATTTCAACTGTTCTCCACACAGTCATTTGTTGAGATGGGCAGTTATATAAATTGGATAAATAATAACAAATAAAATACCATGAGGGTATGGCAGAAAAAAAGATTGCAGGCAAGTTCATCTTGTGGTTAGATACAGAGGGAAAAAAATCCTTTTGAAAAGCTAGCTAATTTGCAAGAGAAATTGTGGTGCAAAAATGACTGTGCTGCACAATTCGCACTTGAAACAAGAATGTGTGATTAACTTTCAATAGATCCATATTGTTATTTATTTATTTCAGCACTTACATATAAGTATTCGTTTCATGATGTGGGGAAGCTTACAAAAATGTAATCAAAATAACATTAAAAGATATAACAAACAGAAACATTAAAATGTTTAAAAGCCCAAGTAAATAAATTGCAATCTCCCTTCTAAATTGTAACAAGGTAGAAATATATTTTTAACTTAGCTAGTGTTCACTGGGTGTTGGTGGGCAGAGGGCAGGGTAACAATTGATATATGGAACTGATGAGACAGCAGGCAAAGATAAATAATTTTGAATGTGTCCCAGTCTTCCTCCAAGGTAGACTGTTTTGTATGTGGGTGGGCCTCTGCAGTTTTCATGACATTTTTTTATATTTGGAAGTAGCTTGCCACTACCTTTTCTTAGAGCTGGGAAAATGTAACTGATCCATAGTCATCCACTGGCTTAATTACACCCAACTGACTCTCTACAGGATGTATCACAGTTACTTACTTTCTAATCCCTTTCTCTTCTCTGGGCAAAGAAGAAACAATTAGACCTATAAATCAACTAAAAACAATCACAATCTAAGATCAAACACATTAAAAAAACAGCATACAATACAATGTAATAATTATAAAAAGAAAATTGCAAGAACATCTTAAAGCAATTAGCAGCTAGCAATTAATAGCATGACCAGCCACCTAGAGTCACATAAAAGTGAGATGGGCAGCAGAGATGGTATTCAGCTGGTTCGAACCGGTACTGGCGAACCAGTAGCAGAAATTTTAAGTGGTTCAGCGAATCGGCAAATACCACTTCTGGCTGGCTCTGCCCCCGCTTGCCCCGTCTGGCCACCCCACCCGGCCGCCCTATATATATTGCCTTTGCCATGCGGCCCAGCTAATCACCTTGTCTCCATGCCTCGCCCGCTCTGCTTACCAAAGGTAAGCATGCTGCCCACTCACCCTTTGCCTTGGGTCGGACTCAGGGCCTAGGGACGTGCCATTCCCCGATACCCTGGAGCTTCTGCCCACGTCAGGGAACCCGCCATTCCCTGGCTCCAGCCTTGCTCCGGAGGTCCCGCCTGCCATTCGCCTTGGCGGGGTCAGGGAATGCGCCATTCCCCGGCTCTTCCCTTCCCTTGAGCCTTAACCCACATACCGCCGGCCTCTCTCACCTTCGTCCTCACCTTGGAACTGGTGAGGCCTGGCCAGTGAGCCTCTAGCCACTAGTAGTTTTCGGCTGCCTTTCGAGCAGGCTGTTCTCCTGGCTGGGTCTAGCCGTGAGCAGCACATGCAGGCAATGGGGTGCGGGTGCACGGCCAGCGCAAAGAACAGGGCAGCGGCGACAGGACTTCAGGCCTGTTTTTCGGCCTGTAGTTTTCGGCGCAAGAAGCCTGCAGCCATCGCCTCTTTTTTGGTGCAAGAAGCCTCCAGCTACCACTGCTTCTTGTCTGTGAACAAAGTATTAAATTAACCCTGCATCTTTTTGATTACTCCTTTTCTCATCAGTCACTAACACAGAAATTTCTTATTGAATATATAACAAAGTTGGAAGGGACCTTGCAGATCTTGTAGTCCAATCCCCTGCACAAGCAAAAATTCCTATACCATTTCAGATAAATGATTGTCAAATCTCTTCTTAAAAACTTCCAGTGTTGGAGCACCCACAATTTCTGGACACAAGTCGTCCCACTGATTAATTGTTCTGAAAATAGCAGATCCTCTTTTACTTCAACAGCTAAAGGCATTTTCTTTACTGAGATTTGTAGCTTGATTTTCTTCTATTGTTAAACAAAGCAGAAATGAAACTGAAACTTTGTTCTTCATGGCTTGTAACAATTGTAAAGGTTTAGAATAGGAGGATGATCTAGGTCAGTCTAAGGAAGATCCAGACAGAGAAAAATAATAGTTAGTAAAAATAAAGTTCTTCAGAGATGGTAATAAGTAGCCTAGGACTGGTCTCAGTTTGAGTGGGGAAAAAACCCAATAATTTTATCACCTTAATACCAATTGGAGCTTATACTAAAAGCATCCACTTGTTGCTTTGAAAAGCAGCTACTGATATGCTGAGAAAAAGGATAATTGTCTTACTTATAGTGCAATAATTGATTGCAGTGTTGCTTTTCTAAGTAAAGAACTAATTTCAGATAACTGAGTTTTGCATGTTTCATTATCACTGCATGCAAGGATGATTTTCAGCTTTATACTTGATAAAATAAACAAATCCTATATATATATATTTGCTGATGGACATAATTCCATAAATGTTCTTGATATTACACTGAAGAATTATATTTAGAACTGTTCTTTTCCAAGTGATAAATTCTCAGTTCTAATTGCAAGAAAAAGTATTAACAGAATAAAACTGTAAATATATCAACCGTGTTCCTTATTTTCCTTCCCCCCTTTTTTTAAACTTCTCTCCTTAATTTTTGTAAATGTATAAATGAAACTTGCCAATGTTATTACAATGTGAGAACATTTTATTTTAACTGTTAAACAAGTAACACAAAATGCTTTTCTTCTGCAGATGTGGAAGCAAAACCAGAAAACAGACATTCAAAAAGCAGTTGTAGGGGGCAAGAAAGCTCCTAATTCAGTTGCCCCTACAACATGAGATGTGGGCCACGTGGTGAGTTTTTTGCCCAGTGTGTAAATGAGATCATTTTCATTTACCGAGAAAGGGAAGAAATTAATATTAATAAATAAGAACACATGCACACTGCATTAACAATTGCCAGTAGTGCTTAGATTAAGTGACTCGCTATTTTGCCTACTGCTCAAGCCAAATGAGAGTGGCACATTTAATTTTACCTGCCAGGCAAGGAATATCCACTTTTAAGTTTATCTTCTTTTTCCTGTTAAAAAGTAAAATGTTTTTCCAAAATTCTATTATATAGTACCTAATCATTATCTGAACATTGATTTATTGTTGTGTTTTCTGTATTGCATTGGTATAGTCTTTTTGGAGCAGGGCTCATGCTTATTATGTTCAACTGTTCTGAGTGATGATGCTGTATTTTGTCTACAGTAAATACTGGGGTACCAATTACATTTCAGTGAGATGGCAACTCAGATTCTGTACCAAGAACAGCAGGATTTTATAGTTGGTGTTATGTAAGCAGATTGCCTCTTACTTGAAGTGTCTGCTGTTTTTATTTTTTGCATAATTCCGATCGTACTATGCAGTAGAAGATAGGAATATTTAGGACATTCCTTATTATGTTTCCTAAAAACATATTTGCAGTATGTTTCTGCTATTCCAGGGACTAGAAACATCTAGTATTGCCAGTTATTGCATTTTTTGACAGAATTGCAGCATGTCCAGTTCTGCATATGATACATGTATAGGCAAAGAAAAGAAAATCAAATATCTTAGGCTGCAATCCTATATAAAGTCAGATTCAACATGGTTCAATTGCTATAATTTAACCCAATACAATATTTGTACTTTCTTACAACCAGAAGATGATGCTATATAATATTTTCTGTATAGGTTTTCCCCCTCTTCTTGTTACTGCTTAAACTGCTACTATTGCATCTTGCTAGTTCTTCTAGTAGCAAATTTTTAGATCTCTTCTATAGCTAAGCTTTCCTTTCATTTTCTCTTCTCTTTCTGCTTTTAAATTGAACACAGAGAGAAAAGTGTCCTTCAGTATCTCAGTATGAAGCCTTTATTTCTGAAGTAACAAAGTATCCGGCTATAGGAGTCATGTTTAAAAAAAAATCAAAAATTTTACAGTCCTTCATGAATAGAACAGTCAAGAAATGCACATCTTTCCTTGAATCAAGGAACTGTACCAGCAGCTGCTGATTTTTTAAAAAAACTATATTGCACATTGCACTGTTATGCTCTAAAAGAGAATTTTCATCCCTCTGAGGACCAAGGTTTGTGCAGTCTCAAGAACTACTTCAGGAACACAATTACTGTGTTCTAGTTCCTTTATAAACATGGTCACCAGTTGCTTACTACTTCCGCTCTGCTAGCATTTAGTTCTGTAAATCTGAAATTAAAAAAGACTGTTGTAAATTGTGGAAATTGTTGTAAATACAGGTAGAAAAAATACCTCCATAAGCATCTTGTCACTTCAGTCTTATTGGTGTGCATGATGTTACTCTTAGGAAAACAAAACTGCTGATTATTTTGATGTATATGGCAAGAAGAATAGGTACTTCGAAACATAATTGAATACTTAATAGACCCTCAAATTAATTAATCTTTTCCATATACTTTGTATCACAAAAAATACACTAATTTTGAGGGGACAAAAAGATGCTAAAAACTATTTCTGAAGGTTTGTTGGACGAAATTTTGTTTCAATAGAAACCATCCAAAATGGATTGTCTCATTTTACATATTTAAACTATATTTTTAATTTGATATTTTGAGATAAAATGGCTTAAAAAGTGTTTATAGGAAAAATCCATCAAACATTTTTCAAGCTGTTTTAATGACTTACTATCATATTTTTGTTTCTTATAATATTCATTAAGGCTGATTAAAATAGTTGATACTTTCTTAATATTTATATGTGAACAGTACAGGAAATTAGATTTGGTTAATCTTTGCAGATGTACAAGGGTTTCTGGTTTCTATTAAATTTCAAAGTTTATTTTCTTACAAGCCACTAAATTATTAATATTTCCATGATATGTATCATATTTAATCTTAAATGATTTATTTAATCTTAATATATGTGTATCTTTAATCTCATTATTTGTATCTCAGCCAAATTAGACACAAGTAGAGTTGCAATATCTTGTTTGAATCAGATCCATTGCCTATACATTGTATATTTTTTAAAAAATTAATCATTATACTCACCAGGATTTTGCTGACAATCAGTGTTATTTCTACTAGATAAAAATAAATCCTGCCCTTTTCTGTGCCAAAAGAAAAGCAACCTACAGAGCAACGGGGCAGCTAAACAGAACAACTAAATATCCTGGTTTGGGAGCAATACAATGTATAATCTTCAAACAGCTGTGCCTGGGTAGGTTTATTCCTGATCAATGTAACAAATTGAGCCATAATCAATTTCTAATCAGGATTTAACAGAATTTTTTTAAAAAGATTTGGGTTCACACAACCCACAAAGGTATAGATTCTGTATTTACACATCCAGCCAGTAATAGTGTACTAATGCATTGATAGTGCATTACCTGAACAACTGGAGTAATTCAATAAAATGGGTTAGTGTGTTGCACAATTGCAGCCATAAAATTTATGGTGTATGATATAGGCTCTCCCCAATTTTAATGTGGGGAAAAAATTATCTTAGACATGTGAAAATTTCACAATAAACTGTACTGTACAACTTAATTGAAGGCAGCATCTTTTCATCCAGGTTAACTAATATCTATAAATACAGATCTTTTCTTGTTTTAGTATTAAATGTGACTCCAGTATGAGTGTATGGAGAGAAAAATAATTATCCCTACATAAGATCTTCAATGACAAAAAATAAAATCACTGAAATTGATCTTACAAGTATAAAGTATTGGGTACATTGAACAATCTGAAAATTAATAAACAATTGTAGAAGGATGAAAGAAGTAGCCAGAGTAGAATGAACTTGTGACCACCTTCATTTCTCAGAAAATGAAATATGAAAATGAAAATATAGGACAGGAAGTCTTTCATACAGTTCATACAATTTCAACCTATTGGAAAAAAGTAATTTGAATAAATAAATCCTAAAGTTTAAGCTTCCCAGATAGCATTGTCTATTTAGGTAAGAATGGCATTACACTTGATGTGGATAGATTGAGATGGTCAAGAGCCAAATCACATTACTATTTGCAGTGCCTGTTTTACACTGGGCACAGCAATAAGAGATACTTCCATTTTTATTTATTGATGACCTGTCTGTCCAGAGATCCTCAAATTGATTATCATTATTACTGTTTATTATATATTTGATTTATACTCAGCCTTCTCAAGAAAGTTAAGACAGCTAACATTAAAAAAAAATACAAAACATAAAAAATTCATATTAATGCTAAAATTAATTAATCAAAAGAGATGTATCTAATAAGCATTGGACAATTTTCAAAATTCCATGAAAATACCAAAGCAGTTGTACTAAATCAGGTTAAATCTAGGTTGAATGAATAAAAAGCTGTGTGGCACTGAAAAGATTTGTATGCAAGCCTCTTTATAAAGAACACAATAATGAAGGGCCTCTTCAGTTGTGCTATGCCATCTTGGGCAACCACTAGTTACCTGCACATATGGAAATATGGGAACCTAAAAACTCTCAACATTAGGCAGATTTATGATTCTAATCTTGTACATCTGAATATTTATCAAATAAACTAATGTTTTGTATTAATTACCTTCAAAATGTTTGCAGTTTTGGGAAACACCTGTTTTTCAAGCACTTATTTTTGATTGTACCTATTTTTCTTGATTTTTCAGTTTTGTATGTGATTCATACACGGTTTTGTATTTGGATTTAGGTACAAACTTTTTCTACATACAGTTTTAAGTAGTACAAGTGATGCTTCTGGTATAATGACGACCAAGAGCATATTAGTCACGTGAGGCTTGCATAGGAAAAATTAATAATAGATTATGCCTTTTTTAATTATCCAATTTTGGCAGTAGGTTTGGTTTAGTATTGCAAAGTTATATATGTATATTTAGGCATAATCCACAGCTAAAATGAACTATCATCTTGTTTTAATGAAGCCTAACACTGATATTTCTGGACAGGAAGTTTGAGATTTGTAAACTATGTAATTTGTCTCCATAGCTCTCTTTAAAAATGTATTTTGTGAAAAGCCAGATGATTTTCTGCTGATAACTTAAGACAAATGAATCTTGATACAGGTATTCTTCAGGAAAACCAAAGCCTTGTTTCTTTATAGCTTTCCTTTCCAGAGTACATTTGAATATAACTGGCTTTCCTTATCTCTAGATTTCACAAATTTTTAATCTAAAGAAATTAAAATGTATGCCATAGTTCTTTGTCCCAATTTTCATTATATGGTTTATAAAAAATATTTTTTAAAAATATAAATCTGTAGCAGTGTCAGTGTGTCACTTTGAAATCAGTCACCTTTAGGACTAAATGCAAGGGCTTTTTTCTTTATACACAACAGCATTCAGCAGCTACAAAATAAAAGTTGCAAATTTGCTGTGATACAATGAAAATATTCCCACTCGGTTGCTGCTGATTGCTAAAGCTACAATCATTCTTTCCAGAATGCATTATTTCTTAAAATTCTTGTATTTTGAGAGATGGCACAGCTCCAACATGGGGCCAATGTAAGTTCTCTGTAAACTCTATATTGTATTGTGTATAACTCAAACATTGTTCAGAATGGAACTGCCTTAAAAGGAAAAACAGCATGTGGCTGTGACACAAACTAAACACTGTTATACAGAAACTGTTATTTAAAGTTGTAACTTCCTTTCTTATACCTATTAAGGAATTTTGTAATGTTTGCCATTGTACACTACTTATGTTATTAAAATTTGAAACAAAATAACTGTCAACTTTCTCTTATTTTGAAAGAACCTTGTTTGGCCCTTCAGAAGAACAGTCACATTGCATACTTTGCACTTTAATGAGTTTTCCTAAACTTTATATTGGAAAAAGACCTATTATAACTTTGGTACACTTATAGAAGCCTTTAAGGACCACCCTTTACACTTTTGGAAGGATTAGAGCCACAATGAGTGATGCCATAAAGTAGGTGGAGAAACACTGCACATGATGAGGGCTGGGGTAATTTCTCTCTTGAGAAAGAGTGCTGGGTTTATTTATTTTATCATATTTATTATACCAGTAGTTACCTATCTCACATAGTGATTCTGAATAGTGTACACAGTAAAATAAAATACATAAAAACTATAAATTTTCTAAAATTTAAAAGGAAACAAGACAGGCAACAAAGCATACAAAGTACACAAAGAGCGTATTTTACTAATCTTATAAATCATGAATGAATAAGTCATCTCAGCACTAAATGTACTAAAAGGAGTGGAGAGCTATCCCTGTGATTTTCCAATGACTTTGGAAATCCAATCATTTTCCATCCTAGAAAACCTTTCTGAATGTAGGATATCATCATGCATGTTAATACAAGTTCCAACCTAGTTACTCTATTGGATTAAACTATTTGGCTTTCATCAAAATGCACAATTATGGGTTCATGTGCTGTGGACTTCAGAAATTTTAGGAAGTCATCTGGATGCAGACCCATAGTTGCTGCATTGGTCATTGGATGAAAATAAATCCTATCATGACCTCCTTCCAGAAAGCCAGCATCCAAAACGAAGTTCACATTTCCCTGATCACAGAAAAGAGCTAAGGGGGTTGCACATCCTTGGCCAACTTTCAGCTTGTCCAACATGGCTGCTTCATCAGCAAAGCGCAGGTTCCCACTTCCAACACCCAGTTTCTTTGCCAAATCATTTAAATTGATTTGTCGATCATGCAGAACTGTCACCAGCCAAAAGCTTTTTTTCTTCTTATCTTTAAGGAAAAGGTTTTTGCTGTGAGCTCCATTTAAGTGTTGTACATAAGGCATCATTTCTTCAACTGTAAATACCTGGAAGAGAGAAATGAAGAAGTGTGACTTCCTTGAACTATTACCTGCTACATGTTTTTCAAATTGCATTTAAACTGCACTCTGTAGTATTTCCTCTTTATAAAGGCCAGTGAAATAAACAAGAACAATGCAACAATCCTGCACATTTCAATATGGTACTACTTGAGAAGTCCACATAAATTCTAATCATGCAGCCCAGAATAAGCAAATACATTATTGAACCCACCTTTTCAGTGCCAAAAATTATATTGCTGAAACTTGGCAGCAAACCAATGAACAAGGGGTGACTTTCAGCAGAATAATTAGATTGGCTTACATACCTAAATTGTTTTTTTTTAAAGTTAAAATCCTTTCCCCTGCTCAGGTCAATATCCCACATCTTTCACATGGTGAACCATTCAAAGGAAATCAGGAAGCCTCTGAACATATCCAAAACAATTTTCTTAGCATTTTAAATTTATCCCATTTATTGTTTTAATTATTATAACATTAACAACTGTTTATACTGAAGAACATCAGAAAAGAATATATTTGACTTACTTGGACAATCAGCTGACATAACGGCTAAAGTTCCTTAGTGAGGCTAATCATATAAACCATGGCTTATAAACAACAAACTATATTATGTCTTAGTGTGTAGCTTGTAACATCTTAAACCAGGGGTCTTCAAACTTGGCGAATTTAAGACTTGTGGACTTCAACTCCCAGAATTCCTCAGCCAGTGTTGCTGGCTGAGGAATTCTGGGAGTTGAAGTCCACCAGTCTTAAAAGTTGCTAAGGTTGGAGACCCCTTCTCTAGGACAACATGATCAGTGACACAGATATGGCAGCATGTTAACATGGTTTATAATTTAACGTGTTATGCAGGTCTTCTGTACCAGGGCATAAAACTAGGCATGTTTTATCACTTCGCTGCCATCTAGTAATACCACTCTGTCTAGTGTCGTGCGGATACAACTAACAAGGCTGCAATTTTATACTTAATTCCATTAACTCAGGGCGAGTCGCTTCACGTGCATCGACTTGGTAGTAAAGTTACTCTCCATTTTTGGAAAAAGGAAGTGATAAAAAAAAAAGATTGATCAACCACGTCCCAGACGCAGCTGCCTTTCCCCGCACATCGGCTTCTCTAGTGGCCTTTGCCGGGGCCCCTTCCCCAGAACGCTTCATTTCGCGGCTTCTCCACTCACTTCGGGATGTTCCACACTGAGTGCTTGGATGCCCAGGCCCTGCAAGTGAGCCTCCAGCGCCTCTCGAAGCCCTCTCACTGGAGGCGGCGGCGGCGGCTCGCCCATTGCAACGTCTGCCTACCGTACTTGCCGCAAGCCTTTCGGGAAGACTGGGCAGGAGGCGGAGACGCCTTTCTCTCGAGCAATGACAGCTTCCTCCTTATCCTAGCGCGGCCACCGGCGACCAGAAGAACAGGAAGCGGAAGACACGTTAAGTCTTGAAGCGCTGCCCGTTTGCCTGCCGGATGGGCAGCGCTTAGCCAACCTTGCCCGTTTTAAAAAAACGGAACCGATGGAAACCTACCAGGAGAGTCCAGGGATATAAATTAGACACCGTAGTAGAAAAACAGTTTGGAAACAGGTATTCCATATTTTGCCAAAATCAGTATGTGAATTGTTTCTATGAACGTTAGCAGTTTGATCTGGATTGGAGTGTGAACATCTGTATTCTGGGAATAGCTTTGTTTTGTGGGCGACAATGGCATTTATTCAAAAATAAATCCCCAGTGATTTTACTGGGATTCCAGCAGGTTCTCTGGAAGCATGCAGGGATTGGAACACTGGGATAGTTTTATCTTGTTCTTTAGTTTGCCCCTCCCCCTTTCAATCAATCAATCAATAAATAGGCCTTCCCTGATTAGTGTCTTTGTCATCTGTAAAGCTCCAATTTTTATGATTTGTATTGCTTACGTTGGCATGGCATTTCAGAGTTGTGACCATATAGTTACTGGAGCCTGGTTTTAAAGGAAGCTATTTCTTTTAAAACACCTTTCAAGGGAATCTGATTGGAGAATGCTGATTTAAAACACTGTGTTCACATGCTGTATTTAAATGCTACAGCTTGTTTTAACCATGAGTATTGAACAACTAGCTAGCCCATGATAGTTTGGTTTAGAGTAGGCCTTTCAAACTGCTTGCAGCCCACATAGTGAGCACTTCAAGTACTTTTCTACCCCTGCAACATTTTGTAGGACTGCAGATGCTACCCAGTACCTTCCTAAATAAATTTTGCAAAAAGTATTATATATCCTGTAATAAAATGAAATACTACTACTATGTAGTTTATTTCACACATTTGTTTAATGGTATATCATGATAATCAGATTCTTCATTTTTGACTCACAAGTAACTTTTGTGATATTGTTTTAAAAAAGCTTACGTTTGGGGCCCTTAGGTTAGCAAACTTATCCCCATAAGCATTAGTTTGAGTGTTCTGTTTCAGAGTTGTATATGAATTCAGTCAATGATTTGCAACTATTCAACTGATGCCTCACAGTCTGTTTCTCCAAAGTAAAATGCCATTGGTAATGTTTGCTCGGCTTGATGAGAATTGAAGTCCAATATGTAAGGAAGACAGTACTGAGCGCCACATTTCTCCTTTCAAAATGACCTTTTCTATTAAGTTCTATTATTACCTGTATATGTATATACCATCCCAATGGTACAAACCAAACGACCCTCTTGATAATTGCATTTTTAACCAAATGAGTTGTCAAAACACAATTGATCAGTTTAATTTCTGATTTTATGCACCTGGGTTAACCATGCAAAAAATTGTGAAAATAAAAATGTTTTATTTTAGAATAAAAACTTATTCTAAATAGGCAGTTTAATTTTAAAACAGAATAAATTAATCAAACTCCATATGTTGTTTGGAGTTTCCTTTGTTGCGTCTTTGTACTACAATAATTCAGTATAAGCATACATCTGAATATTTGAAATTGCATCTATTTTGTATTCAGGCTTCATATGAAAATATTTACGATGCAATCCTAGGATTACTTCTAGACAAGTATAAGTAGGATTGTGGTCTAAATTACTTTTATTATAAACCAGCCAAACAGCAAATCAAATAATAGAAGTGATTTTAACCATCCCAAAAAATTCTGAAGCTCAAATACAAGACATTTTTACTAAGAAGCTCACAGAACACAGTGAGATTCATATCTGAATAAACATGATTTCATTTAGACTTAAATGGTTGTTTCAATACTTTTTATTTTGTTTGCCATTATAAAATATAATAGGTTCATTTGTATAAATTCTGTTAAAATGAATTCATGATTTTATACAGCTACCATTCTTTAAATGAAATTTGCATAAGAAAACCTCTTTGCATGAGACCCTCTTAGAATACTGTTATTTTTGTGTGTGCAGCAGGAAGAGTTTGTTAAGAGCAACAAAATGTTCTAATCTTGGTCATTTAATGGTAAACAGAATAAATTAGCATTCATTTTGAAGAAACATAGATATTAAGCTGAATGGCCTTAATTGTGCATTCACCCTTATTTGGCACTGACTGACTATATGGGTTGTAAAATGAATTGCATTTGAACTGAATAACAACAACAGCTGTTTATAGTGTGTTTTATTAAATAAATCAATAATTTTATTTTATTATTAAACTTACAGTAAGGGAAACACCCATTATTAGTTAGCTATTTTATCATTTAGTGGACAGTGTACATATAACAGTTCATTTAGTGACCTTTGAAAAAAGTGACTTATGACCAATTTTCACACTTATGACCGTTGAAGCATCCCTATAGTCACATGATCAAAACTCAAACACTTGGCAACTGAGTCATATTTATGACAGTTGCAGTGTCCCAGGATCATGTGATCCCCTTTTGTGACCTTCTGACAAGCAAAGTTAATGGGGAAGCCAGATTCACTTAACAACCATATTACTAACTTAACAGCTGCAGTGATTCACTTAACTATAGCAAGAAAGTTCATAAATGGGGCAAAACTCCACAAATCTCTACCGTAGCAACAGAAATTTTGGACTCAACTGAAACTATCAGATGCTCAACTATCAGATGCTGAATGAATGATATTCCCCACCTCACTCTTCCCCCAATGTCTTATGCAGACAGAGCCCTATTCTGCTTCCTTGGCAAGGCAGAATAGAGTTTGGAAATGCAATCAACACTTCTTTGTGTCAGTATACTTTCCTGCCAACTCTCACAGTGGATAACAAACAGACTTCAGTGCTGCCATGAGGAAGACCCCAAGATACCCCTATTATTATCATCATGATTATTATTTCACATCAACTCACTTAAGGATGTGGTTATGGTCTGTACACACTGGTGTACTGTGTCTAAAGGAGAACTTGACTGTCTCCAGTCCTTTTCCAGCCCTAGAACCAATACTTTATTATATCCAAGAAAATATACGATTTTTGGCAAATGTTTTAAGTTTTTTCTCCTTGTGGCAGATCAGTCCAATAGTCTAAGTTCTAAAAATAATATGTGCCCTGCTAGGCCAAATTTCAAACAGAAATATATATATATGAAAGACATTATCTGTTAATGCAATTTATGACTTTAAAAGATGCAACACTCTGCCGCCGCCCCAGAACAAATTCAACCACTCTGATATTGTGCAAGAAATATTAGTCTGTAAATATGTAAACCCAGCAGTTAAGTATTAAATTGTTGTTTAAAGAAATAATTAAGCTGGTTTAAACTGAAGAAGTCACGCATTCCTAAATGCACATGTTGTCATCGGGAGTCAATCTCAAACAAATGGGCTTACTCACTATTTATCCCACTTAAGCCTACATTCAGAAGTATCTTCGGGCAATCTTTTGAAAAGTTTCTCATGGGTGGGGGCTGTCCTAATTTATACCTTTTCATTGGCAAAAAGGTACGCAATCAGGGTCACTTTAAAGCAGGGCTCTCCAACCTTGGCAACTTTAAGACTTGTGGATTTCAACTCCCAGAATTCCTCAGCCAGCTTGGCTAAGGAATTCTGGGAGTTGAAGTCTACAAGTCTTAAAGTTGCCAAGTTTGGATAGCCCAGCTTTAAATTACGAGCCTTCAAGTTTCAGCCCGCATCTGACCTGAGGGCAAACGAAAATCTGGTGGCTTTGGGAATTAATTCTGAGCGTGCGCGAAAACTCCGCATGCTGAATTGCCTGGCTGGACGGGTTTATTTTGTTTCTTTCGCCCACCTCTTTAGCACTGCTACTTTTTTAAATTTTTGCTGAACGGAATACTCTAGAAAAGCAGGTAGCCGAAGCGGTCACGGGTGAATAGCAGAACGACAAAAGTCAGTGGCGGGTATTAACGCTATGCTTGTGGACCTTGCTTGCAAGAGGGAGGCGCGCTCAAACGACTGGAAGCGGAGGAATGACTAACTGGGGGGGGGGGGGCGTGCGCCATCTTCCGGCTGGGCGGTAGTAAAGCGCTTGAAGAGGCGGAAGGTAATACCGTAGGTGAGATTTTAAAAGAAGAAGAAAACCACAGTGAAGGCTCGGCGGATTTGTTCTTTCAGCGTCTGGACATACGAAAGAGTGACTTTTTTTCAGAACTGCGCGTGCGCTTCCTTTGTTTCTCTAATATTGCTTGCTTCCCTTCTGCAGAAGGTTAGCTTTGTTGGTCTGTATCATCAAAAAGGGGGGAAATAATAGTAATTTTGGCACAAGGGGCCAGCTATCCTAAGCTGATGCTCCTGGGTGGCGTCTTTTTAGGGGATGCGTTTTACCAACCACAGTTTATATGTGCATATTCCTTCATTGTTAAATTGCTAGGTTCCAGATTTGACAGTTTACTGTTTTATTTAGAAGTCCCAAAGGTGCTTTTTCAGGAGGCAACTGGACTTGTTTTTTCTTTGAAGATGTTTCACTTCTCATCCAAGAAACTTCTTCATCTCTGACAGGATAGTGGGGGAATGGAAGGATTTATATTCCTTACAGACAGCTGGCCATTTGCATCCTTTTAGAGGGTCCTTGAAGCACTTGGAGGTTTATCTGTATCTTCAGATATCTGTATCTTGGTTCTTGTAGTCTGCAATTTTTTTTCTTCTTCTCTGGAAATCCATTCCTACTCCCACACCATTCAAAGGGTGTTCATCCCAAATTGTATAGTTAAAAGTCTGTAGAGATTCTCAGTCATCCAGGTCATGGTTATCATGGTTATCCCAAAGGTGCTTTTTCAAATTGAAGCACCTCTAAATGCTTCAACGACCCTCTAAAAAGTTGCAAATGACCAGCTGTCTGCAAGGAATATATGTCCTATTTCCCCACTATCCTGTCAGAGCTGAAGAAGCTTCTTGGATGAGAAGCGAAACATCTTCAAAGAAAAAACAAAATCCAGTTGCCTCCTGAAAAAACACCTTTGGGATAACCATGACCTGGATGACTAGAATCTCTACAGAATTTTATTTAGAATCACACCAGATATAGGCTGCAAAAATTCTGATTGCCACAAAATGGCAGCAACAAGATACAGATTTGAACACTTTGCTACCAGCTACTGGTATTCCTAATTTTATGATTAAAATAAGAATTTTTATGATTGGTTATGATAACCAATTAAACAAAATTGGTTATGGCATCTGTATTTTTGAATACTGGCTTAACAGAAAAAGTTTCATGGGTTATGCCACCATTTTCTCTTCCAAATCATTGTGGAAGGAAGTTACAGCAGCTCTATCTTCCTTTGCTTCAGGGGTATCTCTTTTTAGACTGTCCACTTGAAAGTTGTTTCATTCAAGCTCTATTTTTTCTTAGTTACAGAGAGAAACATGAATTGGATACCGCCACTAGAGAATTTGGCCCATTTATTTAGTGCTTGCAGGCAGCTGCACTCCCTGGCTTACCGAAAACAGTGGAAGTCTGTCCTGTCCTCTGCCTACCCCATGTGTCCCATTCAGCTGCACCCGCTGCTCTGGCATCCAGACATCAGCTCACAATTCAGGCTTTTGACCACTAAGGAGGTAATTAGTAGTTACTTTATTCTTGCCTTGAAGGACTTTTCAGTGTCTCTAGCTAAGAAATAAAAGATAATGTTGTTTATAGAGATATGCAGTAGAGGTAAATATAAATACCATAAACTTTCCAAACAATTGCATACATGCTTTTTGTCCAGCTGGCCTCCAAAAAGAAGAGCAACCTGTCCAAAATGCATCAGTGTGGAACAACCAATTGATTCCTTTCTTTACTTTTTATAAATGCTTTGAATTGTAGTTAAGAGGAAGAACCCTGAGGCTGTGCCCCTTTTAAGCATTTGTATTCTATTCAGTCAATGTGATCATGGAGAGATCTTTGCATACTATTGCATGTGTCAACTTCCTGGAAGAATACGTGGGCTTCATTAGAAAAGTATTAAAAAGTTTTAATCGGGAATGATTTTGCCAAGCTTCAGTCAGCTTTAGTAATAAATTAACAATTGGAGAAGAAGAGGGATTGTCATGAGCCCAGGCAAGCGACCTTAGCATTACTGGGGAGACGAAAGGTTGAAATGTGGGTGAAAAGGCATATCACATATATTTACACAGCTTTTCCCTCAGGAGTAGGGGATTTTTTGTTTATCTTTAAACTTTATATGCCTATTTAGCACTTATATTACCAATTTCATTTGTTCCAGAATGACAGGAAATTATGCCATTTTTTAGCAGTCATATTTAGTTTGAGTTTCAGGGGCCACAAAATTGGTGAGAATCCAGATTTGTGAAGATCATGAGATTCATGACATTCCAGCCCCTTAGTTTAAGGCTAAGTGTATTGTGGAAACTCAGAAAATGAGTTGATCCAGTGACTAAATATATTGTTCTTAAACTTTGTTATAGAGAGAGAAATTGGGCAAAGTGAAACTGAAACCTGTAAAGATGAAAGCAAAGAAACAAGAGGTTGAGATAAAGCGCACAATGACTGTGGAGGAGCTTGCAAAAGTGATGCATAAGGATATAGGTGAGTCGGTTCTTTCAAATAATGCCTGGAAATCAGTGATGGATTGCTACCGGTTTGCCCCAATTTGGGCAAACTAGTAGCTGTGGTGGCGGGAAGCTCTGCCCACCTGTCCGGACGTCATCAAATATAATCTGCGCATGTACAGAAGTGCACGTGCAAATGAAGCATGCATGCGCGAGCAAACCTGTAGCAAAGGTAAGTAAACCCACCCCTGCTAGAAATTACAAAAGGAGCAATTACTGATCTTCCTTTCAGCTGATTGATATCCTTGTGTTACAGCTTCATTTTTTAATCCCACATATTTAGTTTCAAAGGCAGGGGCATATACTACACAAAAAAAACCATAGAGCACTGGCAGTCCACAATTTTAGAAAAATCTCTGATTTCTTCCTTCCTCCAGGTCATATTTTCTGATTTTTGTGTACAAAGAGATACACATGGTTCAGATTAACCATTGCCCCTTCATTTCATTTTTGTATTTTCCTCTCATATTTTCTGGATTACTGCCTGAGAAACAGATCTGGCCTAGTGTGCTACCTGAGACTGTGCTCAGGCACAGAATTCAGTATATAATTTGTTCTAGTTCTTGAATTGTCTCCCTTTAGTCTTTTTTCATTGCATAAAATATATTTTAACAATGTGATGGTAATGATAACAGCATTGAAATCTGACAAAGCATCAAAGTATTTGAGGACTGCACATCCTGTCTGGACACTGGAAATTACATGACAAACATTTTCTCCAGTTAGCGCTATTATTAAGAAGGGCCGCCTTGGTGGTGGCTCCCTTTCCCTGGAACATCATTTCCCTAGAGATTAGAATGGCCTCCACTCTAATACTCTTCTGGAAGGCCCTGACGACCTGGTTCTGCCAGTGGGCCTGAGGAACCCAGAACAGGATGGAGCCCATTAAATAGCCCGTGTGATTTGCTGTCACCGGGGTGAGGGGTGATTTTATTATATTAATTTATTTTATTCTTTTTATTAGTTTTATTGTTTTAAATGAGGTTTTATATTCTGTAAGCCGCCCTGAGTCGCCATGGGTGAATAGGCAGCAATGTAAATTCAATAAACAAACAAACAAACAAATATATCATAGGCCTCTTCCCTGGTTGGATCATTGCTCAATGAATGTTATGTTTTTATACTCAGATCATGTGTATGAAGCTCTGCTGAACACAGATATAGATTTAGATTCACTAAAACCAGATTCAGTCTTGGAAATAAATTGGATCAAAGACATCATTAAAAAATCTGGCATGCAATACAAATGGGCTGAGCTGAAAGAAGAAAAAGTAAAAGAAAATAAAGACGCATTTAGAAGGTAACATCTAAGCTTAAGTGGGTTTTTTATTACTGGATTTAAGCATAACTTGTATAATATATGTAATCCACTGTATGTGAAGTGCATAAAATGATGGGCCCATGAAGACTGTATTTTGTTACTGTTAATCAGTGCCTAAACTGAAGTCCAGTTTTATCTAGATATACTGCTGTGCAAGCTATGATCTATAATGCAGTTAAATCCTTTAAAGGCAACATTCTGTTCCACATATTCTATCACTAGGAAGCATGTATAGTGTACGGTTTCTCTCAAAGCCACAGTTTAATTTTCAGTTAAAAGTAAATCATGAAAATATTTATTGGAACTTTTAATTAGTAACATAAATTATATTTTTAATGTATATTTATTTGGATTATACTAATCATATTCACTGTGAAAGTATGTTCAGGATTGAATTGTCTTGCATGAGACCTGCATCCTTTTAGCTATTTTGTCACTCCATCTTCTTATCACATCTATTCCTATTTCATGTATTTGTTTTGCAATTTCATCCCTCAGTGTATTTCTTATATATTGATCACTCACTTTTGTATTCAATCCACTTTAATTCCATATCCATTTTTCACTCCATTCCCACTGCAGTTAACTTTTTATGTATCTCCAACATAGCCAATTCTTGTTTCTATATCACAGCAAAGCAAATACCTTTATATGCAGCCATTTAAACTTCTTTAGGAAGCATTCTTTCCCCTCATCAGACCATAATATTATTACAACATTTCTGCTATCTTAAAATTTCTCCTCAATATCCCCATCTTCAGTAAACATTATATCAAACTAGATAAGTGCATCTACATATTCTTTCTTTTTGCCATTTATATATAATTTGCATTTGTTCACTTAATTTTCCTTGTTAGGTAAGTTTTTGATGTATTCATGTTTCATATCCATATTTATACTATCTAATATTTTGTCTGAACAACACATTTAATATCACCACAATCATTCTGTACACATTTATCCATAAATACATGAAATAACCACAGGACATCACACATTTTTGATCAATGATGAATGGTAAGTATTCCATTTATTTTTTAATGTGCTTTTTCCTTCATATATTGTTCTTACTTTATTTAGTAACCAAACTTCAGTTTCATTTTTACATAAAGTAAAGCCTATTTACTTTCTCTAAATTAACAAATGTGCTGTAAACATATTTTTTCACATTCATACATTTTTCAGTGGCCTGCCAAGAATCATAACTATACACATAAACTGCCTAACATCTGAAATTCCCAAATATTGTTTATATCATCTCTTACATATTTCAGTCAGGATTTTGTCAAACATTTTCCCAGGCACTCGTAACAAATGAATTATCCCTGTGTTTTTAGCATGACTTTTGCTGCCTTTCTATTTGTATGCAAAATGAAGCTACTTCTGTTTAGAGAGAAGGAAAACTGGAACCAAAGTACTACAATGACATCTTCAGTTCATATGAATAGAAAACAAATAGTAGCCCACAAGAATTTTTATCTGCCTTCTACTAATGTTAAACATTTTATTGCATTTTGATATGAAATAAAAGAATTCATATAACCTTTTAAGTATTTTACATACTTAATATATTTTACAATAATCTTTAAAGCAGCTAAAAAGGGTAATGTCTGGGTTCCAAATAACACCCCCAATGAAAGACTTGCAGGACTGACAGATAGTATGTATGTATATATGCATGCATGCATGCATGCATGCATGCATCTATTTGTTTATATCCCACCTTTATTATTTTTACAAATAACTCAAGGTGGCAAAAATATCCAAAACACCTTCCTTCTCCTATTTTCTCCACAACAACAACCCTGTGAGGTGGGTTGGCTGAGAGAGAGTAACTGGCCCAAAATCATCTAGCTGGCTTTCACAGCTAAGGAGGGACTAGAATTTAAAGTCTCCCAGTTTCTGGTCTGGTACTTTAACCCGTAGACCGAAGTGGCTCTGCCCCCATACTTCCTGGGAAAGAAGGTGAACTATGAAAAAAAATCACAGTTTGTGATTTTCATGAAATTTGAACTGATGATTTTATAAAACAAGCTAATTTATTTAGTGTTAAAAAGTGTTAAGAACTGATTGATCCTATAGAAACTGATGTACTGCTGTAACAAAACAAGTTGCTCCTTGGAAAAGTGGTAAAACACCTCCCTTCCTTGCAAAAGGTCTTAAATGAGATAGATTTCTCTGAATTCCTGGAAAATCACTTCCAGTGGTGACACTGCAGAGAGTTATGGTTCAGTGGTCTAATTTGCTTGTGTACAACTTATGAATTCTATTCCTGAGTTTAAATACAACTCATTACAGCGATTCTGCTCATAGTTTTATATAAGCAGTTGATCTGGAAACCCAAAATCTTTACTTAGGGCATGATTGCAACCCTCATGTGAGTTTCCCGGTACCCTGAAAGTGCAGCTCAAACTTCTGGTGGCAAAAAGGCAACATTTTTTGGCCATCTTTCATGGATAGGTGCAGTTAGAGGCAAGGCTTTGCTTCCCAGGAGTTATCCAGAGGTTATGCATTAAAGTACCCTTTTCCAACACCCCCTCAAATGCCCAAGATTTTCAGTTTTCCTTCTTGTTGCCAATATGACATGTTGTTCACTGAAAAGTCAGGAGGCCAAAACTTCACAGGTTCCCTATTTATAATTTAGCCATGAAAAACATGTTTCTTTCTCAGGTAGAAAAACAACATCTTGAAGACACTCTAATTCCAAGCTGTTAGTTGTTGCAAAAAGTTCAAATACAGAGATTGGGAATTTTAAGAGCTTTGTTAAGCATAGAATACAAAACATAAAAAAGGCTTATTTCATGTAAAATTGAATATGTTACTATTGATTGCAGGCCTCTTCAAAATCCAGCTTTGTTAACGGCCAGGCCTCCAGTCATTACTGTATTGGGCCATGTTGATCATGGAAAAACTACATTGCTTGATAGCCTGCGAAATACTAATGTGGCAGCAATGGAGGCAGGAAGTATAACACAGCATATTGGTGCCTTTCTTGGTATGATTTATTTGAGTATTATTCTTAGTCGTCTTTGGATGAAGGATAAAAAGTCTGTTGCTTTCCAAATGGTGATGGACTTCATCTCCCATTATTTCTCATTGATCATGTTGGTACAAGCAGATAAATATCACTGGTCCATTGCTTTTATTTTGTGAATCTAAAAATAATGTAAATATTTTAAATCAGTACAGCAGCATCTGGATCGTACTTTACAATGTTGTCAATTTCTCATCTGCAATAGTCATTATTATATCAAAATTGCATTACTATAAAATGGTAATACAATTTTGATACCATGACAATGTAGTTTCTTACTCAAGGTTACCTCATAAATTCATAGCAAATAAAAGGACTGTAAGAAGATAATGTACCAGAAAGTGAGCAAAATACAAGCTGGAAGGAGGGAAGGTGGCATGTAGAAGAGAAAACAAAATTTAAGGTCCTATGAGATTAGTGAAATAAAACTAGAATTTGCCAGGCAAGAGAAGCCATTATTTTAATGTATCTCAATGACCTCCCAGGGCCACCAGTAACCTGTGAAATACTTGTTAATTCAGAAAGGCAAGGCAGTTTAAAAGCTGGATCATATGTAAAGTCCCTGAATTCTTTGCTGTGCAATCAGCAATCAACTGTTGTATAGGAGGTTTGTATTCCTATTCCTGTGTGCAGTACATTCTAATTCAGCTGTCATGCCTGGGTGCTTGTTGCCAGTTTCAGCTTAAAGCTAAATTCAGGCTTAACTACATGGAGGTTTACTGCCAAACCTACTGTAAGTGTGAAATCTGACAAAAGTCACCTCTCCTGTCCTTGGAGCAAGGTTGCCTCAAGAACTCAAGTTTCAAGTCTTAGCTAAGTCATATGAAGTTTCTCAGTCTGGTCTTAACAGCAACTTAATACATGTTATCTTGTCTATTTTCTGATGTCAAAAATGGATCCTAACTAGTTTCATTGCCGAATCAATTATAGTTTATAGAGCAGGAGCCTCTCTTAAGTGGTGTATTGGACTTAGGTGCATTGGACACCTCTAATTTCCAACCTTGCTGACTGTTATATGAGAAAATTGTAGTCCAACATAACTGGAGGATGCCACTTTGGCAAAAGTTAGCAAATAATAGAGAAACGAAGATAAACTTATCACGAGTAAAGCCCCAAATAAAGCATTGTTTTGTAGAAAAATTTAACAGCTGAACATGGACTATAGAAAAGTGACTGTCAATTTTAGGCAATTTCTCTGTTTAGAGTTTTACTTGTATGAGGAATTATTACAAATCTAATGGAAGCAGCTGTTCAGTGTGTTCTGTGAAAGTGATATGAGAAGCATTAAACTCTTATTCAGAAGATACTGTATATGTTTCCAATTGTTTTTGCAGTGCAGTTGCCTTCTGGGGAGAAGGCAACATTCTTGGATACTCCTGGCCATGCTGCCTTTTCAGCCATGAGGGCAAGAGGTACACATATCACTGATATTGTTGTACTGGTGATAGCTGCCGATGATGGTGTGATGGAGCAAACTGTGGAATCCCTTCAACATGCTAAAAATGCTAATGGTATTCATGGATTTTGTTCTCATTTGGGGAGTTCAGGGAGGAGATAAGCACTACTATTGACATATTACTGTTACTGAATATCTTACTATTTGAAGATTTGTTAGTAGTCATCTAGAACAAATTACACATGAATCTGAAAGTTGCCCCTCCACATTTTTTTCCGCTCTCAGTTCCAATCATTGTTGCCATCAATAAGTGTGACAAACCTGAAGCTGATCCTGAAAAAGTAAAGAAACAACTGCTGGCTCATGATATTGTTTGTGAAGACTATGGAGGAGATGTTCAGGCTGTTCCTATCTCTGCATTAAAGGTAATCCAAATCAGTTTCAGTGCCATCCCTAAGGTAAATCTGTATCACATTGTTTATTAGCAGTAAAAATTTGATTCTTCAAGAGTCACATGATACAACATTGGGTAGAGTTTTTAGGAGAGGAAAACCTTCATCTGAACCTCTACTCTAGGATCCAGCTGTTTGGAGAAAAGCAGTTCTTTCTCCGCACTGAACAGGAAAACTTCCTAATGAGGAAAAGAAAATACTTTATTTTGCTATTCATTCCTAGGTATTGATCTTGGAAGATACGATAAAAGAGGCTAGAATCAGCCTCCAGCATATCCTAGATTTTAAGGCAATAGATCTTCAGTAAATCATCTATGCATACTGAATTACTTACAATGATCGTTAAGTCCTACCTTTGCTGAATTACTTTTGACTTTTCTGACCTAGAGCCATAACTTGATGAACTTAAAAGAGGCAATTGTAACTCTTGCTGAGGTGATGGAACTGAAGGCAGATAGCACAGGCCTCGTGGAAGGTATTATAATAGAGTCTCGTACAGATAAAGGAAAAGGGTGAGCATGCATCTTTTCATTCTATTTCATCTTTGGTTGGGAGTTGCTCTAAAATTTCCAATAGTGCAATTAAATAACAATGCATAATAAATTAAAATTTAAAAACTGTCCTTTTGTAAATTAAATTAAACTTTCTTGATTTAAAACATGTGATTTTACACAGAAGAGATTTCTTCTAGAAAACTTGTTTGCTTGGATTTAATCTCTCCCGCAGCACTCCAATAATGTGTCAGTGTGAAATTTGCCTTATTGAAAAGCTATTGCGATCAATTCCCATCAATTCCATCTATATCACACACAATAGGCTCCCTGCTACACCTGAATTGGGGGCGGGGGAGACACATTAATGAAAAAAATGAATGGAAAGACAGCCTGCAGCAAAGCAAAGCATCAGAATTCAAGATCATATTAATTGCCAAGAAAGTCTTTAAGCCCTACTTGGGCTTCCCAAGCATTCATAGATGCTTATTGAGCATTCTGATTATTGGCAAAATGTTTCTAAAGATAGTTTGAGTGAAAAATACATTATTCTGATCTGTTTTATAGATTTGTGGCAAATTAGATTTTAAACTGAAAAAATTATATAGATATATTGACATAATAAAGCTCTATAAAGAGGCTTAGACATTAAAACATACCATTAATTGTGAATAGCAAATCAAATGTCATTTTTCTTTTTACTTGCCTTCCACCTGACCCCAGTCCAGTAACCACGGCCATTATCCAAAGAGGCAGTCTGAAAAAGGGCTGCATTTTGGTTGCTGGAGAAACCTGGGCCAAAGTGCGACTGATACTTGATGAGAATGGCAAAATCATGGAAAATGCTTCCCCTGGTTTGCCCACGGAGATCGTGGGGTGGAAGGAGGTCCCTGCAGCAGGGGACGAAATCCTTGAAGTTGAATCTGAGGTAAGTACATTTCTTGTTTTAGTATTCAGGTGTAATGTTCCCAAAATTGTCTTTATTCCATGTTTATCCAGTTTCATCCAAGATGCACCAAAAATGTTCTGCAGAAGTAAAATACCAGGGAGAAGGAACATGTTTTTTTCAACATATGGAAATAGTTTAATTCAAGCAGGAAAGACTTTTATCTAGTCCATGTGGCACTTGCTCAAAACTGGACCAATATTTTAATACTTTTGTTGATAGTTCATTTAGTTGAGAAATATAATATTGATTCAGTTTTAATTTCTGATTATTCACCAGTAGTAATGTCTTGATTTGGATAAAAAAAAATATGTAGTAGGGGGAAATGACATTTTAATGTTATTTTTATTGGAAGGTGCTCACTTTGTTGAGTTATAATAAAGGTACCAATATGGTGTTTTTTCATTGTTGTACAGTACGCTGCTCAGAATCATTTTCTATGAGATTGGTGGTAATATAAATTTAATAAATATTTTTTTTCAAATTAAAAGAGGGTCAACTAATTTGGGTATAGTTTACGGATATATTTATAGCTTTTTGGGATAAGCTAATAACATGCCTCTATGGAAAAAGATGCTTAAATTACAATATAGAAATTTTACATGTATAAATTATAGTATACAAATTCTAAGTTCTATGTACAATATAGAATTCTATAAAAGTCATTTTCCCAGTGCCGAAGATGATGGTCAGGCACATTTGGATATTGTTCAAATGGTAGAAAATTAAAATGTTACGTTATGCTTTTATGAGAATTTGAGATCATGGAGTACAGGTAGACCTTGCTTATTGATTGCCTGGTTCAGTAATTGTTTGAAGTTACCACAATGCTGAAAAAATGTTATGATCAATGCCCACCTTTGTGAGCTTTGAAACATCACTCAGTCATGTGATCACCATTAAGACTCACCGCCCTGAGTCCCGTGGGAGAAGGGCAGTATAAAAATTTAATAATAATAATAATAATAATAATAATAATAATAATAGCCGTGGTGGCACAGTGGTTAGAGTGCAGTATTGCAGACTACTTCTGCTGATCACCATCTGCCAGCAGTTTGGCAGATCAAATCTCACTAGGCTCAAGGTTGACTCAGCCTTCCATCCTTCCGAGGTGGGTAAAATGAGGACCCAAATTGTTGGGGGCAATATGCTGACTCTGTAAACCCCTTAGAGAGGGCTATAAAAGCACTATGAAGCAGTATATAAGTGCTATTGCTAAGTGCTATTGCTATTATAGTCAGTATGGGTGGTTGTGTGCTTCACTTGATTTTTGCTCCCCTTGTAGAGCAGAGAGATTGTAGAGGAAGGAATTACAAAAGAGTAAGCAATCACACAATGGGGAATACACATTGAAAGGAATGTGGTGGCACCAGCATCCCTTAGCACACTTAGGGCTGGGAGCCATGAGCACACTATGCAACGGCAATGATAGGAGCCAAGCTATGCTGGCAAATTAACTGGTTAATTACTTTTGTTCTGCCAAGAAAAGGGCACATGAAGTTGTTGAATGGAGACTCTATGTGAAACAGCAGGAAAAGATCAAAAAAGATCAAGAAATTATAGAAGAGAAGCAAAGGGCTCATCAGGAAGACTACAGGAAGAAGCGAGAGGGTCTCATGAACATGAGCTGGAGACAGAGAGTATATTTAATAAAGAAGAGCCAAAAGGAATCCATGACCAGGCAATCTGAAAAAGTTACTCAGAGTGACCAAAATATGTTGCCTCTCATTATCAAAGGTATAATCATTTTTCTACTGCTTATTTATCTTTGTGCTCAGCTCTACACTCTTGTTTGAGTTTTTAAACCTAAACCCCAGCATCCATCTAGGCCAGGGGTGTCAAACTCAAGGCCCGGGGCCAGAGTTTGACACAAATAATTCCTTTGTTGCTGAATCCCCCACACTGAATTTATAAGTTTTATTATTTATCTTCTTTTATTATCTTTATTGGTTTTATATGAGGTTTTATGTTCTGTAAGCTGCCTTGAGTCGCCATGTGCAAATAAGCGGCAATATAAATTCCCTAAATAAAAATAAATAACTAAATAGCACACATTCCCAATTCAATAGTACCGTGATGGCGAACCTATGGCATACGTACCAGAGGTGGCACACAGCGCCCTCTCTGATGGTACGCAAGCAGTTGCCCCAGCTCAGCTCCATTGGGCATGCGCGCGCATCTCCTGCCGGCCAGCTGGTTTCAGATCTCTGCCGTGCATGGGGGTGGGGCGCATGCGGGAGACATGCACGCGGGGAGGCCCCATGTGCATGTGCAGGGGGCAAGGGAACTGCGGGGGGGTGTTCTGCACAAATTGCATTATGGGTGCAGGCGCTTTCCACTTTTGGCATGCGACGACAAAAAGGTTAGCCATCACTGCAATAGTATAAAGTTCCTGTGTTATGTGACTTGCTGGAGTATGATTTTTCTTCTTTCCACTGAAATTAACTACCGGTAGATTTCTTGTTTCACCAAGGTGATGTTGATGGCTCTGTAGAAACCATTTTGAATATTCTGAAAACCTATGATGCTGATGAAGAATGCATATTAGATGTGATTCATTGTGGAATTGGAGATATTAGTGAAAATGACATAAATCTAGCAGAATCATTTAAAGGTAAGGAGTTGTGATCTGAGGTTATCCATTTGTTGGACTAATTAGAACTAATGGCTTCTTCTTTAATTAAGTAAATTAGGTAGTCATAAATGCACAGAGTGGCTAGCAGTTACTATGTGCACCAGGGGTGGGTTCTACTTACGTTTACTACCAGTTCGCATCGCGCCCACACGTTCTGTGCATGCGCAGAAGCTTCTGTGCATGCGCAGATCAACTTCGATGACATCCGGGTCAGTGGGTGGAGCCTCTCGCCGGTTTTACTACCAGTTCTTGCGAACCAGTCTGAACTGGGGGCAATCCACCACTGATGTGCACTTTCCTACTCCTCCACCCCTTAAAATTTGGGGTCAATTTGATTGCAATTATATACACATCTGATATTACTTATAGGGTGGTACACAAGGCTCCTTTTCAGGAAACTGAAGTAATGCTCCATATCAATTTCTGAGTGTAGCATAAGCAATTCATATACTACCAGTGTTCATATACAATTTTCGTCTGTGATGTGGAAAATAGAGATTATATGTCTCATTCCTTTGCCTGTTTTGCTAAATTCTGTCTATACTCTGGCTTTCTGACCTGTACTGTGTATAGATATTGCATGAGAATAATGAGATGTTCTGGGATTCTATTTTCCTATGCATATCCCACACCTTGACATAATCAGTGAAATCAAGAGTCCCTTCTGAGTCAAGGAAGCACATACTTCGTTTGTATTCCTTGGCTTTCTTAATTATCCAGTGTTCATTAGCAATAAGGATTGTGCTCCTTGACTGTTTCTAAAGTCAGTTTCAATCTCTAGCACAGTGATGGCTAACCTTTTTGCCGTTGCGTGCCAAAAGCGGGGGAAGCGGGGGGCAGTCACGCACTCGTGTGCCCACACCATTTAATGCCTCCCCGCCCCCGTGCATGCACACTCCCCCCGCTTTTGGCACGCAACGACAAAAAAGGTTACCAGTGGGCCCGGTAGGCCTGTTTTTCACCCTCCCCAGGCTTCAGAGGCTTTCTTGGAGCCTGGGGAGGGCAAAAACAGCCTTCCCCATCCCCCTGGAGGCTCTCTGGAGGCCAGAAATAGCCCATTTCCTGACTTCTGGTAGGGCCGGAAGGCCTGAAAATCATCTTGCAGGTGCATGTATGCGTGCTGGAGCTGAGCTAGGGCAACGCTTGCGTGCCCACAGATATGGCTCCGCGTGCCACCTGTGGCACCCGTGCCATAGGTTCGCCATCACGGCTCTAGCATCTCCTGTTCCCTAATCTTCATTGGATGATGAATTTATGTACTTCCCTAATTGTCTAAAAAGCCAGAACTATTGCAGTTTTAATTCATTTCCATGAAATTTGGCTGGTTACATATTAATCAGAAATAAGACTTTGAAATAAACCAGTCAGTTATAAATAAGATCTATTTCAAACTTTGGGATGTTGAATTTTCCAAAGTTTATTTTAACCATGAACTCTAATTAATTTGCAACTATATCTGTTATCTTCCTAGCTGCCAAGAAATTGAGAGTGTACAAATCCAATTTTTCAGTGGGAATGTACAGGCTTACTGCTCAAGTTCAAATTTTGCTGCTTTGAGGCTTACTAGAGTGAATGAATTGTATTGTATTAATCCAGCAAATTCTTCCTTTTTCAACAAAATAGTTAAGCATATTGGCATTACAATGCACAATGTCTAAACCGAGTCTCAGAGTACAGCACTTGGTAAAACCCCAGAACCTGTCAGTAAATCTTTCGGCAACCGAAGCGTATTTCCCACTCTTAAAAAAATTAGAGTGAATTGTAATGTTTGAAAGAATATACAAATAGGCATAAGGGATTTGCTTGGATTTTAAAGTTTAGCTTTGGGAGATAAAAACCTTTCTTGCACCTTTGTCTTGGGGTACTTGGTACATTCTGAAGTTAATGAAAGAGAAGCAACAGTACTTCATATTTGTTCTCTTATTCATTTGACAGGTATCATCTATGGGTTCAATGTAAAAGCACATAAATCTATTCAGCAGATGGCTACTAAAAAGAAAGTAAAAGTGAAAATACACAATGTCATCTACCGGCTTGTGGAAGATTTACAGGAAGAGCTCAGCAACACTTTGCCTCTTGGTATAGAGGAGGATGTGATAGGTATCTCAAATATTGCAGAAGTTTCTGGAAGTTATCTAGTCGGTAACTGGGAGGGGACAGAAATCTGGGCTTCATAAACTTTGCTGTGCTAGTAGCTTCCAGTTTGCTACTAGTAGAATTCAAACTTAGGCTGCCTTCTAGGATCAGGACAGTTATTATACCAGTACTGCTAGAGTACTGATATTTGTGAAAGAAATAAAAAATTAAGGTTATTCTTGATTATTGCACTAGAGGAAATAAATCACAGAAAGTTGCAGGTGTTTGTTTTTCTAGACCTATTGTGGAGAAAATAATAAGCTGCATTTCAATAGTTGAAATCTAGCAGCAGGTAATTTTCTATATTCCCAGACTTTTAAACAATTCTATAGTTCTTTTCTTTGAAAAACAAAAACAAATTGTGCAAACCAATGTAAGTTTTGCTATGTGATATAGCTAAAAAGTAAAATTGGGGTGGTGGCAGATTTTAACACAGGCCAAGTGAGCTATGTTTATGTGGATTTTGAGAGTCTACATTTTAACCATGATTCTCATGTTCCCCTTATTTCAGGAGAAGCTGCCGTTTTAGCCACCTTTGAGGTTGATGTAGGAAAACATAAAGTTCCAGTGGCTGGCTGCAGAGTACAGAAAGGACAACTAAACAAAAAAATGAACTTTAAACTAATTCGCAATGGAGAATGTATTTGGACAGGTGGGTAAAGTGCATATCTAACTAGGTTTGTTTGTTACTCAGATACCACTTCATTGAAATGTTTTTTAATTTGTTGAAGGTGTTGCTTTTGATTAATATTTCTGCTACATTTCCTTCATACACTTGTCTGGATTATTTAAGTATAAATATGTGCAGTTCTGTATGAATGCTATGTATAAAGACCCACCCTTATAGCATTACTAATTCCCAATTTACTGACATGTCTAATAATGCACTATTACTTATACTGAAATTTTACTCATTTGTTTGATTTAGGATGCTTATCGTCCCTGAAGCACCATAAGGAAGATATTGCTATCGCAAAGACTGGCATGGATTGTGGACTTAGTTTGAATAATAATCTGAAGTTTGAAGTTGGAGATGAAATTGTTTGCTTCAGCCCAAAGGAAGTAAAGCAGATAATTTCTTGGAACCCAGGATTTTAAATCAGGCTGACTTAAATATGTAAGGCAAGAAAATTTGAATCTTATGAAGTAACATTTTAAAACCTAAGTGTTCATTACAAGGAAAACCAAAACATTACATTTGTTAACTGCAATTGTTGTTTTTCAGTCATTATTAAAAATTTTAGATGGTGTTTTGCTATCAAAATTCTGCATTCCCTGTAGCACTCAAACCAACAGCTATTGGGTCAAACACCTTTGTATGTTTAAATTACAGAACCTACCACACCCAAACCATTCTTGAATAGTTTGAAACATGAGGGTGACTGTCATCTCTCACACTATAATGTTCAGCATATTTTTCCAACTTGGAGCTGCAAACTGCTTTTGCGGGCCAATCAGCCTTACATAAAACTAGAGTTGTAGGTAATTTTTAGGTAATTATGCTTTTTTATACCAACAGTGCATGGAAATGAATAAGGAAAAAATACTGATAATCAGTTACAGTACAATAACGCTATAAACAAATAGTAATACAGTATTTCTGGAATAGAGTTTTGCAACCATGATAGCATAAATGTATGCTAAAAATGCAATATACCCTTCCCATTTTCCTAATATGTACTATAGAACAGAATTCCCCAACCTTTCTGGGTTGGCAGTTGGGGAGGGCAGGTGCTTTTATGTGTCCATGCATGAGTGCGAATGGGGCCCCAATGCTCATAGCAAGAGAGGGGTCTGCGTGTGCACATACTGGCCAGTCACTCGCACGACTCAGCGGCCAATAGGCCACAGCATGGTAGTGGGCCGCAGCCCACAGTTGGGGACCCGCTATAGATTTATGATAGTAGATAAAAGGACAGAAATCTGCTAACACAATTTCTACAAAAGGAACTAAAACTACTACCAAAACAGGCAACCCTCAGCTTTTGAAAAAGTTGTTCTAGTTCTATAATTTTTTTAAAAAGTAATTGGAACTATAGAATCTTTAAATTCAAGTATGGCTTTGTCTGAGTTAGTTAGCAGGTAACTTTATGCAAAATAATGCCCCCCCCCCAGTTTTTCACTTATGAGCATATCATGTCCCTACAATAGAAACACACTTTAATTTTTTTTTATAAATCCCTGCTTTATACATTTTTGCAATTATGAGAAGCAAACACAGCAATGTTTAAAGGTTTTTATTAAAACAGACACATTCACTTGTCTTCTGGTTTGTTGAAGCAGTATGTCAAGCAGCACTTGCCACAATAATGTCTATCAAAGTGGCTAGCCATGAACACTCCGGCCCCACATTCTTCAGAGGGACACTCACGGCGTAAACGGCTGATTTTGCCATTCTCATCCACCTGTAAGAAGAAATCCTCAGTAAATAGTGCAGTACTGCATTTACTTCAAAAGCAGGTTTATCTATAAAATTATAATTAGAACATAAAAAGTTTTTGGAACAACTGCCTTTAGAAAGATTCAGGACTCTACAAGATGGAAAGGAAGACTTGAATAGAGCTACCCATTTTTGAGTAAGAGGAAAGTAAAAAGTAGAGGCCGAGACAGTCTGCTAGATTTTTTTGGAACATTCAGTAACTGCAGCAATCTTTCCCCAGCTGATCAGACTTTGTATATCTAAACCACAGGTGTCATGTGACATATCACAATGTTTTTCCCCTTCGCGGAGCTGGGGTGGGCATGACCTGTGTGTGATACATCTGGCCCGTGGGCCGCCAGTTTGACACCTGTGGTCTAAACTAATGCAATGTTCTATACATGCAACAATCGTTAAGTAGTAGATGGAAACCGGAAATGATGCAGCATGCAGGCTGCTGACTGGTATAAAATACAAGTTTATGAAAGATCATACCAGCATTAGCTATCAAACAGTTGAAAGGGCTAGCAATTTTGGGCCTGTATCTGTGAGACTGCCTCTCCGGCTATGAACCTGACATAGGAACTGCCAAAAGCTTGATTTTGGCCTATGCTGACAGACGTTTCTTCACTTGAGAACTTATGTGGTTCTCAAGTGAAGAAGGCAGCAAATAGAAGATACCTTATGTTGTTTTATCTTTTGAATATTATATTGCTGTAAATCTAGAGTTTCAAAATAAAGCTGTAGGATAAATTATTAATAATTAGTATAAAATAAACAATTTAAACTTTTGAACTAGTACTATTCATTGTTTGGTAGTAGCTTCCAATAGTTCTAGTTCTGCAAACAGAAAACATTGCATTTGTCACGTGAAGGAAAATGGCTTTCTAGCAAAATAAACAACCAGCAATAATTTATATTGAATGTCAAAATAAGACAGCCCCTGATAATAAGCCCAATCAGGCTTTTAACGCATGGCAATAAGGCCAAGCGCTTATTTCAGGGTTCAAAAAAAATATATGACAGGGTCTTATTTTTGGGGAAACACGGTATTAGACAAATAAAACCTGTATTTTTTTCTTTCTGTTCAATTGTATCTGATTCAAATGTATCAAATGGTTGCCATTGCCTCCTTTCTATAGGGCTAAGAGAAAATGACAGGCTCAAAGTCACCCAGATGGCTTTGTACCTAATGTGGAATTAGAATTCATGGTCTCCTGCTTTCTAACCTGATATCTTAACTATATAAAACTGACTCTCTAAAAAAACTGTATAAATTATATATATTAAGATTATTTAGACATATATACACACAACATACATATACATGATTATATTATCACCTTGATATATAATCAAGGCAGGCTTTAAAAAATCTTATTTTTTTCTGAGAATCTGCAGCTTATTACTACCAGCTCTTTCTCCTGAATTCAAGTCGCAACAGTGAAGCTGATTTTACCTTGTAGTATTTAAGGACCGCAAGTTTCACCTTCTTTCTCTTGTGTTTGTTCTTCTTAGGAGTGGTGTAAGACTTCTTCTTTCTTTTCTTTGCCCCACCACGAAGTCTCAGCACAAGATGAAGTGTTGACTCCTGAGTTTTGGATTTTTTTAAAAAAGAAAATAATATTTTTAAGGTCAAAATATAAATTTAATAAAATAAATAAATAAATAAAAAACATCCAGATTTGAGCGTTTCTGTGATGCTGCAAAAAGCACAGAATTAGACAAGGAAATCAGAAGATACTTTTCTATGCAGTCATGAAGCTTGGTCAAGTCATTCAGCTCACTATGCGGCTATTTGGAAATAGTATGCTTGCCTAGTCCTTAAAAAAACCAGCATACTTGAAAAATCAGTATAACATAACTGGTCCTTAAATGCTAATGCCAATAAAATAGACAAATTTGGGACTTATGAAACCTTGTTTATTAAAATCCAAAGTAACTATGAACCAAATGCAAAATCTGGCCCTTGCCTACTGCATTGTAAATCATGAACTAAGAGATAATTTAATAATTTAAAGGAAAGTAATTAATATTGTCTTCTAGTAAAACTTTAGACATTATGAGAAGACTTGGCTCTTTGGAAAAGACTCTAATGCTGAAAAAGCTGGGAGGAAGAGGACAAAGCAGTAAAATGGATGGACTTAAGTTTCTAGCTATGTGTTTGTTATAACTTGAAAATGAAGTGGTGGTGCATAAGTTATTAAAATTCCTGGAAACCAGAAACCATTGCCTACTTACTACAGATGCTGCAGAAGAAACAGTAATTGTAATACATAATTATGCCTTTCAAATCTCATTCCTGCAAAGATAACCTTCTATTTGCTAAAAGATAAATTTACAACTTGTGGGTTTAGCAATATTGAAGTCAGCAATACATATGGGGAACTGATGGCAAATGAACTCATCTAGAGCAAATTGTGCTGACCAGAAGATATCTTTAGTAGAATCAGGACCTATTCACACACAATATATAATTATTGCCCAAGAAGAAGATGGAAGGTGATGTTCACCATTTGTCTATTGTATATTATGAAATTATTGTATTGAAAGGTTTCAAACATTAAAATACCTTTTGGATGTTATAATCAGACAGAGTACGCCCATCCTCTAATTGTTTGCCAGCAAAAATTAAACGCTGTTGGTCAGGAGGAATTCCTTGTTGGGGAAAAAAGTAAAGATTTTTGTTGTGTTTTTAAGCAATTATTCTCAATTTATTTATTTCACTGTTAATCCTATCAGTTCTGCTTTGTGAAGGACAGATATATTTCAAATACTATCAGGTTATAACACATAACTATCACACTAAATAGATCAAATATATCTTGAGAAACTTCTCAATAACTATAAAGCTTTTATTAATCTTAATTGGCCCTTTTAAAATTGAAACATACAAGTGCATTAAATGGGCTTTTATGTAGTTCTTGATGTTCTCTAAACTTGGTTGTTTGCTTGAAGATATTTTGTAACCTAACTTGGTAACATCATTACTGCTAGTGAGGGTGGAGTTTGTTCCCAAATAAGCAGGGATTAACACTAGACAAAAATCAAGCAGAAAAACATCCTAATCAAAGATCTCACAGGGTTGTTGTGTACATTCACCACCTTGAATTACCTATAAAGTAAGCAAAGTCAGCATAAGTAATCTATAACCAAGGAGAAAACCACACCCCCAATATTGGTAGAGTAAGCTACTGTCTCTAAACAGAGACCTAACCCTGCATTTACTAGCACTGATGATGCTAACTAGTTTGGCACTGATGTGTCTGCAGGCAAACAACCAAGTTTAGCATCAAGGATTCTACAGTTCAACCCTGAGCTACAAACAGTATATTCTCTTCTAAAGAGCCATTATATTATAAATCATTTGCTGGAACTAGAATTAGCAGAAGACTCAACAGAAGCTAGAATTACTTACAGGCTCTAAACAACTTGGTACAAGTTTATTTATAGAATGATATTCCCCAAATTATTAAGTCTCTGGATCAGGGGTGTCAAACTCATGTCGTCACATGACATATCATTACTTTTTCCCCCTTCGCTAAACTGGGTGTGGGTATAGTCAGCGGGTGCACATCTGGCCCATGGCCCGTGAGTTTGACAGACCTACTCTGGATGAAAGAAACATTTTTTGGGGATTCTCTTAAAATTCTTTGGAATAAGAAGTAATTAGTAACAGTCATACTAAACAATTTGTAAAAAAAATACAATTATTCAATATTTCCCAAACCCAATTTAAGAAATGTATCAAAATACACATTATCCTGCCAGTAGCAACCAGATTGACATCTGCTTTGTACTGCAACCACACTGACATATGATTAAATATATTATAGTAAATAATACATTTGGAAAAGTGAACACAATAGGATATATTAAATAATACACAGAGCCAAAATACTTTTATGACTTGCAACATCATATGCATTTTATGAATTAATTTCTCAGGACTATTGAATATGTTGGTCAAATAACTTAAATGTTAATTTTATGTGCTATTGCTGTTTGCTGATGATTCCTTTTTATGAGTTATTTTATTTTTTAAACAAAGAAAAAATAAGTATACATTTTTAGCAAAATGTATACTTATTTTTTAGCGACTAAAAATATTAGAAGGTGATACTTCCAGCATTGTATTATCATATGCTAGTTTAAAACCATGATGTGTTAAAGATTACAGCATACACAATATTCACATGGGAAGAAAAATCAGCTTTGTTTTATGCATGGAAAGATCCCCCCCTCTTTAAACACAAAGGAGCACTCCATATTAAACATGACATGTCTGGAAGAAAATCCCATTCATCCAGTGATGGCTGGATCTGAAGACTGAGATCTGAATAAAAGCAGCCCTCCAGCTGTATCTCCTATTCTAATAATTACCTAATCTGCATTTAATTCATTTATACAGTCACAATATGACTGCTGTATCTTTTCCTTTTTTTCAAGTGACAGAAAAGAATTACTGTCAGATTTTAGGTACGGTACTGCCTTCCATAATTATCTTGACTAGAAACCTCTTTTATGTGTGAAATCACCAAATTGGGCCATCTGGCTAGTGGATGATGAGAGTTGAGTCTATTATGGCTAGAAGGCATCAAACTGTTAAGTTGCTCAACAATATGCTTTTAATATACATGGGAGGTGTATAAAGGAAGGGAAGATGCTGGAGAGAAAGATCAGTGAGACAAAAGCAGTGGCTATGGGAAGGAGGGACAGACTCTGGGAAAATCAGGAAACAGGTGGACAGATGTGATATGCCAATTTAAACACTGGCAGTGATGGCAGAGAAAGGGGGGAAAACTGGCAGGCAGGCAATCCAGTAGATGCCATTCTGATAGCCCCTAAGAAAACAGAACAATTATTTGCATCAGCCTTGCCCAATTTGCCTAGCTGTGATGGCAAACCTAGGGCATGCGTGCACAAACTGGCACGTGGAGCCACATCTGGGTCCTCTTGCAGGTTTCTGGTGTGCATGCACGCGCAATTATCAGCTGGCTCTTTTGCGTGCCGAAAACTGGAAGAGCTGGTTTTCTATTTTCCTGCATGCACACCAGAAACCGAGAAAACTAACTGGCCAGCGTGCATGTGCACACCAGAAACTAGAAGTTCATTTTCAGGCGCGCGCATGCACCTTGGGCAGCTCTTCTTCTGGGTTCACTCGGTGCCGAAAAGGTTCGCCATCACTGGCCTATAGAATAAGGCTCACTTGATCTAAAGCCATAAAACCAAGTATTCTAGGTTGTTTCTACTGAATCATGGCTAATTTGAAACAACGAAGTAGAACTTTTGGAATGTACTGGTTTGTTCTGAATTCAAAATAAAATATTTTTCCATTTCATGCACAGATCTATTACCGTAAAATTTGGGATTGCAGCATAAAAGAAGTTTATCCAGTGTAATTTTACAAATAGTTTTAATTATTGTTTCCATTTATTGTTTCCTACTTGTGATGTGAGCAGCCCAGAGTAATTTAGGACACATTCCCAAATATCATAATAAATTATAGTATACCAACCTTCTTTATCCTGGATCTTGGCTTTGACATTTTCTATAGTATCAGATGGTTCAACCTGTTGTAAAAGTTTTAAATTAAGTTTTAAACTTAAAGGCTTATAAAGTCAAACTAGCTATGCATACATATTATACATATTATAGTTGGTTGCACAGTCAGCCAGAGGTTTAGACTAGATTTGGCAGTTTTGTCTATTAATCCCCTTCCCAAGGACCCGGGACAGTCAGATGTTTCATGGTGTTAAAAAGTATCATAGTATATAAGCTGTTCCTAAGTATGTAAGCTCTTCCAAGTAAAATTGCCCTTTTGCAATTGACTGATAGTGATTTTGTCAATGCTAATGTTCAAAAGGCATTCCATGTCTTGAAATTGCACTCAAGGTGTCTATTACTATAATTACCATAGTTGCTGTCATCACAATTGTTCTACTTCCACTTGAAACTGTTTGTATTTTGTGACTTTCTCCAGTTCATTCTCTTCTACTCTGCTGTCTCCAGGTATTGCATGTCCACTGTCCAGATTTTTATCAACAATTGTTTTGTATTGTGTTGCAGATGTTTGTGTGTTGAATTCTACTACATTTTAGCTTCTTCATTTTCTAATACTTACAGCTATTGCTGATTTCTCAATTCTGGTTTTATATGCTTAGTAAAATAGGGTCAAATTAAACAGGTCTATTAACTATAAAACATTTTACTATTTCAGCTTAAAAGCACTTCTTGTAGTACCTGTTGCCCTTGGCATTATAACTTCAATTCTACCAAAGGGTTATCATGTCTAAAATTCAATTTAAACCATACTTATATCCTTATATTTGGAATTTTACTTTTTTGATGAAAATGACCAATACTTTAACATGCTTCATTACCGATCACATGCACATAAGTCAAGGAAAAGCGAAAGCAATTAAACGAACATGGAAACAGGTAAATATTAACAGAAATAGTATATTCCTAATATTTATTTTTGTAATTTAAAATACTATCCGCTACCCTTCAAAACAAAGTTTCCTTCAGGGTGAGTTAGTTTCACATCAGTATCATCAAGTATGTAAAAAAGATAGGAATAGCATAATATTATAATAGCATAATACCAAAATACCACCTTTAGAGCACTCCATGGCTTAGGACCAGGGTACTTGAGACCGCCTTCTTCCACCAGTAGCCTCTCACCGACCAGTACACTCCCGTAGAGAGGGGCTCCTCAGGGTGCCGTCAGCCACACAATGTCCACTGGCAGCCCCCAGGGGGAGAGCCTTCTCTGTGGGGGCACCTGCCATCTGGAATGAGCTCCCCCCAGAGATACGGAGGATTGCAGACTTATGCACTTTCCGCCGCGCCCTCACAACATTTCTATTCCAGCAGGCTGGTCTGGCTTGACTCTCCCTTTTAAATCTGCTTTTAAGCTTTTATATACATTGGGTGTTTTTAAATTCGTTTTTGGGCCAAAATTATTTAATATGTTTTTAAATGGTTTTTTAACTTATATATGTATTTTTACCCTGTGGCTGTTCACTGCCCTGAGTCCCTCGGAAGTAAGGCGGTATATAAATTAAACTAATAAATAAATAAATCTTAGAACAGCCCAAAATATGTTAACAAAATAGTAAGGGATTCGTATGGGTAGCAAAGGATATTTGGTGTAAAAGTAGTAATTGAGAACATGATAAATATCCCATTCTAGCAATTTATCCCATTTCAAAGCTTTAATTGTTTCGGTATTTTTAATCTCCAGGCAAAAAGCAGGTAAAGCTTTTTCTACAATACACAAGGAACAAAAGTTCATTTGATTAAATTTGCACTACAGAAAAGGAAACTGTTTGCCCTCATGTCTTCTTGTAGCTTGGCCACTTATGGGACATGAGATGTTAAGAGGCCTTTGCCATAACTACTTCTTCTGACCACTTTATCTACACACTAGAAACAGCACTAAATCATATTTCCAATTACTTCGGGATTTTTGTGCCTGAAAAAAACGGAGCAGAAATTTGAAAACTGCAAACTCTCCATCTTCTGGATTTCCTGCATAGACCTCCAATTTTCTAACCAATGCCATCTTTGCCTTAATCCTTTAAACCTCTGCAAAAATTGCAGTCTTCCTATTAATTTACTTCTTTGTAGCATTATTCCATTGACGAAAATACCAATTATCTCCGCTCATTTCCTCGCTTCAACGCCCACGAGGAAGAGGCTTCTAACTTCCATTCTGCAGCGAGGCACCATTTTTACTCAATCTAACAATCCCGCGACAAATGCCCATCTCCACCCCAAAAGAGAGGAACAGACAGGTTGAAAAGGGAAGGAAACCGATTTGAAAAGAGCACCGGTTGGAAATCCACAGACTAACCCCCCTGCCTTCCTCACCTCGAGGGTAATGGTTTTCCCGGTCAGGGTCTTCACGAAGATCTGCATGGCGGCGGTAGAGCGCCTAGTGATGGTTGTACCTAGAGGGGAAAAAAACAGCGAAAAATCAAGGCTTCGTTCAGCGCCAAAGCTGAGGAAAAAAAGAAATTCGAAGTAGGCCAAGTGCTCACCCACCACCCGCTCTTAGAATGGCCGACGCCAAAAAGAGAGGCTGTTCCGCTGCGCACGGGGTTTCCGAGCCTTGAAACAGGGAAGAAGAGCCATGCGTCGCCACACCGTAGGACTACAATCTCCGAGACTCGTTTCTTTTCGAAATTATTGAAAAGCATGATGGGAGTAGTAGTTTTGGTTAAACGGCGGCGCCTAGTAAGTCGCGGAAGAATCATCAGGATTCTAAGCCGAATGTTAAGTAGACCGGAAGTGGGAGAAAGGAAGTGTGGAGGAAAACTACATTTCCCAGCAGTCCTCCGAAGGCCGCTAGTTTTCCCTCGCTTCCTGATTAACAGTTCCGCTTTGTTGTTACCAACAGTTGGCTTCTAGGAGAGTTTAGTTGGATGGAAGAGGTGGGTCTTCCTTGGCAGCATCGGGAGGAAAACGAATAGGCCGCTTTCTTAACGGCCTCTCGTCAGAGCGAGAAAAAGAGTTGATGGCCTCGCGTTGAGATAGTTCCCTTAGAGCCCAGAGGCTGCTAGGAAAAGGCAGATGGAGACCTTAATTGTGATGCTGAAGCTCTACAGACATAAGTATTATTAGTCAAAAATGGTGTTAAAGAAATGTTTCCAAAGGGTCTAAAATGTTTAAATGATTATAAGAAGTAAAATAGGTACATTGATTCCAGATTATCCTCTTAAGAGTTTTTTTAAAAATAATTTCCATTTAGTTTTTAAACAACAGAATAAATGTTATTAAGAATAAAACATAAATATATTAAATTATTAAAAAATACTTTTTAAAAAACTCATACTGTTCACATTAATAACAAAAATTATTATTTTATATTTAATAATATTATTACCGATAATATAGTGTAAGTGAAACTTTCACTTTTCTACATATCAAAATACTATTATTTATATTCATTGTTACAATTCAGTTTTTAAAGAAGAAAAATGTTTGAATTGTTAAAGTTATGATATCAGTAGTCGTGCTATCTGTTCTCCCATCAATACAATGCCAGTCCAAAGATTAAGAATTGACCATAAATATTTGGTGGTGGTTTTGTATCTGTTTGCTTATGTGACCTTTGTGTGCTACTGGTAAATGCCAAGTCTCTTTGAAATGAGATTGCATCCAGTCATGAGTCAGTGGTGGATGAATACACAGATCTGGCATGCATTACTGAGACATAGCTAGGCAAAGGTCTTGATGACATCAAAAATCTGCCCAGGTTAGGACCTACATTATATGTTATATTAACCTTGAGGGGAGCTGGGGACCTACATTACATCCTATATTAACCTTGAGGGTGTGGCATTGGTCTATTATTCTTAAAGCAGTAGTGGAGTGGGAATGCTTTAAATTGGGCTGTTGAAAAGCTGGAGGTCCTGTTATTATACTCACTATTTGCCTCCCAGCAAACTCTCTCCCTTGGCTTCTTGACCTGGTTATTGGGCTGGTGATAAAGACCCCCTCCTCCCCTCCCGCCTTTTGATGTTGGAGGACTTCAGCCTCATGTGTTGTGCATTGATTCTGGTCAAACCCCAGAGTTCAGGACTGCCATACAGTATCTGGGTCTGTCTCAGAAGTTGCATTTGGTTCAGAGTGCAGCACCCCATGTGCTTGCTGATTACACAATACACTACTGTCTATTGGTATACTTGTTGCCAATATATTTCTGAGTAGAATTTAAAATGCTAGTGCTAATCTATAAAGCCATATATGGCTTGGTGCCTAGTTGTGTGTAAGGTTGTATTGTGCCATTGGAATTGGCCTTGCCAATGTAATGGAAGGAGCTGATACTAGTTCCCCCTTTTAGAGAAGTAAGTGGGAATGAGGCATGACAACCCTGCTTTTCAGTGACAGCCTTTCTTCTGGAATGGCCTTCCAATGGACAACTGGTTTCTCATAGTATTCTCATAGTAATAGTAATAAATCCTTACAATAAAGAACCAACCTGGACACATGCAAGTATAGGCCCTAACATTCCTTCAAAGTTATTGTAATAACTTTGTAAATTTGTAATTATTACATCTGCAGAATAGATTAATAATAGCCAACTTCTAAGAAGTCCAATAAACAGGAATATTTTTTTCTGAACAAGCCAATCTTAAACTGTACTTAACATTTTTTAGAGTCTGAAATGATTTATTTTATGGTGTAGGATATTACAATTCTGTATTATGGATGGCAGATTACAATGTTCAAAATGTTTATCTGAAAATGATTATGTATCTGAAAAAACATTTTATGTTGATAATAATCTCAGTATTTCAAAATGGATGTTTAATATACTAAAAAAAATTAAAAATCCTTTCAGCTTTGTAAGATTCAGGCTTGGAAATATTTTGTTCCTAACTTATGGTTCAGTTTCTTATTCAGCAATCCATACTTACCTGATAATTTATTATTATTGAATTCAACAAGAGGTATTTGAGATCTGCAAAATCTTGCTATTACACACAACCTCTTCTTCCATATTCAATTTCATATGGCATTAAGGGCACTGCAACTAGATTTAGTTTATGGTCCTTAGTTTACCTGGGAATAAGCCATGTAGAACGCATCCTTAAAATTAATGTTTTAGATGAAATTTTCATTTCTTTTATTGATGTGGCATTATTTTTAGGTTTTGACTGAAGCGTGTTTTCTGATCAAAGTAATGACCCGATGCCTTAGTTGCTATCTGCAATGGAAATGTAGATGTCTTCTGCACCATGAAATCAGCCAGTGTTGGAACAAGTAAACACTCAGTGCTTCCTCCCATCATCCCAGAGACTGAGAAAGAATTTCTGGAGAGCATTCAGAATTATATCATTTCAGAAATAGAAAAAGTGGGCTGTACTGAGCAAGGACCAGCAGAGGATTATTACATAATATACAGAAATGTGTTTGAAATGGTAACTAAACACTTCTAAAGATATTCCAATTTTCCTGATCAGTGAGTGTGATCTCTATGGCTTTGGTATATTGTCTGACTTATGTTGAAATCAGTACAATAATAATATGTAGCATGAACTAGTGAGGCAACCTCATTTCTTATGACTTTGAATCCTCTGCAGTCTGTTAATAGTAATGCTGATTGATGTTTTTCAGTTGTAGAATGTTCTTAATGTTGTTTATGTGTTTTTTTATTGTATACCATTTCACAGTCACATTTTGTTAAATGGTCAGCTATATAATATACAGTAATCACAGAAGTAAGTATACCCCCTCACATTTTGTAAATATCTTTTCATATGACAACACTGAAGAAATGACACTTGGCTACAATGTAAAATAGTGAATCTACAGCTTGTATAACAATGTAAATGTGCTGCCCTCTCAAAATAAAGCAACACACAGCCATTAATATCTAAACTGGTGGCAACAAAAGTGAGCACACCCCTAAGAGATAATGTCCAAATTTTCTTTTGTTTTGATTCAGAAAGTTTTTTTTAACTTGCAGTAAGGTCAGCTCCTTTTATTGTATCACTATTTATTTATTGTATCACTATTAAATAATGATGACGTAATCAATTTCTGTATTGTTAAAACAGATAATTGAGCATGTTAATGCATACAAAAGCATTTTGACCACAATCAAGCAAGAATATGATGCCTTTATAGAAGTAATAAAAAAGGGGCAGCATGATGCATTTTATCTTCATGGAAAATTAAAAACGTTAGCATGTGAATCTTCAACTTTAATGTATTATAGGAAAAGAATAACTCAGCTGGAAGAAAAGTAAGAACCTCTTTCACTCTTTTGCAGGGGTTGGGTGTTCAAGGCACAATTTTGAATTAGTCTCTCATATAGTGACATGATCTGATTTGAAATTGCTAATACTATTTGGTGATTTTTTCATTTTTAAAAAAGTGTTTGTATCTTATGCCTTTGTGGATGCTTAAAGAATGAATATTATATCTAACGAAAGTTAGGTTTAGGAAAAGAAAGACAAATAAAAAGAAATGCTATTTTTATATGTCATAATTTCTGACATTATCACAGATGAATTACATTGGAGTTTGCACACTATCAGATACTGATAGCTAGCAAATTTGACATGAAAAGGGCATATCTGCAGCATATTAGTGTACCACAATATGCAGAATAATTCCATGGCACCATTGGTTGGGTAAAGTTAAGTGTTATACTCCATTGAATGGTGATAATGGAAGAATCAGAGGTTGATTTGGGGAAAAACTGCAGTAGTCTGAAAGATGGCAAATCAGACTTCCTGTGAACATGGCAGATGGTTGACATGCCCAGAAAGGCTTCTTTCTCCGGATTGCCGTTTTTTTCAACGTACTAACAGAAGAAAGAGGCATTCCTTTTGTTTATATAACTCTTCTGGTTTAGGGAAAGTTCTAGAATCACCCCATAGCAGGAGTGGGCAAATATGGCCCCTTTATGACCTGGGGACTTCAACTCCCAGAATTCCTGAGCCAGCTTGGCTGTCTCAGGAATTCTGGGAGTTGAAGTCCAAAGGTTGTAAAAGGGCCACATTTGCCCACCCCTGCCCCATAGTATCCTCTATACAGCAGCGCTCTGCAAGAAGCTTCAGGAGCTGTGCTTTGGAGCAGCTGGTGAACCATTCAGCTGGCGGGAAGGGCAGGACTGTAATCACCTCATTGTTGGAAAAGCAGCCATTTTGGAATTTATTTTTCAAATGGACAATAAGTCGTACCTTTTATTTCTTAATCAATATATGAAATTATTGTCTATATTCACTAAAAGAGGCTCTCTTCAGTCACAGTCTGTTACCCCTTTTTGAAGCTCTGCAGCATTTTTGACACTTCTTTATTATTAAACGACAAGGAAGAGGGTTGCTGGAGGCAAGCTAAAACAAGGAAGCTGGAGTATCTTTTCTTTTTAATTCTGATGGAGAAACATAGGATAGAAAGCTGTCGTTTTATTTCATTATTTTTAAATAACCTGTAGTCTTGGATTGCTTTGTTGTGGGTGGCTGCAATTCCCTGATTTTTATGAATTCTGATTGACAAGCAAGCAAGCAAGCAAGCAATAAATATCCTTTGACCACTAGAGGGAGCTAAGATGGCCAAATTTGAGCATATTTTAGGAAGGTTTTTTGAAAATTCTCTACAGAAAATTATTCATTTTATAGATTAATTAGATTCCAAAGATATAAATGATATATAAAAAGAACAAAAGATACAATTATGTGTAATTCAGGTGTTTGGCAACTGACTCATATTAATGACTGTTGCAGTGTATCAGGCAGGGGTGAAATCCAGCAGGTTCTGACAGGTTCTGGAGAACCGGTAGCAGAAATTTTGAGCAGTTCGAAGAACCAATAGTGGAAACTTCGAATAGTTCAGAGAACCGGCAAATACTACCTCTGGCTGGCCTCAGAGTGGGATGGGAATGGAGATTTTGCAATATCCTTCCCCCCAGGAGTGGGGTGGGAATGGAGATTTTGCTGTATCCACGCCCACCATGCCACGCCCACCAAGCCACACCCACAGAACCAGTAGTAAAAATATTTGGATTTCACTACTGGTACCAGGGTCATATGATTGTCGTCTTTTGTGATCTTCTGATAAGCAAAATCAATAGGGAAGCCAGATTCACTTAACAACTATGTTACTAATTTAAGAACTGCAATGATTCACTTAACAACTACCATATTTTTCGAAGTATAAGACGCACTGGAGTATAAGACAAACCTTAGTTTTTGGGGAGGAAAATAAGAAAATTGATTGGTGGCTGGATTGGCCTCCAGGAATACCCCCATCAGCTGTTCCTAGAGGTGTATTTCAGAAACAGGTTTATTGGTTGTGAGCTCTGTGCCTTGCTTTTTTTTGCTTTTTTTTCTGCCTCTGAAAGCCTCCGAAATAGAGCTTCAGAAAAAAAGGCTTTTTTTCCTGAAGCTTCTTTCAGAGGCTTTTATTTTGAAGGACTATCTGTACTCTGCTCCTTTCTTTGGTATTGGTATGTAGATTAACCTCCTCTGATCTGTTGATTATTGTGTCATTCTCCATATTTGTTAATATAGTTTGGTTCGAACTTTTACTGATTCTTCTTTTGTTGCTTGCCATATTATTTTAGATAAAAGCCTTTCAGGGGCTTTTTTTCTGAAGCTTCTTTCAGAGGCTTCTTTCAGCCTCTGAAATTTCCATTTGTGAGGCTGGGCGGGACTACATTCGGAGTATAAGACGCACCCAGATTTTCACCCTCTTTTTGGGGGGGGAAAAGGTGCGTCTTATACTCCGAAAAATATGGTATATAAAGTAAGGTTGTAAAATGAGGCAAGGTTCACTTAACTGTTTCACTTTGCAACAGAAATTTTGGGCTCAATTCTGGTCGTAAATCAAGGATTACCTGTAGTAATCATTCTGGAAAATGAACAAGCTTTTCTTTCTTTTAACTGAAGGTTTTACCCTATCTACCTATATCCCTGCCAACTTCCTTCATTCAAATATCTAAAATGTCAAAGGCATTTATAACTCTTCTCTTCTCCAATTATTGAAATTGGAATTGACTATAGGAAATGAAACATGTAATGTATTATTTGAATTGCTTTTGTTTTTAAGAGTGAAAAGAATTGAGAAGAATTCTGCAAGAACTGAGAGCTTAATACAGAAACTAAAAAGTTTAAGGTTAACACTCTTAGCAAGAGAAGATTTATCCCCAGTCAAGAAAGTTAATCCTGCTAAAAAAATTCCAGGTAAGATGGAGTTGTTCGTAATTTTAAAAAATCAATTTTATCTGACACCAGGAGCACTTACCAGCTTCTATATTATACTGCAATGTTAATGTCTAAAATTGTTTTGAATAATTATATGTTCTCCATTACATTCTAAATCTTAGCTGAGTCAAGATTGAGGGCCAAGCCAAAATGGGCAGTTGGATGGTGCCCTTTCTATTTTTTTTAACGGATGAGTACTCAGAATGAAACTGCAATTAACTATCACGTGCAATATATGAAAGAATAGAATTGAGTCTGCCATGCAAAGTATGCATTCTACTTGTAAATGGTGGCTTTTTTTTAAGCTATACTTTCCAAAAAAGCATACCTCTCTGATGACTTTGAAGTTTGGCTAATAATAACAGAATGCTTTTTTGGCTAATAATAACAGAATTTATACTGTTTGAATTTATAGTCTGTCAGTATGATCGCTGATGGAAACTTTCTCCTTTTTTTCATTAGGTCTTAATATGAAAGACTCTCTTGATATAGATGTCCTTTCTAACCACTTAGATCATCTACAAAAAAGGTTGAAGGAATTGAAAGAGGACATGCTGACAAAATACATTCCCATAGAAAACACAGCCAATGTTGAAGGAGACATGAATCACGCCCTTCAAAAGCGAAATATGGCTGAAAAAAATAACGAAAGCCTGAAGTATTGGTATAAAGGTCCCTTTTACAATATGCACTTACTTATTTGGAGTATTTTTCTCTTTTTTTTTCATTTTTTGAATAGTGAGAATAGCTGTAATAACTTTGTCCACTTTATTTTCATCAGATTAGAGCAATGACTTAGAATAGATCCTAGAATTGTAATTTCTAAAATTGTATGTTCTGTCTTAGCAACTGTGGTTAGATTAGTACCAACAGAAAACTCAACAACCCTCAACTCAGGGGTGAAATGCTACCGGTTCGGAATGAACTGGCATCAATGATTGCCATTGGTTTGCCGAACCAGTAGCAATCATCCCTGGCGGCCCTGCCCGCAAGGTCGCCCAGTCACCGCTTCCGGCTCGCTCTTGACGCTTCCAGTTCGCTCGGCACTTCCAGCTTGCTCAGCACCCACTGGTGAAGAAGCGAAGCGAGAGGTGCGGAAACTGCTGTTGGCCAGGCGGCAGGCCCCCTGCCCAGGGAGAGGGCCAGGCCCAGCTGTGCCACCACAAAGCCCACGGCGCTTTCCCTTTGGCCTGGGCGGTGGCACTTACCGAGGCAGGCCAGTGCGGGTAGCCCTTCATCTTGGCGAAGACCAGGTGGCCACACTTGTAGTCATGCAGCCAGGGAGAGCGGGACATGGCACGGGCAGAGAGGCCGATGCAGCCCCTGCTGAGGCCGACCTGACCAAGCAATCATCGTGCCTTCCCAGCAATAGGTGCGCAGGGGCTGCCCTGCCCGCCACCTCTTTGCACTGCGCTTGGAAGGGGCTGCCCTCCCTCCCCACCTGGCTGCAGACATCAGCCTGCACTCCCGGAGTACCGCCGTGCCACCACCATTCACTTTCTTCCTTCTCCCACCACGAAACGAAAGCGAACAGTGGCAGTGGTGCTCTGGGAGGGCAGGAGGATGTCTGCAGCCAGGCGGGGAGGGAAGGCGGCCCCTTACAAGCACAGTGCACAGAGGCAGTGGGCAAGGCTAGGGAGGCGCGGTGATCTCCTTGGCCAGGGCGCCTCGCTATTTGCTTTCTTCCTTCTCCCACCATGAAACAAAAGCAAACGGTGGAGGTGCTTCGGTAGGGCACCGCATGTGCCGCACCGTCTGGGAGATCAGCTTGCCCTCTTGGAGCACCGCCGTAGCAGCGGCGCCCCTCTCATCCCCGGAGCAGCAGTGCATCTCCACCAAGGACCACCTGCCGTCAGCCTTATTATTATTATTTATTATTATTTATTAAATTTATATACAGCCCTTCTCCTACTGGACTCAGGGCAGTACATACCCAAGTAAAAAACATGCCAATACAAAATTTAAAAGAAATTTAAAAGAGTTATACCCTTTGGCCGAAAATTTTTAAGAGCTTCCAATTAAAACCCCTTATACAATTAAAAGTCTAATATCTCAAAAAAAAAGGGGGGGGGTTTGCCAGCCCTGCTTGTTGGAAAAGAAAAGTTTTTAGGCATGGCGAAAAGCCCGGAGATCTGATATCCTTCGAATCTCCGGGGGCAAATCGTTTCAGAGGGCAGGTGCTGCCACAGAGAAGGCCCTCCCCCTGTGGGTCGCCAGCCGACGGCACCCTGAGGAGTCCCTCTCTGTGGGAGCGTACTGGCGGTGGGAGGCTATTGGTGGCAGAAGGCGGTCCCGCAGATACCCAGGTCTGATGCCATGGAGCGCTTTAAAGGTGGTAACCAACACCTTGAAGTGCACCCGGAAGTCCACTGGGAGCCAATGCAGCTCACGCAGGAGAGGTGTCACATGGGAGCGCCCCGTTGCTCCCATAATCCCCCACGCGGCCGCATTCTGCACCAGTTGGAGCCTCCGGGTGCACTTCAAGGGGTGCCCCATGTAGCCTTACCAACGTGCTGGCTCCGTTGGGATAATGGGCATGCTGAATCCGCTGGCGGAGGATCTAGAAGGTAAAGCCGATGCTGACAGCGGAAGGGAGGGAGACCCGCTGCACTTGGCTCCTCGGAGGGACATGGTAAGGCTCGCTCACCTTTTGGGCTTGGCGCGCTCGGCTTCTGCCCGGCCTTTGGGCAACTGCCGCCCACTTGCCTTCCCCACTGCCTGCATCCAGCCCATGACGGAGGACGTGCACTTCCAGGCTGGGCCACCCGCCCTCCTGGAGCATTTTCTTCCTTCTCTCGCAGCAGTTGCTGCTCAGACCAGGTGTGTGAGTGTGTGTGTGTGTGTGTGTATGTGAGGGGGGGAAGAAAAAGAAGGAGGAAGGGAGAGAGAGAGAGAAGAAAGAAAGAGTGACGTGAGTGACATGTTGGCCTCGCCCATCTGGTCACATGACCACCAAGCCACGCCCACAGAACAGGTGGCGAAAATTTTTAGATTTCATCACTGCCCCAACTGGAACATAGCAGCCATTAATAGGTTTAATGGGGGAAATCAATGCATAGAAGACATATTAATTCATAGAAGACATATTAATTCCAGACATTTGAGTCAGGATGTTAAGTGAACTCTGCTGCTTGCTGTATTTCTCTATGTATTTCTCTAAAAATAGGGTTATTGTTTTATCCATGGTGCCAGGAGTTCTTTGCCATCCAAAGTGACCATTGTGAGATGGGTGGCCAAATAAATAAATGTTTTGCACATATAAAGCTCAGTTCCTGGAATTCCTAATACTATTAAATGGCATAATAACAATTTACAGTAATAGATTATTATGAAACAACCAGTTGAAGTTTATTGGCAACACACATTACAGTACAAAATGCCCCCACTTGAAATCTGAGAAAGCCAGTCAATCAGAATAACTAGTATTTGATTAATAGATCTATGATATGATGTAATATTAATAACTTTGATAATTAAAAATAAATTTAATTAGTATGTATAGGGTAAGAGCTTATTCATATATTATATCATGACTGAATGTTCCACTAAAATATCAGAAAAGCCTGCTGAATCAGGCCAACACCCAGTATTTTGTTTTTCACAGTTGACAATCAAATTCTTTTGGATGCTTGCAAAGAGAAAACAATATTTTTTCCACCATTGTTCTCTTTAAACTAAATGTGGAGCTAATGTTAAGATTGTGAATGAACCCACTTAATCAAATAGGAGCAAATACAGTCTAGCAAGGGACTTTCTCATAATATGCATATGAAACCTGCTTTTAGCATGGAGATTTGCCAGTATAGGAAACGCTTTAATTCAGTTAATACTATTTGCAATCATAATTGTAATATAGTTATGTATGTGTATATTACATGCCACTGACAAATTTAGACATTGGAGAAATTCTTTTTCTCAGGAAGCGTGTCCTGTGTTTTGATACAAGGGAATAAAATAATGTGGTACAGAAAACCCTGGAGAATTCAAACTACAGTAGATACTGACATAGTCACATTTTAACCAATATTCTGATTTTTATAGTTTTTATCGGCTAACTCTGTTTGCAAGTGTGATCACTGTCTGGGAGAATACAGACAGGAATATTGACACTCTGCAGCAGCTCATCCATCAAATGATAGAAACTGAGAGATTTGCAAAAGGTAAAAAACACATCAGACTTCATCTTTTTACAATAAATCAAAAAATACATGTTTCTGGTGGTGCGCTAAAATCAATGTGTTTCTGTTATGCTGGAAAAACATTCTGCCATTTATTTGCAGAAATAGGGCTTGTATTGCTTTTACCATTTTTTTATTGGGCTTTTTGATTTATACCTATATTGTGGGAACGGCAATGGTTGCCAATAGGTTTCAGGATGCATTTTGTAGTGTGCTGATTGCAACCTATAAAACCATTTATGGCATGGGTCCTTGTTATCTGTGGGATTTATGGTGATTTGCACATGATGGTTTTGCCAAAATGTGGCAATTACTTCTGTTTTTTGCAAAAAGGCCCCATAGAGAAACATTGGCTTGCTTAACAACCATGGCCCAGGGGAGGGGTGGGGTCGTGGCAGTTCTTGTAAAGGAAGGTCTTGCCCCTAGGGAGGCCACTGTACCTCAGATAGCCGGACGTGAGTCTCTCCTTGTGAAGTAGGGACATGGGAGGCAGATGGGTTTTCTGATTACGTACCTGGCTCCCTGCCACGTGTCAGCTACCCTGCCCGAGCTACTCAGCGTGATTGCCGAGGTGGCGGTGGAGACCCCCAGGCTTATGGTCATGGGGACTTCAACCTGCCATCTGTCGGTGAAACGTCGGAAGCAGCTTGGGAGTTCATGGCTTCCATGACGGCCATGGACCTGAGCCAGCTAATTCATGAACCCACCCACACGGGAGGACACACTCTGGACTTGATTTTTGTCTCTGGGCAGTGGATGAATGATCTTGAGATTGGGGCGGTAGCTATTGAGCCCTTGTCATGGTCAGATCATTCCCTTCTTAGGCTTGACCTTCTAACCGCCACACCCTGCCGCAGGGAGGCAGAAAGACAAGATGGTTCCGCCCCAGGAGTCTGATGGATCCTGATAGGTTCCAGATGGAGCATGGGCCATTTCCTGAGGCTCTGACTCATGACTCGGCCGAGGAGCTGGTGGCCGCCTGGGATAGGGCAGCCGCTGGCACTTTGGACCAAGTCGTGCCTTTGCAGCCTCTGACCCGTCGCCGAGTCTACTTGGCCCCTTGGTTCTCTTAGGAGCTGAGGGAAATGAAGCGCCGGAAAAGACGCTTAGAGAGCAGTTGGAGGTCGAGCCGTTCCGAATCCGACCGAACACAGGTAAGAGCTCATATTAAGACTTACCTAGTGGCGATAAAAGCGGCAAAATTTAACTATTTTTCCGCTCTTATCGCATCGGCAGATAATTGCCCAGCCACTCTGTTTAGGGTGACCCGCTCCCTCCTCCATCCGGGAGCGCGGGAGGATCCCTTGCAGGGTCGTGCTGAGGATTTTGTGCAATATCTGCACGATAAAATCACTCAGATTCGGGAAGGCCTGGTCTCTGACTGGGGAGGTACAGGCGGGATGATGGAGGCCGGTCTTGAGAATGTCATTTGGGAGGAGTTCGATCCTGTTGCTCCCGAGGACGTGGACAGGATACTTGGGTGGCTGAACGCAACCACATGTTTATTCGACCCATGTCCCTCCTGTCTGGTCCTGGCCTCCTGGGAGGTTATGCGAGGCTGGCTCCAGGGGATTATCAACGCTTCCTTGGGTGAGGGTGTCTTGCCACTCTCCTTGAAAGAGGCGGTGGTGAGGCCCCTCCTCAAGAAGCCTGCCCTGGATCCGGCTGTTTTGGCTAACTATCGTCCGGTCTCCAACCTTCCCTTCGTGGCGAAGGTTGTTGACAGTGTGGTGGCGCGACAGCTTCCCGGGTACCTGGATGAAGCTGTCTATTTGGATCCGCGCCAGTCCGGCTTCCGGCCTGGGCACAGCACGGAAACGGCACTGGTCGCGTTGGTGGATGATCTCTGGAGGGCTCAGGATAGGGGTTGTTCCTCTATCCTGTTCCTATTAGATCTCTCAGCGGCTTTTGATACCATCGACCATGGTATCATGCTGCGCCGGTTGGAGGGGCTGGGAGTGGGGGGCACCGTTTTACGGTGGTTCTCCTCCTATCTCTCTGATCGGAGGCAGTCGGTGTTGATGGGGGCAGAGGTCGACCCCGAGGCACCTTGTATGTGGGGTGCCACAGAGATCGGTCCTCTCGCCCCTTCTGTTCAACATTTATGTGAAGCTGCTGGACGAGATCATCCATGGCTTTGGGGTGGAATTCCATCAGTACGCTGATGACACTCAACTGTACATTTCCACCCCAGGCCATCCCAACGATGCCCTTGAAGTGATGTCCCGGTGCTTGGAGGCCGTGCGGATCTGGATGGGGAATAACAGGCTTCGACTCAACCCTTCTAAGACCGAGTGGCTGTGGCTTCCGGCATCCCGATATAGCCAGCTGGTGCCATTGCTGGCTATTGGGGGCGAGTTATTGGCCCCCATGGAGAGGGCTCGCAACTTGGGCGTCCTCCTGGATACACAGCTGTCTTTAGAAGAGCATATGACGGCCGTGGCTAGGGGGGCTTTTTATCAGGTCCGCCTGATTCGCCAGTTGCGTCCCTTTCTGGATCGGGACTCCTTACGCACGGTCACTCAGGCACTCGTCACTTCCCGCCTGGACTACTACAATGCTCTCTACATGGGGCTCCCCTTGAGGTGCACCCGGAGGCTCCAACTGGTGCAGAATGCGGCCGCGCGGGGGATTTTGGGAGCGATTGGGCCCTCCCATGTGACACCTCTCCTGCGTGAGCTGCATTGGCTCCCGGTGGACTTCCGGGTGCGCTTCAAGGTGTTGATTACCACCTTTAAAGCGCTCCATGGCATCGGACCTGGGTATTTGCGGGATCACCTTCTGCCACCAATAGCCTCCCACCGGCCAGTGCGCTTCCACAGAGAGGGACTCCTCAGGGTGCCGTCAGCCAGGCAATGTCAGCTGGCGACCTGCAGGGGAAGGGCCTTCTCTGTGGCAGCACCTGCCCTCTGGAATGATTTGCCCCCGAAGATTCAGAGGATATCAGATCTCCAGGTTTTTCACCGTGCCCTAAAAACTCTTCTTTTTCAGCAAGCAGGGCTGGCGTAACCCCTCCCCCTTTTCTGAGATATTAGATTTTAATTCTAAAACGGGTTTTAATTGGTAGATTTTAAAATTTTTGGCCATAATATATAATTCTTTTATAATTCTTTTAAATTTTGTATTGTATGTTTTTACTTGGCTGTGCACCGTCCTGAGTCCAGCAGGAGAAGGGCGGTATACAAATTTAATAAATAAATAAATTAAATAAATAAATAAATAAATAATGTCCGCCATAGAAAAGGCTGTAAAATTAGGTTGGTCATGTAACTGATCTGCTTTATAACCATCATGATTTACAACCAGAATGCTTAGACTCCATTATGATCATAAACTGAGGTACCTGTATCCTGTTTCTTCCTTATCTTTGATTTAACAGCAGGGTAAGGAGAGCTACAGGAAGGCCTTTGAAATGTAAGCCACAATTTTAAATAGTGAAAGAAAGTGTGTTTCTACTGCAGATGTGTCCCTTGCACAGTTCTTGATTTGGTTAAAATGTATTCTTTGTTTTCTAAGTGTGTAAAATGCTAACCTCTTGTGGATGGATCTGACCTTTCAGGTTCAATTGCTTCTAGTGTCTCAAGTGTATTTGAACGTGATCCCGGTAAAAGCAAAGAGGCAGAAGATCTGATTGAATTTATTGAAAGGTAAGTCTTCTGATCTTGTCTCTTTATTTAGGCAAATGAAATTCTTTAATGCACCAAGTACACTAACTCCTGGTTTGAAAATGATGTGAAAAGTGCTTTACACAAATGCAACACTTCTTGGTTCTTCACTAAAATAACTATACAATCTTGAAAAAAAGTGGGCACTTAAAAATTGCTTCATTAGTCATTCTTACAGCAGCCACATTTTTGTAAGATTCATACAGAAGTCTGAAAAAAAGGCAATCTACTTTAATGTAGAGCAAAAAGATGTCGCACTCCCTCAAAGCGTGAAGCATTTATTCAAATCATCTTTCAAGCACACTTGGTTGTAATATTATCACATTCCCTTTGTATTAACATATTGGATTCACTCCACCACAAGAGCACAGTGCACTATAGCAATATAGTGAGTAACAGGAAATGAAAACAGAGATACAGACTATTTATGAGACTTACAGCATAGAGGCTAAGTAGGAAGATGATATCTTGCACAGGCAAAAAATTCCAGTGAAAGGTATTGTTTTGTTCTTGGGAAAACAAAATGAAGGAGATGTTTGGAGCAAAGACTTTCAGTCCACACCCCTTTATTGGGCCAATGTAGAATATAACTGCTGCTACTTTTGCTCTTAATAATTAAGGAAAAAATTTGGGAAATAAATATAGCATTAGATATTCATACAGTATTGGATAGAACAACATGAAGATATATGCAGCTATCCTAGAGATCTGCTATTTATAGTTGGACTGACAAGACATTGGTAGAGGACAAATCCAGGGATTGGTATCACTAGTGAAAATTTACCTAGGCAGATAGAGATCAAGATGATAAGAAGCTGGATATAGTTTGGACAAGGATTTATTCTGGAAAAAGAGAACTTGAAAAAGTAATGAAACCTGAAGGGTGATTCATCCATTCCAATGGGGAAGTTTTCATAAAGTGGAAACATGTATTTTTAATTCCTTTCACTTCCCAATTTTTTGGCACAAGGGGAGAGTATCAAGTGAATTTACACATTTAACTTCATTTAGATGATCTTTCCTCTGTAGCTTAGTTAGCTATGGCTTTGCACTGATAAAGTATTTTTGCATCCATTTTCTATTGCTTATAATGTTATATTCTTTGAACTGTGCTAGGTTCAATGAATTGTTTTCCCGTGGTCAGTATGAGGCTGCAGCAACATATGCAGCAAACTGTCCAAGAGGAATCCTACGCAATGAAGAAACCATGGAGAAATTTAGGGGTATGGACCATGAGATGCAATCTACCTCTTTTGTATATTGTAGAATATCAGTAAACCATAGTCAAAAAGTATAAATATTTTTGAACAATTCTCTGGCTTTGTGATTTAAAGGAACTGGATGCTTATATTTAATTAGTTTCTATTGATGTTACTGCTATACTGAATGTAAATTAATTGCAATTGATAGCCAAAAAGTAGTTTTTATCATTCCACAAATAATTCCTAGTTTCACACCTTTCTATGATTCTTTATAAAACTTTTCAAATTATGTAAAATAAAGAAATATATGCTCATTTTCTTAATTTATAGCATTCTGAGTTCAAATCCTCCTTTGATGGAAGGTCTGAGCTTGAGAAAAATTGTTGGCATAGAAAACAAACTGCAACAAGCAATTGTTTTTAAAAATATTGCTTTTCCCCTTCAGCTATTGGTCGTGTTAAAGGGAAGATCCTCCCTCTGCTTTTGTATTGTGACGCACTCATAACTACAACCATTGCTGTTAAGAAGCATCTTCCTGCAAATTTGACAACTGAAGCCATCAAATGTGCCTTAGCTGAGAAACGGTTAGACTTGGTGATGCATTGGATCACTTTGCACAAGTAAGTGGTCATTCAGAATGCTGGTTCAGTAGCAGAACATATACATTATGTACAAGAAGTCCATAAGTCATTCTGTGGGAATTCCAGATAAGTATGACAAATGTTCAAGAATAGCAGTATCTTGGGCATTGGCTGCCAGAATATTCACTTATAAACTAAATGGCATATTTTCAGGATAGCAAGTGCTGAAGAATAGTATTATTTCTAAGAAATAAATTATTAATAGTACATTTTAGACAACAATTCTTAAAGGATAACAGGCATTATTTTCAAACTGAATTAGCCCATCTCCATCAACTCATTCATGTGAGCTGAAGGCAGGGTAGAATAAGGAATCTTTCAGAAGGAGAGCAGGGTATTTATAGTTAGGAGAAATCAGCAAGAATAGAATATCTATTATATGCAAGTTTCATTGGAGCAAAAATTATTATGGACAAAGCCAGCTAGCCTAGTGACAGCTTCTTTCAGAAAGGCTATAGGGGAAAGCATCCAATTTAATAAGAGAATGAGGTTTATTTTTTACAGCTCATCTTCCATTTTTAAGATAGCATCTGAAGTGGAACTTGAACAAGGTCTATCTCCAGAAGTTTCTGGACACAAGGAGACTATTCTATCCTTGGATATTCCAAGGCTGACACAATAGAAATGCACAAATGGCTCAACATGCAGAACAGAAAAGATGAAGCAGATTTCTCAGCAATTCTCAGCAAGGTCTTGTGATGCTCTAGGAACAAAAGCACCATGGTACTAAAAAGAGTGCATGAAAGAGATCTTTAAAAGATACCTATAATTCCACATGCAGCTGTGAGACCTTGGTAAACATGGCAGAGTAGCCAGTTTTTCCATTTCTGGTCAAAGCAGAAATGGTTTATTAAAACAAGGCAGTAGTGAAATTCAAATTTTTTTACTATCAGTTCTGTGGGTGTGGCTTGGTGGGCGTCGTGTGGCGTGGTAGGGGAAGCATACTGCAAAAACTCCACTCCAGGAGAAGGATACTGCAAAATCTCAATTCCCTCCTCACTCCTGCTGGATTTCACCCCTGCTTTTCAGGGATTTCAATTGCAACTGGAATTTGAGACTGAGCTACAGATTGCCTGCCTTTATAACCTGGCCTGGAAGAGTAGTTCATCACATGTTTCAGAGCCCATAATCCCCAATAGCAATCCCAAAGCCAAGGGAACTAGGATATATGAATGAAAGGCAGCCTATGACTGGTAGGGTGATCTGACTGATTTCTCTCTGGTATTCATTGCCACATCTGTTATCGCCCTTGTTTCGGGGTGAAATCCAGCAGGTTCTGACAGGTTCTGGAGAACCGGTAGCAGAAATTTTGAGTAGTTCAGAGAACCGGCAAATACCACCTCTTGCTGGTCCCAGAGTGGGGTGGGAATGGAGATTTTGCAATAATCTTCCCCGGCCACGCCCAAGGCCACGCCCACCAAGGCCACGCCCACAGAACCCATAGTAAAATAAATTGGATTTCACCACTGCTGAAAAGCATAGAGAATCCAGGGTCGGTTTAAGAGGCAAAAAAATCACCTGGATGGGAAAGAGGTATCACCTTTCAGGCAAATCTGTTGGGCTCATGATTCCCTCTGCAACATCTAGCGAGCCTATAAGTGCACTCCAATGAGTTTTCCAGAGCACTGCGGCTCCACTCCATCTGTGGGTTGATCCTCATATCTGACAGCAACTGAGAGAACTTAAATCGATTAGCTCCCCACTCCGTGCTCTAGCCACGCCTCCCCTTAATCCCCAGTCTTTATCTCAGTTGCTGACAGACTGAGGTGGAAAAATTTTTGCTCCGTGCTCTGGTTTGGTTGGAGGCGTTTAGGCTCTTTTATTTATTTTTGAGTTGTTTTTTCCCTTTTTCGTGTGGAGCTCGGAGGCTTGAAGGATTCAGCGACCTGCCAGCTGAGTAGCCAGTTTCGTGCCTGGGGTGGGCAGGTCGAGCTGTGCTTCAGCGCTGTGCGCGCTCACAGCTACCGGACTCCGACCCCTCGGGGCGGATCCGGTTAATTACTGTCGGGGGGGTTAGGCGCTTCGTTTGCCTTCCCTTCTTGCCCCAGCCGCCTGTTATTTTCTGGAAGCTCCCTTGGCGGCGGCTGGGAGCGGCGCACGTGGCCAGCACTTTCGGCTTCAGGCAGGCTCACAGCGACCGTCCCGTCAGGGCTCTGCGGGCGGCGCTGCATTGTTGGAGTGGCCGGTGAGTGTGCGGACAGGCTGCGTGGCTGCTGGGCTCGCAGTTCTGCTCCGCCGGCGTTTTGCAGGGCCGCGTGGTTTGCGGGCGCCATTTTGAATCGCTTGTTGGCGCCCACCGGATTGCTCGACTTTGGCCTCGCTAGGGAGGCTGACCACGTGGTCAACGCCTCAGGCGCGCCCTTTTAGCTCACCCCCACCACCGCTGCGTGGGGAAGCTTGCTGTAGGGGCTCTCTTGCTCTCCAGTTCGGCGCCTGGCTGACCGTGGGGGGGGGGTATTGGAGGTTGTGCGGGCTCTAGTGGTCCAGCCTCTCCTTCCCCCGAGCCTTGCTAGTTTCTGGTGTGTCTGCCAGTAGCAACGGCTGTCTATTAACGCCTGCCACCCGGGTGCTCTGTGTAGGCTCTTCCTTGTGCCTTTCATGCAATTTTGGGGGGGGGGGGTCATATTGGCCTTCCTACCTCCTTATATAGTTTGTTTGTCTTAATTGGTGATTTGCATAATTTATTAATAATTTTTGCATAAATTAATAATTTTTGCTTAAATTAATATATTTGCATAAATTATTAAAATTTGCATAAATTTGCATAAATTTGCATAAATTAATTAAATTTGCATAAATTTGCATCTGTTTTTAAAAAAAATTTAATTAGCCTACACGGGCTTCTCTCTGGTGGCACTGAGGGCGCTTGTACAATATGGCGGACTCCTCGTTCTCCTCTGATTTGGAGCAGGAGGCCAGTCCTGTACGTTCTGCAAAATCTACAAAAAAGCATTCTGGCAAGAGGAGTCGTAAGTCCCGCCACACTAAGTCATCTTCCTCGGCTGAGAAGGACGCACTTCGGAGGCACAAGGCTTTGGAGAGACAATGGGAGAAGGCTAAATCGACCGCAGTCATGCCAGTTCCCCAGGTCGAGGGGGCTTCTCCACAAACTGCTCCTGGACAGGTCGGGTCGGGGTCGGTCCCGCCTGTTCGTTCCTCTCTTTCCAGGGGAATTTCCCAGTCCCTGCCGGATGTATCCATGGCGGGCTTGGACATGGGTCTCCCTTCGAGGCGTCAACCTTCCTCAGCTACGTTTACGCCCACGGCGGCGGGTTTGAGGTCGGTGGCTCAGCCTGACTCGGGGCCGCAATTTGACCTTCAGACGGTGTTGTCTACGGCCTTGGCGTCTATCATGGCTGCGAGTGCTCAGACGGCAGCTCAGGCTTCTGCTCCGGCAGCTTCCCTGGCGGCTCCGGTGGCTCCCGTTTCCCGCAAGTCGCGGGGGCGGGCGCATCCCGAGACTGAGTCTTCAGAGGAGTCTGACCAGGAGGATGAATTTCCCGAGGATGAGTTCTCCGAGGACGAAGGTCTGCTGCCTGACTCTCCCGCATTTACGGGCTTGTTTCGCCCGGAGCTGTTTAAATCTCTGTTGCACAAGGCACGCTTGACTACTAATTTAGGTTCGGTGGGCGCTCAGCCTCCGCCTTCCCAGTCTGAAGTGGGCCCTCATGATGCCTTGTTCAAGCAGACCAAGCCTGAGAAGGACTTTGTGCCTTGTCCTCAACTTTTCACCGATGTGTTGCAAGCCCCGTGGGGACAGCCGGGTTCATCGACCGCGCCCACTAACTTGGACAAGAAATTGTTTTGCTCTGCTCCTGAGTTGGACGCTTTGCTGGAGTTGCCTGCGGTGGATGCCCCTGTAGCGGCGCTGACTTCGCAGTCTATGATTTCGGGGGACCCACTGGAAGGCTTGAAGTCGGAAGAGAGGCGCACTGAGTTGGCTTTCCGCAAGGCACATCAGGCGGTGGCTTGGGCTGTGCGTTCGGCTACGGCGACGTCATTTTTCAACAGGGCTTCGCTGATTTGGCTACGGCAGCTGCAGGAACGTCTCCCACCGGAGGAGACCCGTTTGCACCACGATATTAATAAGGTCATCGCGGCTACGGAGTATTCAGCGGATGCTTCGCTGAGCTCGGTCAAGTTCGCTTCAAGGGCCCTCGCGGCATCTGTGACTTCTCGGCGTTTGTTTTGGTTGAGGCCGTGGAAGGCGGATGTCAAGACGAAGTGGAAGTTGGCAGCGGCTCCATACAGAGCGCCGGCTCTCTTTGGGGCGGCGTTGGATCCGGTCCTTGTGGAAGACAAGGATAAGCGGAAGGTCCTTCCATCGTCTTCCCGCAAGCAGGACAGACGTTTCACGCCCTACTCCTTTCGCCAGCCCTTTCGCCAATATCCCGGGACCGGCGGGTCCCCCAGTTACCGTCGACAGTTCCAGCCACCTGACCGTTTTTCCGAGCGGTGAGGTTTCCGGGACAGAGGCCGGAGGCAGTCGGCCTCGAATCGTCCATTTCGCGGGTCTGGAGCCAAGCCTTTCAGGCGGGGCAAATGACTCGCCGCCAGTGGGTCCGGTGGGCGGTCGTCTCCGGGCTTTCACCGCTCAGTGGGAGTTGTCGACACAGGACCTGTGGGTGCGTCGCACCGTGGCGGAGGGGTTGTCGATCGAGTTTGTGGACCGTCCTCCGAAGCGTTTCATCAGGTGTCCTGTTCCACTGTCGAGCGAGCGGCGCCAACTGATGCTGGCGGAAATCTCCCATCTCTTGGAGATAGAGGCGATAGAACCAGTGCCTCGGGATCAGTGGGGGACCGGCTTTTATTCTGTCCTCTTCCTGGTTCCCAAAAGTTCCGGTGGAGTCCGGGGAATCCTCAACTTGAAGCAGTTGAACCTGGCGGTGCGTTATCGACGCTTCAAGATGCATTCTCTGCGCTCCATACTTGCATCGGTCCGGCAAGGGGATCTTCTGCAGTCTGTGGATCTCAGAGAGGCGTATCTGCATGTGCCGGTCCACCCTTCTCATCGGCGATTTCTACGCTTCGAATTTGCGGGCGGGCACTACCAGTATTGTGCGATGCCGTTCGGACTCTCCTCCGCACCGCGAACGTTCACCAAGTTGGTTGCGGTGGTGTCCGCTTCGCTCGGAGCAGTTCCAGTGAGGACGCTGTGTTATCTGGACGATGTACTGGTACTGTCGTCTTCTCGGGACAAGGCGTTTCGGGATATGGACCGGGTTCTGTCGGTGTTCCAGGCGCATGGGTTCACCATAAACATGGAGAAGAGTCATCTCGTCCCGTCCACGTCGATCTTGCACCTGGGCTGCATAATAGACTCGATGAAAGGGCAGGTGTTTTTGTCCCCGGACAGAGTGCGGGACATCTCCCGGTTGCTGGACCAGGTACTGTCTCGGCGGTCGGTGCCTCTGTTGAGTCTGTCGCGGCTTCTGGGGAAGTTTGTCTCCTGCTACCAGGTGGTTCCTTGGGCCCGTCGTCATTCCCGTCCACTGCAATGGCTTCTCCTTCCGTTTCAACGGCGCCGGTGTGCCAACTCCTCGAGGAGAGTTCCTGTGCCCCCTCAGGTCCGACTGTCCCTGCGTTGGTGGAGATCAGCTGCCGTTCGAAGGGGTTGTCACTTCCTGGGACTGGACCGGGTGGTGTTGACCACAGATGCCAGCCTTCATGGTTGGGGAGCCCACTTGTCCAATCGGGTGGCACAGGGTCTCTGGGACCCGTCCGAGAGTACTCTGAGCATCAACCTCCTCGAGCTGCGGGCGATCCGGCTGGCCCTCCTTCACTTCGGGGCGGAGATTCGGGGACGCCATGTCTTGGTCCTCACGGACAACACGTCGGCCAAAGCGCACGTGAACCGGGAAGGCGGGACCCGGTCCCGGAGCTTGATGTTCGAGGCGGAGAGACTGTTCAGCTGGGCGGAACGAAACCTGTTGTCGATTCGGGCGGACCACATTTCCGGTGCAGCGAATGCCCAGGCAGATTGGCTGAGCAGGAAGGTGATCGACCAGGCGGAGTGGCAGCTTCATCCTCGTTTGTTTCGAGAACTGACTCTTCGTTTCGGAGATCCAGTGGTAGACCTTTTCGCCACTCGCGCCAACGCCCAGCTTCCCCGTTTCATCTCCCGTTATCCCTCACCACTGGCAGAAGACACAGAGGCCCTGCGTTGCCGGTGGCCTGCGGGACTACTGTATGCCTTTCCTCCGGTCACACTAATCCAGCGGGTCGTCCGCAAGATCATAGCGGAGCGGGCGAGGGTGTTGCTCGTGGCCCCTTACTGGCCCCGCAGGCCCTGGTTCCCGGACCTAGTGGAACTGTCGGTCTCCGACCCGTGGGTGATTCCTTCCCACAGGATTGCCCTGCGCCAAGGGGCCATCTCTCACCCCGAGCCGCAGTGGCTCCAGTTGGCCGTCTGGGATTTGAGCGGCTCATTCTGAGGAAGGGTAGGATCCCGGATCCCGTCATCAGCGTTATTCAGGCGGCTCGTCGGCCGTCCACGACACGGATCTACGAGGCGTCTTGGCGGGCGTTTTGTCGTTGGGCTGCGGGGAGTCATGTGGATCCAACTTCGGCGTCGGTGCAGGATGTACTCGGTTTTCTTCAGGCTGGGTTCGAGCGGGGACTCGCCCCGGCTACGCTGCGTCGCCAGGTGGCGGCTCTGGCTACAGTGGTCTCTGCCCCTCCTTACCAGTCGTTGTCACATCACCCCTGGATCCGTGGTTTCCTTCATGGCGCTCGGAATTTACGCCCGGGGGTAGTTCACCGGTATCCCACTTGGGATCTGCAGTTGGTTTTGCAGGCGCTCACTGTTGCACCATTTGAACCGTTGGGGTCGGTGTCTCTTAAGTTCCTGTCCTTGAAGGTGGCCTTTCTCCTGGCGATCACGTCGGCGCGAAGGATTTCGGAGCTTGCCGCGTTGTCGGTCAGGGAGGATTTGTGCATCTTTCGACCTAATACTGTTGTTCTTCGTTTGGATCCGGCATTCACGCCCAAGGTGAACTCGTGGTTTCATCGCGCACAGGAGATCGTGTTGCCGGATTTTTGTCCGTCGCCCCGTCATCAGCGCGAGGTTCTTTGGCACACACTGGACGTTCGCAGGGCCCTGCGTCGGTATATTCGCCGGACGGCTGCCTTTCGGAGGTCGGAGGCGCTGCTGGTGTCCTTTCACCCGGCCTCAATGGGACAGAAAGTTTCGTCGGCCACGGTGGGTCGGTGGATTAAGGCGTGTATTGCGGCCGCTTACGAGCATCAGGCGAGGACTCCTCCGTCTAGGATTTTACCTCATTCGACGCGGAGTGCGGCTACGTCGGCAGCTTGGTCAACTCAAGCGTCGGTGCTGGACATTTGCAGGGCGGCCACTTGGACTTCGTTGTCACCGTTTATCCGGCACTATCGGATTGACGTTTACGCTTCGGCGGATGCTTCGTTTGGCAGGAGGGTTTTGCAGAGTGTTGTTTCGGGGTCTTCGAGGGGGAGCAGTCCGCCTCCCAGCCCTGTGGTTTGAGCTTGGGTATGTCCCACAGATGGAGTGGAGCCGCAGTGCTCTGGAAAATGGACGTTGTCTTACCTGAACGTCCTTTTTCGGGGCACTGCGGCTCCACTCCATACCCTCCCTGTTTGTTCTTCGGTTGGCGTTCTGCTTCCTTTGTGATTGGTTGTGTTTATTTGGTTTTAATAAAGTTGGTTTTACCATTGTGCTGCGCCTTCGTTCAAGACTGGGGATTAAGGGGAGGCGTGGCTAGAGCACGGAGTGGGGAGCTAATCGATTTAAGTTCTCTCAGTTGCTGTCAGATATGAGGATCAACCCACAGATGGAGTGGAGCCGCAGTGCCCCGAAAAAGGACGTTCAGGTAAGACAACGTCCAGTTTATGAAATTAGGGATAGATATAAGGCATGTCATTTCTCTCATTTTTATTCCTTATGGATATTTTCTGGCGCATATTCTGATCTTGCTCTTGATATGGAATAAGATATGGTCTTTAAAAAAGGAGAGACTTTTAAAGTGTAGAAAGCTGAGCTTTGGTAAAGTATAACCTATTTTCCAAAAGGAGAAATGTATGAGGACAAAAAATTGTATTGCAAATTCTTCAAATGTGCTTGTTTTCTTTTCCCCATATCTTTCTCTTATTTATCATAACTCTTTGATTTTATGTTATCCTTTAAAAGAATAAGATATTATTATTTTCATCATTATTCTACTTTTCTTTACAATGCCCAGAATTCGTAAATTACCTAATGATGTTTTGTTCGCTTTGTTTCTCCCAGATTGGAATTCTCTGAGGCTGCCGGTGATGCAATCTTTAAGTATGCAGATGTGGATACACACAACAAGTCCCAGTGTCTAGCTTTGGCTCAAATTGCATACAGTGAATGTGGGGCACACAAAAAAGCTGTTTTATGCTTGTGCAAACAAGGCCAGATTTATGGAGCCATGGATTATCTACATCATTTCAAACTTCTTTCCACAGGTACATTTCAGAGCTATATTGTATTTATGTCTCTGTTTTAAATTATATCTGATAGTGTTATAATGATGTTTCTGGTGGCTTTCAGTGCTATCAGGATGTATGCATGTGTTGCCTATAGTATGTGTATGTGAGAAAAGGATGATGGAATGAATAAATCTAATTCAATGTAAATGTTTTGCAAACGTGCGTGTGTGTATGTTTCTGTTCTCCCCCTGTGTTGAATATGTATGTATATGTGCATGTATATGTGCACTAGGAAGCATAGGACAGTCTGCATATGCTGCACTCTGGTCATTCTCCCAGGAAGGAGAAAGAAGAATGAAGTATTTTGAAGTGTTGCCCAATTGCCTTCTTATAGGCATACTTTGGGGAATTGTTTTCTTTGCTACCTGATCTGATCTTCCTTTCTCTGGTTCCTCTGCCCCCCCCCCCCCACACACACACACTCCCGACTCCTCCACCCTGCACAAATTTGGCCCCATTCAATTAAAGACAACATTTTCTCCTCAAACAATCCACTGAACTTTGAATAAGTTGAGCAGGTATGAAATGGCTACTATGGTTTTTAATATATGATCATTTTCTCTCCAGCAAATTTTAGCATACTTGTAATATCACCAGCCACCCCTAAAAATGATATAAAGTCTGTCTTCCATGTACCATATATACTCGAGTATAAGCCAAGTTTTTCAGCACATTTTTTACGCTGAAAAAATCCCCCCTCAGCTTATAATTGAGTGAGGAAAAAAATGACTTTTTTCCTGCAACTGTTTTGGCTCCCAGGGGTTGCAGGCAAAATGGGGCATGGGGGGGGTGAGGTACCCCTCCCCCGCACCCCTTTTTTTGGCTCCCAGGGGCTGCAGGGAGGCTTGCAAAAGGCAAAATGGGGTGTGGGGGTGTGTGGCGCTTCTCCCCCATACCCCTTTTTGGCTCCCAGGGGCTGCAGGGAGGCTTGCTAAAGGCAACATGGGGCGTGGAGGGGGTGCGGTGCCCCTCCCCCACACCCCTTTTTGGCTCCCAGGGGCTGCAGGGAGGCTTGCTAGGGGCATGAGGGGGGTGCCTAGCAAGACTCCATGCAGCCTGTGCTCCCTGTGCACTGAGCTTGCGTTGAGAGCTTATTGTAATTGAGAGCTTATTGTAATTGGCTGCTAGCTATCCTTACTCAGGCTAAGCCAGGAGTGGGTAAATGTGGCCCTTTTACAACCTGTAGACTTCAACTCCCAGAATTCTCCCAGCTTGGCTGTCTCAGAAATTCTGGGAGTTGAAGTCCACAGATTGTAAAAGGGCCACATTTGCCCACCCCTGGACTAAGCTAATCAATAGTGGAGCTCTAAGAATGCCAGATGAGAAGGAGAAAGGGAGGGAGAAAGAAAGAGAGAAGAAAGAAAGAAAGAAAGAAAGAAAGAAAGAAAGAAAGAAAGAAAGAAAGAAAGAGAAAAAGGAGGGGGAGAGAGAGAGAGAATGCAGGTATCTCTTAACAGAGGCTTGAACTTGCCTGAAATTAGATCAAGCCAGTGACTGGGTGGGCGTGGCTAGCTGGTCATGTGATATATGTGTATAGGGACTACTCAGAGGGCTGAAAAAAGTCATTTCTGACAGGTCCTCGCACTTTTGACCGGTCCTTACATTTATGACCATCCTCACATTTATGCCCGTGCAGCATTCTTAACCATATCACTCATTTCACAACTGCTTCTCTTCACCATGGTGACAAGATTTTTGTTTTTGTTGATCCTCTTTTCCACTTACAGAGCTAGTTTACTGTTTTTCTTTGAAATCAATATTCAAAAACATTTAACCTACTGATGCCTCAATTAATGTAATTTTATTGGTATCTATTTTTATTTTGAAATTTACCAGTAGCCGCTGCATTTCCCACCTTAGGCTTATACTCGAGTCAATAAATTTCCCAGGTTTTTTTTTTTGTTGTTGTTTTTTGTGGTGAAATTGGGTGCCTCGGCTTATATTCAGGTCGGCTTATACTCGGGTTTATAGGGTATTTATTCTGTTGGAATTCATTTTTGAAGAATTAAACAGTTTATTGTAGGTCCACCTTATAATGACAGGCATTGTTAATGAACCAGTCCTTCAAGGAGTTAGCTAATTGAATCAAGAAGTTGTGTGCTGAACAAAGCACTGTATTTCTCGGTTATTCCCAAAGCAAGGTTGAGTTCAGGGATGTCTGTGGCATTGCCAACACCAACCAGAGCTATCAAAGTTCTACCTATTTTTACATGCATGTGGTACACGACAAAAAGTGGGACATTTATCATCTAATCATGGCTTCCATTTTGAAATTGTTCACATACAAACACACATGACAGAGGCCCGGAGTTGAGAGGTAGAAAATGCTGTTTATTTCATTGTTCTTTTAATCTTTGCTTTAAATGATTAACAAATGAAAAAGAGCTCTGAGGTTATATACCTAAAAATGCAATAATTCCATACAGTATTGAGTTTTCAAAGGTGGTTTTCACTTCTGCTCATTTTATGCTGGAAAGTAAAAATGACAGACACACTTTTCAAGCTGCAAATATAAATATATCTGGATATTTTTTTCTTTTCATGCTTTCTAACACCTGTGCTGTTTGATTTCAGAGGATTATATCTTTCTATTGAAGCACTGTCCTCGTATAGATTTCATCCATTGCCTTACTCAAGAATGGAATGGGAAACCACCAATCATGTCCCTTGGGGAAACCATCCTTTCTCTCATTGGAACAGAACATGAAATACATGGTATACACTTGTTGGAGGATATTACCAAAAAGGGCAAGGGTAAATATGGCTTGACTGTTTCCAGTGAGAATGTGGCAACCCTAGAAATAGACCAGGCTAAGAAACTACTTTTACTATAACAGCTTTAGTAACAGAATCTTGAAAGTCTGAATGTGTTTCCCCATCCCTCCCTTTACTTTCTGTGAACTAGGAAGGGGCTTGTCTGAGGTGTTTTCTCAAGATATTTTCTTGGCCTGAACTCAGTCCCCTCTTATCCAACTGTTGTCTTGGTAACTCTTTTCCTCCTGCCCCTCAAGGCCATACCCTATGTGTCTATAGAATGTAAATACATTTGCTTGCAAGTATCTGACTAGATAAAATGTAGGGGAGAGATTTTTATTAGAAAATGGAGAGAGGAAAAGGTTAGATTTTCCTTATGCTTCAATAACAATTCCAAAGTTGGACCTAGTTCCCCTTCAAATTAAAATGTATCTACTTTAAACATTTTCTTGATAGTGACACCTGCTAAATGCTTGCTGTAATTTAATTTAGAATCATACCAAAAAAGTATGCGTTTTGAAACAGTTACTGATTTAGAGACAAAAAGCAGCAAAATATTCTTTGTTTGTCTTCTTTCTCAAACATATTTGTAGATACATTGGAACAAATTATTGTAAACGATATCACCAATGTGGAAGGATGGAAGGAGATAGCTGAAACATGCCTCCTTGTCAAAAAAGAACATTTACACAAACTGATCATCTCTGTCCTTGCTAGCCTGGAAGGAGTGTTTGAAATTCCAACAGATGATACAGAGGATGCCAAATTAATGGAACATGTGTTCTTGTAATTTTTCCACAAGGCACGTGGAGGAGCTCTTTGTCCTAGGAGATGTTTATATTGGCTGCACAAATAACAACACAACTTCTTCATGTTATTTCTGTTTTAAAAATGTAATATATTTAATACCATGAACCTGATTTGATTGTGCTATAGTTGCTGCTCATGCTTGATCATTTGCCCTTGTTTTACTTTAAAAATGGTGTTCCTTTCTGAAGTAATTTAGCTATGTTTACACCAGATCACTTGTGATTTCTCTTCCCTTTTTCAGTAATCGTTTTTCTTCTATTTTTTCTTCCTAGGGACAGGAAGTTGAATCAATTGTTGGAGACATAGTCTTTCATCTCCCAAATGGTCATATTTGTTTAATTCTTAAAATCATGTTGCTTTTATGTTGATACATTTAGTGGCAACATTAGAAATTATCTCTGATATACCCATGGATAAGATGCTCACAACTTAGCTACACATTTATTCTTTCCAGTCTATGAACTGGAGTGAAACTGGAATAATTTCTGGTTTCTCCAGGAATCAATATTTTTGGACTAATGGTTATGTAACTTTTGTAGTCTTTCCTGGCATGGTTGTTGAATTATATAGTCCCAATGCACCCGGAAAGTACCAGGTGGTGTTTAGGCTACCTTATTGCACATAGATTCAGCATTAATTTATGCTATAAATAAGGTATTTAGAAAATCCATCCTATTATGAAACATTTTGTTATATCGCAGACGCTTGATTACTACCCTGTTTCCACCAAAATAAGACATCCCCTGATAATAAGCCCAATCGGGCTTTTGAGCGCATGGCAATAAGGCCAAGCGCTTATTTCAGGGTTCAAAAACATATAAAACGGTCTTACTTTCAGGGAAACACAGTAACAAATTAACCAAGTTACTAAAATTATATCTCTAAAATGATTGTATTTGAAGATATATTTTCATCCTTATGTTCCTTCCTTTACAGCAAGCAGTTCATTTCTTTCACCCCATAAACCTGCCACGTAAGCAGGGAAAGGCCATAGCTTGAAGGTGATGTGAATTGGTTAACGAAGATTTTCTTGCATTCACATCCAATTATATTTCACAGGGTTTTCTGACAGAAAGAAACCAAGAAAAAAAATACATGTTCAACAATGTATCTGCTCTTCACCATAATGTGTACTAAGCAGGTTGATAAGGAACAGCTAAGAGACATGGATTTTGTGATAAAAGGCTGAATATCAGCAACTATGAGAGCATGGTCCAACATTTACTTTTCTTTTTCACTCCCCCATTATTTCTTTTCCAAAATTTTGTCAGCAGAAGCCCAAATGTATGTTGTGAGATATGCTATGCTATATTTGAATGTCTTTTTAGTTCCCAAGATTGCAGTACAAGCCAAGGACATTCTCACTCTGGAAAGCTGTAACTCTGTAATCATATATGCAGTAACAATTCTTGGGGGAGGGCATTGAAGGGGTGTGTGTGTAGGGAGGGAGAGGGAGGGAGGGAGAGAGAGAGAGAGAGAGAGAGAGAGAGAGAGAGAGAATCTCAAGGCAAATTAAATTCTTTATGGCAGTAGAAAAGTAAAAAATAAAAAAGCCACATCAAGCACAGATGGTCCCATAATTTGTTCCAAGATGCTGAATTTTGATCACAGTATGGGACCTCACCCAAATTCCAGATACTGTAAATGGGCATTGGTCCTACCTGAATGCCGATTCTCAGGGATGCTGTGGCATCGGCCAGGCATGGGTTGCCTAGAGACTGAGTCATATTTTTTTGATCATGCCCCTTGTTCCTTCCTCTCAGGCCCAGTTTCGGCAAAGAGAGGCCAGAAGAAATTCTCCAACTGGAAGAAACTCCGACAGTCAACACCAGGTCCTGAGTAGAAAGGGAGGGGCTGGCCGATGCCACAGCGTCCCTGAGAATTGGCATTCATGTAGGACGAATGCCCATTCTCCAGTGAGGCTGTGGCGTCGTCCAGACATGGGACATACGAAAGCCTTTGGCAGTCCTAAGGGTGGGATGCCGAAGGGCCTGGACGACCCCAGCTTGATGCACCTGCTGTAAAACTCTCCTTCCAAAGGATGCTTCTGCTGTAGCGAAGACATCCAATTTATAATTCCGGATGAAAGGTGAAGGAGAAGACCAGAATACTCAAAGGAGGCCTGCGTGGCCCAGGCCACCGAAGTAGCCGCACTCCTCATGGAGTGGGCAGTGATGCGTCTGGGAACAGGTAGAGCCTGGGCCTGATATGCCAAGGCAATACAAGCTCTAATCCAGTGACCAATGGTCGAGGAAGAGACCTTAGACCCTAGTGAATTTGGAAGAAAGGAGACAAACAAGGCCTCAGACCTTCTGGATGGGGCAGTTCATTTAATATAAATTTTGAGACCCCTCCGTACATTTAGAGAGTGACACCTTCGCTCTAACATGTGAGATGGCCTCTGACAGAAATTAGGAATCATGACTTCCTGGGCCCTGTGGAGCCAATAATTAATTTTTGGAATGAATGAGGGGTCCAGCCGCAAGACAACTGTGTCGGGATGGAACACATAGAGATCCTCACTGACGGAAAGAGCTGCCAGCTTGGAGATATGTCGAGCGGACGTTACGGCAACTAGGAATGCATTATCTTACTTCATTGTAAGATACCTAAGGCTGACAGATTGGAGAGGCTCAAAGGGGGCCTCAGTCAAGGCATTAAGCATTTAGTTAGATCCCAGGTGGGATATCTATGTACAGTAAAGGGCCGTAAGTTACTGGCGCCCTGTAAAAAACATCGAGTGACTGGGTGCCGTGTTAGGGGCTCCTCTGCGTTATCTGACAATACTGAGGAGATGGCCACCGTGTGTCGCCGGATGGTGCTGTGGGCCAAGCCATGATCCAGGCCATCCTGAAGAAACTCGAGTACCTGCTGGACAGAGGCTGAGAGAGGATTAGCCTGGTGGGAGGTGCACCACCTGGAAAAGGTCAGCCAGGTGGCGTTGTAAAGCCTAACTGCGGCCTGTCGCCTGGCCGCTTGTATAGTGCGTATGACCCTGTCAGAGTAATCATCCTGCCTCAGGAGGACCCCCTCAAGTGTCAGGTGGTTAGTTGGAGCCACTGGGGCTCTGGATGAAGCAGGGCCCCCTGGCGGAGGGTGGTCTGTCCTGAGAGTATCCTCCATGGTCGTGATGCCGAGAGGCTGACAAGGTCTGCGAACCAGGGTCGACGGGGCCAATGAGGGGCCACTAAGATGATCTCTGCCTTGTCAGAGATGACTTTTCAAATTAGTGCCAGTTATTTATTTATTTAGCGTATGGCTGGTCACACACAATATTAAAACACTTCATTTTTACAGGTTAAAACAATTAGAAAAAGAGCAGTAAGAAAACCTAAGAGGAAAACAGAAATAACATTTCAGAGTTTAATGTCGAGTTTGGAGATCCAGTCAGTAGCTGTCGTTGTTACACAGAGGAAGTCTCTAAAATCTCCTGGATACCTTCTGTTAGAGCATTCCCTCACTATATGTTGGATAGTCTGTTGGGGAGCCCCGCAATCGCATTGTGCTGAAGGTGTCTTTCCCCCTTTATACAAGGAGTTGGCACACACCCCATGAGTCGTTCTAATTCTATTGTATATCACCCATATATGTCAGGGTAGATTAAATCCTGGAAGTATACTATTAGGATTAATGTGCTCAGAAATATCTTGGGGGCAATAGCTACTCCACATTTCCATCCACTTTTGTGTGGTGTTCTGATGATCGACCAGCAGCTTAAGCGCTGTCAAGAGTGGTGGGTTTCTTGACTTTAATCGGCATCTTAAGAGATCAGGAATGAAGCCATGAATGGATAGAGAGGAATTTTGTTGTGGCTCTGACCTCCGAGCCTGTCTTATCAGAGGGAGAAGACTCCGAAAGTGAAGGAGAGGAGTTGGCAAGGCCTCCCTCTCCAGGACCCTCCTCTCTGGCAATGCCTCAGGTGTCCTTCGAAGACCAAGAGATAGGCCAGGGGTCAGGCACTTAGGAGCAGCCGCAGTTGGACAGCGATGGAGATGAGTCTTGGCTGGACCCCCGACAGCATTGCAGAGATAAGCGCACGCAGCAGAGGAAGAGGCGTGCCAGAGATTAAGCTGAGTCACTAGACCACACCCCACAGGGGATAAAAGGGGGGGGTGGTCCAGTCAAGCCTTGTGATGAACAAAACTGAAAGCTAGCAAGTCATTCTGCATTTCTGGAACTTTGTTGTATGCTCTGCTTGGATTGATTTTTGGACTGGACTTGACTATTCTTTGGCTTTTCTGGACTTACTTTGATGTTTTGGACGGAGGAGAAAAACCTCCCTTTGTAAGTAAAAACTTTTGGCAAGCAGCCACTGGGTTGCTGCCAATTCTGTTATCAAAGGAAATTATTGTCTGCTGGTTTATTTTAACTCTTGGTCAACTGCTGGTGTGCGTGTGTGAAACGGGGACAGAACAAATTTAAAAGGATCTTACTATACTTCCGAATGAGAGCTTCTTGTCGTCGTGAAGTGCGGGGGAAGTATGTGACTAAGAACTGGTAACCAGTAACTAGGTATAGATTTTATGCACCCAGTAATAGCCTCATCGTATGGTTGAGTTGAACATCAATAAGTCCTGTATGTGAGCTGTTTATCCATTCAGGTGCACAGTATTCCACTGCAGAGTAGCAAAGCTCGAGGGCTGCACATCGAAGAGTTGGAGCTGAAGCTCCCCAAGTTGTTCCGCATAGTTTTTGTAGAATGTTATTTCTGCTGTTAAGCTTGGCAGCCATATTCTGAATATATTTTTTTAAAAGACAGAGTCCTGTCTAAGGTGACCCCCAGGTATTTTGGTGTTGCCTCATATGGGAGCAGTTTGTTATTTAGGTATATATTGAGTTCTCTTTTTTCCAATTTGTTGTTAAGGTGAAAACATGATGTAACTGTTTTACTTACACTTGGGATTAACCTCCATTGATGGAAGCATGTATTCAAAGTTGTAAGGTCGGCTGTAAGTACGCCTCTAGCTTCAGTGTCCTTGTGGCTATATGCTAATGCCAGGTCATCAGCATAAGAGAACTTTGTTGATAGTGTGGGTAGCATATCGGAAATCTATAAATTAAATAGAGATGGGGCCAGCATGGAGCCCTGAGGGAGTCTGTTATTCAGGTGTCTTTGCTTGCTGATTTTGCCACCCATGATGACTTGAAATATTAGGCGGCCCATAGTCCTACAGGGAACAGCGTGGAGGAATTTGCTTAATAGGCCCTCCCTCCATACTGTATCGTATGCTGCTGTGAGATCCACAAATACAACAGATGTTTTCAATTTATTCTGATAGCTGCTTTCAATATGCCTTGTAAGACTAAGGACCTGATAAGCAAAGCTCCGATAAGATCTAAACCCAGCCTGTTCAACCGGTATTTGTTCGTTAATTTTCTGTCCGATTCTGTTAAGTATCAACCTTTCAAGTAGTTTATAACAGACACTTAACAGAGCAATGGGGCAATAGTTTTCTGGCTTATTGCTTTCTTTTCCAGGTTTTAATATGCCGATTACCTTGGTTCTTTTAAATTCTGGAGGGAGCCTACTGGAAGTTAGAATATCTGTATAAAATTTAGCCAGCCATTCTCTTGTGCGAGGTCCAGAATGGATGATAAATTCTGGCATTACTCCATCAAAACCAGGAGATTTTCCAGCTTTGACATTCTTCAAGGCAGTGTCTATTTTAGCTGCTTGGAAGGGTCAAGCATATTCCTGATTAGGCAATCCCAGAGTTTTTAGATGCTTTAGTTCTCTTTTCACTAGTTTAGTATGTTTCTTATCATGGGGTACTCTAGTTAAGTTGACAATTCGAGTTGCTACTTGATCTGGAGTAACTTCTTGTTTACGTTGAGCTAGTTGGTCTCCTTCCGGTTTTCTCTCTTTTTTTTTAATTTTAAAAACAAAACATTATTCATTGTTAAAAACATTTAAAACATACAAGTTTCTCTTAATCAAGAGACAAATTTACATATACAGTACACAACTTCACCTACTAACTAATTTCTGTTATTATATATACATATATACCGACATACCGTGGCATATTTCGTTTTCTATTCCTCTGACAGTGCTGTTTTTGATTGTGTTAATTTCTTCTAAATTTCATCTCTACCCATTTCCCTTTCTCTGGTTTATCCATTGGTACCATCTATTCCATATTGTATAATATTTTGAGTCCTCCTTATCCTGTAACTCTAAAGTTAATTTGTCCATTTCTGTGCATGTGTATATTTTTTGTATTAGCTCCTGATCAGTTGGCAATCGATCTATTTTCCAAAGTTGTGCTAATGCTAATCTAACCGCCGTGATTATGTGAAGTATTAAATATTTTATATCATTTCTAATATTTTTTTTGATCATGCCTAATAAAAAAATTTTGGGTTGTAATTCAATTTCGTAATCTGTTATTTCAATTATCCATGTTTTTATCTTATTCCAATATTTCTTAATTTCTGGGCAGAGCCACCAAGCATGATAAAAAGTTCCTTGTGCTTTTTTGCATTTCCAACAGGTCGGGTTTACATTCGGGTACATTTTCGCTAATCTTGCAGGGGCCAGATGCCATCGATACCACATCTTATAGTGATTTTCTTTGTAGGCCACCGATTTTGTCATGCTGTAGTTATTTTCCCACGCTCTTTCCCATTCTTCTAGCTGTATGCTGTGGCCAATGTTTCTCGCCCACGCTATCATCTGCCCTTTAACCAGTTCTTCTGCCAAATCATATTCAAGTAAGTATTTATAAATTTTTGAAATTAATTTCCCTTCTTTAGATTCTAGTAATTTGTCTAATCAATTTTGTTTTAAGTCTATTCCTCCCTCCTCCTGATCCTTCCTGTATCTTATTTTTATTTGTGAGTAGGGCCACCAGTCTATTGCTATTCCTTGTTCTTTTAGTTCTTCCCTAGTTTTTAATTTCCCCTGCATATCCAATATTTCTCTATATCTTAATATTTTTTGTTTTGATAATATATTAGGGTGAGTAATTGCTTCTATTGTTGATAACCAGCCGGAGATTTTCATGTAATGTTTGTGTTGGATTTGTTGCCATGTATTAATTAAGGATTTCCTAATAGTGTGATTATTGAAATGTTTATATATTTTATTTCCAGAGTTCCAAATAAAAGCATGCCATCCCTTCATTAGGTCATGTCCTTCCAGATTTAACAGTCTTTGATTATCCAGGGTTATCCATTCTTTGATCCATAATAAGCTTGCAGCCTTATAGTATTTATAGTATTTTTGCCATGCCAGTTTTCTCAATAGGCTCCATGCCTTCCTGCTTGAATGTTTAAAATCTAATCCAGACGTAGTTTGCTCCCATTTCTGCCTACGCGCCAGGTCAAGATTATGAAGAAGTTCATCGGCTATCTCAGCATCATCATTCTCTACAAGTTTTTGGTACAGGTTTTTGCAAGTTTCATTCCATCCTGGGATATATTTCTTGCAGAAGCCACATGGGATGGATTTTTTAGCCGATGACATAATTGCTCCAACAAAGCTATAGTAGCTGTTACAAATTGCCATAATACGTCCTATTGTGTTCTCAAGGTCCATCACGTACTTTTCCCAGGTAGCCTTCTTTAGGTTCCACCTTGGTCAAGGTATAGATCTAATAATAGGTATCTTTATTCCGGTCTTAATGATGACAGGTCTATGTTGGCTATGGGGGAATGTTGGTAGCACTTGTTGAGAGGCAGGTATAGGTTTGGTATTATCTTGTGTAACAAAACATAGATCTGGGTTATACTCTTTCTTCCATGCAGCTGACTTAAAAGTGCCTCAATCTTCAGTGCCAGTATTAGGGGCAGAGGGAAGGCATAATGAAGGAGTAATGGCCTTCCACCCCAGACGTCGGGAACCTCGAAAAGTATCGAGGTAGTTGATATTCATGCTCGACGCAAAAAGGTCAATGTCTGGAGACACAAACCTGCTGGATATGTTGAGGAAAATGTCTGGATGGAGCTGCCATTGAGCATTGTCCACTTGAGTCCTGCTGAGATTGTCTGCTTAAATGTTCGCAGTCCCCGTGATGTGCTCCACCCGGATGGAGAGGACATTCTTCTTGGCCCACCTGCCAAGGCGAAAGGACTCCTCCATGAGCTGCCTCAAGTGGGTCCCTCCTTGGTGATTGACGTGCGCCTTTGCGGCGGCGTCTGTCAAGATCAGTACATGTTGGTTTTGCAAGGATGGTTGAAAGTGATTGAGGGCCAAACGAATGGCCTTCAACTCCAGCTAGTTTATCGGATTGGCAAGGTCCTTAGAGGACCAGTGACCTTGCGCCACTTGGGAGTTGAAGTGGGCCCCCCAACCGAAGAGGCTGGCATCCATCGTAAGAATGAGTCTCTGGATATCCCTGAAGAGATACCCCTTGTCCAGAGAGGTTGATGTCCAACAAGAAGAGATCTCCGGACCTGAAAAGGGACCGACCTTGGTTAGGGTGTGAGACTGCCGCGCTCGCTGAAATGGGAGTAAGAACCACTGGAGGTGCCGAGCATGGAGACGTGCCCAGTGGACGATCTGAATGCATGAGACCATCTTGCCCAGCAACTTGGACAAGGTGGCTAAGGGAACTGTTGGATTCTTGTGAATCTGAGATATTAGCTCCTGTATGTCGGTCCTCCTTTCCACTGATAGGTATACTGCTCCCTGTGCAGTGTCGATAATGGCACCCAAATGGACAATCCTGGTGACTGGAATCAGATGGCTTTTCCTGTAATTGACCAGAAAGCTGTGGTCAAGTAAGGTCCGAATTGTGAGATCGAGACCCTGTTGAGCTTTGCTGTATGACGGTGCCTGGATCAAGATGTCGTCCAAATATGCCTGGAGTCTGACTGGCTTCAGCCACAGGTGCGCTGCTACGGTGGCAAGATCTTTGTGAAGCACCTTGGGGCCGAGGCCAGCCCGAAAGGGAGAGCCCTGTATTGTAGATGCCTGCCCGTGTAGCAGAAGCGTAGGTACCTACGATGGGCTGGCAGAATAGGAATATGGAGGTAGGCCTCCATGAGGTCCGTTGAGACCAGAAAGTCGTTGGGACAAATTCCCTGCAATATGGAATTTAGGGAGCACATTTTGAACCTTTGGTATGCAATGTGAGCATTGAGGGATTTTAAATCTAGAATTGCTCTCCATCCCCATCCCCCCCGCCCCGAACGCTTTGGCACAACAAAAAGAATGGAGTAGTAGCCTTGACTCCACTGGCTTTTTGGAACCGCCTCTATAGCTTGAATCTGGAGGAAGTGTTGAACAGCCTGTTCCATAAGTTGTTGCCTGCTCTTCTTGTTTGAGATAGGACACTGTATGAAGCGGTTCAGGGGTTGGGAGAGGAATTCCAGGGGAAGTCCAAATTTTACTACAGTAAGGACCCAGTGATCTGAAGTTGTGAGTTCCCACCTATCTGCAAAGAGAGCCAAGGGGCCCCCTATGGGAGGATTGGGCGGTGAGTCATTTGCGGCTGCAGGATTGGCGGTAGCCGGAACCGCCAAAGGACCGCTTGGACTGTTGGAATTGCTTGGGTCTGTCCCAAAAGGATTGACCATCAGATGGTTTTTTTTAAAAAAAAAATTATTTATTTTTTTGCAAACAAAATATATAACAACATATAGATCGCGGTGAGAACCTTACACAATACATTATCTTCAGTCTAAATATACAAATAAGAAATAAAAGCTATGTTAACCTTATACTCTTTCTATTCTATTATTTAGCCAAGTTGGTCCCAACATTGAAAATATGCAGATTCTTTTTGATCTCTCAAAGTTCTTGTTAGCCTATCGGCTTCTGCGTATTCAATAATTTTCCCTAAGATCAAGTCTTCTGACGGTAGGCCTTTCCCCTTCCAATTTTGGGCAAGACATATTCTTGCTGCAGTTGTAATATATACAATTAAACACCATTTAATTAAACATGACCAGATGGTTGAGTTGTTCCTTGAGAATAGAACTGCTGGGAAGGACCTCCCTGCGAGTAGGCACAAAAAGGCTGCTTCCTATAAAGGGGAGAAGACCTGTCAGCTCGTCTAGTGGACAAAGGGAGAATTTCGCGTTTATCCCAGGTTTCTATGAAACGCGGCTTCAGTGATTCACCAAAGAGTTTCTCCCTGGTGTACGGAGCTGCAGCCAGGCGCCATTTGGCCTTCAAGTCTGGTGGCCACTGACAGAGCCATAGTAATCTGCGGGCCGAAACTGCAGATGCCAGAGCCAGCCGCGATAATTTTGTTAATGTCTTGATGAAGACAAGCCTCACTAGGCGCTACCCTGGCTTGCAATTGCTTTTTTTTTTCCAAATCAATTTTTTATTTTAAAACAAAAATAAAACATAAGAACATCATCATTCCAAACAATTACAGACAGTGTATCAAACGGTTGACATCCTTTCATGCTCCCTCCTCTCTTCAAGATATCACTATACATCCAACGCTTATTTTCATAAAAAATATTTCACTTAATTTATCTCAACTTCCACATATTTCATATTTATCTCCATATTTTATTGTCCATCCATTGATAAAATAAATCCTATATCAAATAATATTGTTTATCTTCCTGTTCTCTTATTTCAAATGTCAGTTTACTCATTTCAGCACAGTCTATCATTTTCTTAATAATTTCTCCATCAGTAGGTGTCTTTTCTCCTTTCCAATTTTTAGCAAATACGATTCTAGCCGCTGTTAAAAGGTTAACAATTAAATATTGAAATTCTTTATTATATGTCTCTGGTAAGATCCCTAATAAAAATATCTCTGGTTTAAAGTCAATATGTCTCTTAGTCATTTTTTCCAACCACGTGTCTATCTTTTCCAACCACGTGTGTATCTCATTTTTTCCTTTTTTTAAAAAAAAAAATACTTCATTGAGTTTTCAAAATTAAAAAGACAGAAAGAAAAGAAAGAAAGAAGGGGAAAAAAAGTGTTGACAAAATTCTATATGTCTTTCGGAGATACAGTGTTTCTTATCAGGTGAATATCTTGTATCCAATCTACTTCATCTTAGGCTAAATTCCTCTCTATTGTATTTATAAACTATATGTACATTTCATCAAAGCTATTTATATACAGAACATATCATTTACTTTTTCTTATTATTTAACCAATTGTACCAATTTCCCCATACTTCGTTATATTTACATGTCTCATCATCCATTAACAGACTCGTTATCTTCGCCATTTCTGCACACTCTAAGATTTTGTTTATTAACATTTCTTCTGGTGGTTGAGTTTTGCTTTTCCAAAATTTCGCTAACACTAATCTGGCTGCGGTTATTATCTGCATTGTGAGTTGAGTTTTATTTTTGTTTAGGCCATCACCTACTATGCCCAAAAGGAAGAATTCTGGGGACAATGTTACCTCCTGATCTAATATTTCACGTAACCATTGTCGTACTTTAGCCCAGTATCTTTTTACCTCTGGGCAGGACCACCACATGTGGTAATAAGTACCAATTTCTTTACCACATTTCCAGCACTTGGGTGAGAGATTTGGAAACATTTTTGCTAATCTGGCTGGGGCTAGATGCCATCTATGTAGTATTTTGTAATGGTTCTCTCTATACGTTGCTGATTTTGTGATTTTAAAATTTCTATTCCATGCTTCTTCCCAGTCAGTATAATTAATATTGTATCCGAAGTTTTTTTCCCAAATACTTAATTGATTCTTTGCAATAACCTCTGCCTTATCCTCATCCAATAAGAAGTTATATAGTTTAGTTAACATTTTCTTATCTACTCCCCATATGATTTTATCAAAATTTCCATATTTCATTTCAATGCCGAGTTGGTCCTTATCTTTTTGGTATCTCGAATTCATCTGCAAGTAATTCCACCAATCTACCTTATAGCCTTGTTCTTTAAGAGTATCAAGTGATTTAAGATTTCCATTTTCTTCTAAAATTTCTTTATATGTACCAAACTTTATAACTTCCGTTCTATTTGGGGCGGTCAAGGCCTCCATAATGGAAAGCCAGTTCGGAACTTTGGTGTAGATCCTCTGTCTGATTTCTTGCCATATTTGTATAAGAGTTTCTCTAATTTTATGTTTATGGAAATAGGATTTCTTCTTATTTTTCAAGTCCCAGAGGTGAGCGTGCCACCCTTCTTGTAGGTCATGGCCTTCAATTGTTAGAATTCTCTTATTCCGTAAAGTGATCCACTCTTTGATCCAGATTAGTTTTGCTGCTTTTTGATAGGTTTCCCAATCCGGGAGTCCAAATCTGCCCATTTTTCTTTTCCCTTGTAATACTTTGAGTGAAATTCTCGATTTCTTTCCTTCCCAAATGAAATTCCTAACATATTTTTTCAGATCTTGGAAGAATTTTCTATCTAATTTTAGAGGGACATTTTGAAATAGAAATAAAATTTTAGGTAAAGTGTTCATTTTAATTGCCGCTATTTTCCCTATCAAAGACAATTTTAGTTTTTCCCATCTCCTTAATTCCTCCTGTATTTTACTCAGCAGTGGGGCATAATTATCATCTTTTAATGATGAGTATCTCGCTGTGATCCAAATTCCTAGATACTTGACTTTTTTGACTATTTGGAGGCCTAATAGATTTTCCAATTCTTTTTTTTTGTACTTCCATCATGTTTTTTGCTATTATTTTTGTTTTTTCCTTGTTCAATTTAAGGCCAGCCACTTGGCCATAGTTTTGTATTTCTTGCAAGGCTTTTGGTCTTGATTCTAGCGGGTCTTCTATAATAAGAGCTACATCATCTGCGAAGGCTTGTATTTTATAGATTTCCTTTCTAACCCTGAGTCCTTTGATTTCTTTGTTCGCTCTGATCTTTCTCAATAGTACTTCCAACGCCAGAATATATAGTAAGGGGGAAAGGGGGCATCCTTGCCTTACTCCTCTGTGGATCTGGAATGTCTGGGTCTTATCCCCATTCATTAATATATTTGCTCTCTGTTTATGATAGATGTTTTGTATCATCTTTCTGAAGTTTGCACCGAATCCCATTAAGTTAACTTGATTTATCATAAAGCTCCAGTTTAGGTTGTCGAAAGCCTTTTGTGTTGCTCATAATATTCTATTGTGTTTAGTACTATTCTCAGGTTATCTCTAATTTGCCTCCCCGGGAGAAATCCGTTTTGGTCACTATGAATCCAAGGGTTTAATATTTTTTTGACTCTCTCTGCTATAATACTCATGAACAATTTGTAGTCCGAGTTCAGAAGGGAGATAGGTCTATAGTTTGTTATTTTTGGGGGGTCGGTTCCTTCTTTCCATATAAGTGTTAAAAATGCTTCCCTCCAGGTGTCCGGGATTTTGGTGCCAATCAAAGTCTCATTGAATAATTCTAATAACTCTGGATTTAATGTTTCTTCCAATTTTACGTAAAATTCTCCTGGAAGTCCATCTGGGCCTGGGGATTTATTTATTTTTTATTTTAGAGCTGTTTTTAGTTCTTCTACTGTGATTTTTCTATTCAGCATCTCTTTTTCTTCTTCTGTAATTTGGGGTAAGTCAGCATCTATCAGGTATTGTTCTATCTTATTAGATTCGGTCTTTTCGTCTTTATATAGGTTCTCATAAAATTCCCTCACCCTTTCTTGCTTGTCTTCTTCCTTTGTTAGTATATTACCTTTAGAATCTTCTAATACCAATATCTGATTTTTTTCTTTTTCTTTTTTTAATTTATAGGCGAGCCACCTTCCTGACTTGTTGGCATTTTCAAAACAGTAATGTTTGGATCTCTTTATTTTTTGCGCCATCTCCTCTTGGTCTAATATATTTATTCTATGCCTTGTCATCAACCATTTTCGTTTGGTCGCCTCATCTCCCGGACTTTGTTGTAATTCCTTTTCAATTTCTGTTAAAGTTTTAGTGAGACCCTCTCTCACCTTCCTTTCTTCTTTATTTCTAAAAGCTGTATATGAGATAACTAGCCCTCTCACATAGGCTTTCATAGTGTCCCAAATAATTTCTTTGGCCGTGTCTTGTTTCCTGTTTTCTATAAAGAATTGTTTGATTTCTTTGTTTAGTTTTGCTAGAAACTCTTTATCATTTAACAAATTTGTCCTTAAAGTCCATCTCGATTGTTTCTTCTTATTCCTATAATGCCAATTAATTTCCAAATGTTTGTGATCCGCCCAAGTATTTGTGCATATATCAACTTTTTAAATTTCCAATCCTAACTTCCTAGTGGCCCAAATCATGTCTATTCTGGACCAAGAGTTCTGTGGGATCGAGTAATATGTATATTGTCTTTCATTGGGGTATAATGTACGCCACATATCTATTAAATTTATTTCATCAATTAAATCAAAAAAACTTTTAGGTAGGGGGGGATCTTTTATTTTTCCTGGTTTTCGCGCTTTTGTAGTCTTTGTTCGGATTTATAATTCCATTCATATCTCCTAATAAACAAATTTCATTTTGTGGCCATTTTGCGAGCTGTTCATGTAATTTGTCAAAGAATTTCCCTTGTTTTTTGTTTGGGGCATATATCTCTACTAACAGCATTTTAGAAATACCTCTTGTTATTTCAACTATAAGAATTCTCCCTTTTTCATCTTTGTATTTGCATTCCGCCTCTATCCCTTTCTTTACATAAATAGCTACTCCCCTTTTCTTTTTTACGGCTAACGACACGAATACTTTACCAAATTTGGGGTAATCTAAACAAAATGCTTCATATTTTTTTATATGGACTTCCTGTATACAAATTATATCGGGGTTTTGTTTCGCTAATTTTGTCAATATTAGTTTCCTCTTTTTGGGTTCATTTAAACCATTTACGTTTAATGATAGAATTTTCATATTGTCCATTCCCGTCGTTGGTATCTAGTTCTTAGTTTTTGTTTGCCTTTAAGGTTACTGCCCTTACTGGTCTTATTTTCTTCCCCTTTTCTTCTATATCTTCTTTTTTCTTTTCGTCTTCTATGTCTTCCCTTGTGCTCTGTTCTTGGGGTGTATCTTCCTCTGTATTCGTCGCTTCTATATCCTCCTTGCTAATTTGTTCCTCTTCACCTCCTCTTAGCTGGTCAAGGAATTCTTGGGCCATACTTATGCTGTCGATTTTGATTTTTCTCCCCATCCATGATATTAGCATTCCTTCCGGCAAAAGCCAGCGGAATATTATATTTCTCTTGTTTAGCTGAAACATCAAGAATCTGTAATTTGTCCTCCTTTCCCTCACTCTTCTTGGGATCTGTTTGAGGACATTTATCTCTTTTCCTTCATAGATAATTTGTTCTTCCCTTGCTATATTGTAGAGGATATCTCTCACCCGTTTCCTTGCGAATCGCACATGGACCTCTCTTGGTAGCCTATTTCTTCTCACATAATTGGTCTGTACTCTGTAGACCTCATCGATTTCTTTAATTATTTCTTGTTTTTCCTGTTGGAGAGCCTCCGCGATCAGTTCAGCCATCTTGTCTCCCAAGTTCTCTTCTTTTTCTTCTATGATATTCTGGAACCGAGGATAGAACGCAGCCCTATCCATCTCGAGTTGGATCAGGGAATCCTCCGTTTCCTTATTCTGTGCCGAGAGAGTTTGATCTACTATATCCAATTTTTTCTCATTCTTTTCGATCCTTTGTTCTACTTTTTGTATTCTATTTTCGTTTTTAGCGATGGAGGTTTGGATCTCATTCATTTTCGTATCCAGTGCGTGAATATCCGTTTTTAGTTCCAAATGGCTGTTTAATAGCTTTTCCTGCATTGCTAGCATGGTTTCTTGAATTGATAACAGGGAGGACTGCACTGTTTGCAAAGTTGGAGTGGTTGGGGGTTTATCCATTTTTTGTAGACCTTCTAACGATTTCTGGGTTGCCGGGGATGACATTGACAGTGTTGGGTTGGATGGGATCTTTTTCCCTGTTTTTGCTATTGTGGAGGTCAAGCTTGCCATTTCTTTTAAGGTCAACTTTTGTTTCCTTAGTATTCTCTCAATATTCCTCCAGATAACCATCCAGTGGCACTTGCCAAAGTATATTCAAGGGCTCGTGCTTGGATCTTATCTTTAATCTCTTTTAGTTTGTTTTCCTCTAAATTTTATTCAGAAATAGATGATCAAGCTATTAAATATTTTGTCCAGATAGCTGAGCAAATTTTTTATATTCAATATGGTTTCGATGCTATTTAGTATCTACTATAAAGTTTCCTGGATATATGTATGTATGTATATATATGTGTGTGTGTGTGTGTGTGTGTGTGTGTGTGTATAGATTATAGTCAATTAATTTTCTTAAATAACTACAATACCTTAAACAATTTAACTTCTTAAATAGCTCTTAATTCATTCTTAATTAGTTTCTAACTTAATTCCAAATGGGCTAATCTTCTATTAAGTCAAGACAATCAAAACAATTAATTATTATTAGCGTAAGTAAGTAAGTAAGTAAGAAATATCAAACAGCTATAGATATACTATAAGTTAGATAAAGAGGAGAATGGTGAAAGTATATTAATAGAATAGTGAGTAATAATACATGATAGATATAATATATGTACTAATATAAAATGCTAAGTAGGATAGATATATAATAGATAATAGATAATAAGTTAATAGATATAAAAATATAATAATGTGATTTGATATAATTTTCAGGAAAAAGTCTCATTTACTGGGGTAGTTTGACAGGGAGTAAGTGGCAGTTTACTGGTTAATATCTTCTTTGGTGTTTCTCCGTGCTGGACTGTCCATGGAGCAGTGAGTCAGCGATTCCCGTTCTTCTTCAAGAAGAGAAAAAAAAGAAAGACTCTGTAATGGCTGCACATCCGATTTCTAGATTTGTCCAAAGGAACTCTTGATCCTCTATCTACTCCGCTTCAGATCGCTTTGTTTCTAGTGCTCTCAACCTCAAAATCTCCATTTCTCTCGTCTCTATTCCGTTTGCGTGTATCTCTCCATCCCCTCGTCTCGTACTTCTCCTTTGCCGGGTCATCGGCTGCTCCGCTCCCCAATCGGCTCTTTATTTCAGGACGCCGCCTTTCCCTCCTCCGAGCACCTCTCCTCCGACTCCTCCGGCTCCTTCGGTTGACAGCAATTTTACAATAGTAAGGGAAAAGGTGTTCTACGTGCTGGCACTGCAATCTCCGATCTCTGTCGCTTCCTCTCTCGTTGTCGGCTACCGCGGCTTCGGATCGGCCATCAACTGGCTGACTCGCTTGTGTTGGGCCGACAGAGCCGCCCGGTCGTTGCGCTCAGCGTTGCGATCCGCTTTCACGCTCCTCCGGCTTGCCCTCTCGTCCACGGGGCTCTCCAGGCTCCGCGCCCTGAAAAGGATCCCCAAAACACAGTGCTTAAAGGAGTTGGGGAGCAGCTGTCACTCTCCCAACGCCATGACACCGCGGATCACCAACCGGAAGTCATCTCATTTTTTCCAACCACGTGTGTATCTATCTCTTTGCATGTCCGCATGTCCACCACATACGGTAATAAGATCCTGGAGTCTGATGACACTTCCTACACTTCTCCGATTTATTCTGGAACATTCTGGCTATCCTCGTTGGGGGTAGATGCCACCTGTAAAACATCTTATACAAATTCTCCTTATATGCTGTAGACATTGTCATTTTATAATTATGTGACCACAATTTTTGCCATTTTTCTAAATCAATACCATAACCAAAATTTCCCCCCATGCTATCATTGATTCTTTAAATTGTTCTTCTTCCAGTTTTACTTCTAACAAATATCCATACAACTTTTTAATTACATTATCATCAAAGCCCATTAAAATCTTATCTAAATTAGTCAAGACATTATAAAAACCTTGTCTGAGATCTTCTCAATATCTAGAAAATATTTGCATATATGAAAACCAGTCCATCTTACATCCCTGATCTTCTAATTCCTGCTTTAATTTAAGTTCACCCTTTTCATCCAATAATTCACTATACCTAATAATTTGTTCCCTTTTAAATATTACTGGATATGAAAAAGCTTCAATTGTAGATACCCAGACTGGAATCTTCAAATAATGATATTTTTTGACCTTCTCCGAATTCAACCACAAAGCTTCACGTATCTGCTGTCTTCTAAAATATCCTTGTATTTTTGTTCCTTTGTACCATAAAAAGGCATGCCACCCCATCAACAAATCGTGTTCCTCCAAATTCAATAATCTGGTATTTCTCAAAGTTATCCATTCTTTAATCCACAATAAACTTGCAGCTTGGTAATACAATTCAAAATTAGGCAAACCAAAACCACCCCTAACTTTAACATCTTGTAACAGCTTTAATTTTATTCTCGCCTTTTTTCCTTGCCAAATGTATTTCAATATCATTTTATTTAAATCTACAAAAAATGCCTTGCCCAACTTGATTGGAATTGTCTGAAATAGGTACAAAATTCTAGGCAGAATATTCATCTTAATAGTGCAGATAACTGCAAGTTTCCCCATTTCACCAAATCTTGCCCTATCTGTTGTTTAAGTTTATTATAATTATTTTCTTTAAGTGTGCTACATCTTGGTGTTAAATATATCCCCAAATATTTTACTTTATTTGTAACCTGCATTTTTGAAACCTCCATCAGTTCTTCTTTTTGCTTTTTCAACATGTTTCTAGTCATTATCTTTGTTTTATCTTTATTAATTTTCAAGCCAGCTACTTTCCCAAATTCTCCAATAGTTTCTATCAATTTATTTATTGTTGTTAATGGTTCTTCAATGATAAAAACCAAATCGTCTGCGAAGGCTTGTAATTTATATTCTTCTTTTTGAATTTTCATGCCTTTTATCTCTCTTTCTTCTCTGGTGTGTCTGTTTAAGACTTCTAGAGTCAATATAAACAACAGTGGGGACAGGGGGCATCCTTGTCTAGTACCTTTTTCTATTTCAATAGGATCAGTCAATTCTCCACTTATCATTACTTTTGCCATCTGTTTAAAATATATGGCTTCAATTACCTGAATAAATTCCCTACCAAAGCCCATCTTTTCCATTTGGAATATCATGAATCGCCAGGTTACATTGTCAAAAGCTTTTTTTAAAAAATATATTTTATTGCGTTTATACACATACATAGGATAACATTTCTATTAACATTGGATGTGCATTGTTTTATACATATATGTAAGATATATACCTGGTGTCACTTAGGCTACTTATTCCTTTTATTTAACACACCTTTTGCTCCTTCTTTCATTTTATCATTCATCCATTCATACCACCTTCCCCAAACAGTATAGTAATCTGAATTTTCATCATCATTTATTTCATGGGTTAGTTTACTCATCTCTGCGCACTCCAATATTTTCCTAATTATAAGTTCTTCTGCTGGCAGAGCTTTCTCTTTCCAGTATTGTGCGTAGGCCAGTCTAGCAGTGGTGGTTATATGTATTATTAGGTGGTTCTTTTTCTTTCCATAGGTCCTCTTTACTATTCCCAGGAGAAATATTTCAGGTGTCAGTTTAATATCTTCTCCGATTATTTCTTGTAACCATCTCCGAATCTTACTCCAATATCTTTTCGCTTCAGGGCATGTCCACCACATGTGAAAGAAGGTGCCCTGACCATGGCCACATTTCCAGCAGTTTGGGTGTATGTTGGGGTACATCTTTGCTAGCCTAGCAGGGGCTAGATGCCACCTATGGAGCATTTTGTATTGATTTTCCTTATATGTCGCAGCTCTGGTCAATTTATAATTCTTATTCCATGCCTCTTCCCATTCATTTAAGTTTATGCTGTGTCCAATATTTTTCTCCCATACACTCATTTGGTTTTTGGTTATATCCTCAGCTCTGTCCTCATCTAGTAGGTAATTATATAATTTAGCCAAAATCTTTTTCCCTGTTCCCATCAGGACTTTATCAAGCCCGTTATATCCTAGTTCTAAACCGCATTCTTCCTTGTCTTTGTGGTATCTCAATTTTATTTGTAAGTAGGTCCACCAGTCTAGATTTATACCTTGATCTCTCAGGGCGTTGTTAGATTTAAGGTTTCCTCCTCCATCTAGAATGTCTATATCTACACATTTTCTCCATTCCCCACCTATTGGGGTAAACCAAGGCCTCCATTGTGGAGAGCCATTTTGGGACTTTTGTATAGTATCGCTGCCTAATTCCGGTCCATATTTGTAATAATGAGTCCCTAATTTTATGCCTATGGAAGTATGTTTTCTTTTTCTTCTCTGTGTCCCATAGGTAAGTAGATCTTGTAGATCGTGGCCTTCTAGAGTTAGAATCCTTTTATTTTCCAGAGTGGGCCACTCCCTTATCCATACTAACTTGGTTGCCCTGTAGTTTGTTTCCCAATCAGGGAGTCCAAATCCTCCTATGTTCCTTTTTCCCTGTAAAATTTTGAGATCCTTGGCTCCCCCCCCAATACAAATTTCCTTATGATTTTGTTTAATTCTGAAAAAAAAATGTCTAAATTCACCCGTATACTTTGATATAAGTATAGTAGTTTGGGGAGGATGTTCATCTTAATTGCAGCTATCTTGCCCAAGAGTGACAATTGTATTTTCTTCCATCTATCCAAATCTTGTTTCATTTTCTTAATTAAAGGGGTATAGTTATCTTCCTTTAGGGATGAACACCTTGAGGTTATCCAGATTCCTTGATATTTTATTTTTTTAGCAAACTGTAGTCCCAACGTTTCTTCTATCTCTTTCTTCTGCACCTCGGTTACATTTTTGGTTAATATTTTGGTTTTGGTTTTATTCAATTTAAAGCCTGCCACTTCTCTGTATTTGCCCAATTCCTCTAGAATTTTTTGTCAGATTCTAATGGGTCTTCTAGGATCAGGGCCACATCGTCCGCAAATGCTTGCGTTTTATAAACCTCTTTCCTAATCTTTAGGCCTTTAATTTCCTCATTGTTTCTAATTTTTCATAGCAGGACTTCTAGGGCCAAAATAAATAATAATGGTGACAGGGGGCATCCTTGCCTTACCCCCTTTCTGATATGGAATATTTTTGTCCTATCTTCATTTACTAAGATACTCGCCCTTTGGTCATAAATAGTTTTTATCATCTTTTCAAAATTTGTTCCAAATTCCATTATCTTAATTTGTTTAATCATGAAATTCCAATTTAAATTATCGAATGCCTTTTGGTCATCTAAAAAGACTAAGGCCATCTGCTTTTTCGGGTGTTCTTCATAATATTCTAAGATATCCAACACAATTCTCAGATTGTCCCTAATTTGCCTCCCCGGGAGGAATCCATTTTGATCTTTATGTATCCAAGTGTTTAATATTTTTTTGGTTCTTTCCGCCATTATACTCATGAATAATTTGTAGTCAGTGTTTAGAAGAGAGATTGGTCTATAATTCTGAATTTGTTTTGGGTCGGCACCTTCTTTCGGCAATAGTGTGACATGCGCTTCCCTCCAAGAGTCTGGGATTTTGGAACTCATCAAAGCCTCATTGAAAATTTCCACTAATTTTGGTTGTAATGTTTCTTCTAATTTTTTATATATTTCTCCTGGGAATCCATCCGGGCCTGGCGATTTGTTGTTTTTGAGTTTAGAAAGTGCTGTTTTTAGTTCTTCAGCTATTATCTTTCCATTGAGCATTTCCCTCTCTTCCTCTGCTATTCGTGGAAACTCTGCGCTTACCAGGTATTCCTCTATTTTATCTTCTGGTATCTCCTCTTCTTTGTATAGGGCTTCATAATATTCCCTAGCTCTTTCTAATTTGTCCTCTTCTTTATTTAACAGATTACTCTTGGAATCTTCTAATATGTGAATTGTCCCTTTTTCATTTTCCTTTTTTAGTTTATAGGCCAGCCACTTGCCCGACTTGTTGGCATTCTCGAAATAGTATTGTTTTGTTCTTTTTATTTTTTGTGCTAGATCCTCTTGATCTATGATATTCAGTTTGTGCCTCCACATCAGCCAACTTTCTTTTGCTGCATTATCTCCCGGGTTTTCTTGGAGTTTTCTTTCTGCTTCTCCTAAGTGGTTTAGATGATCTTCCAAGGACTTTCTTTTTTCTTTGTTTTTGTACGCGCTGTATGATATCACAACCCCTCTTAGATAGGCTTCATTGCATTCCATACTGTTGCACAAGGAGTTCCTTGATTTTCATTTTCTTTGAAAAAGGACTTTAATTCTTCTTTAAGTTTTTCTACACACTCTTTATTGCTCAATAGTTTCACATTGAGCCTCCATCTCTGTTGTTTCTTTCTCTTTGCACTCTTCCACTTTACTTCTAATGGGTTATGGTCTGCCCAAGTGTTCGGGTTGATTTCTGCCGTTCCTATTTCTAGTCCAAGATTCCTGCTCACCCATAACATGTCTATTCTTGACCATGACTTTTGAGAGTTGGAGTAAAACGTATACTGTCTATCATTTGGGTGTAAGGTTCGCCATATATCAATTAGATTCAATTCGTCCGTTAAGTCAAAAAAGGCTCTCGGTAATTTTGCCCTTTTATTTTTATTAATTTTATTGCTTTTGTAGTCTTTATCTGAATCTGCTATTCCATTAAAATAACCTATTATGCAAATTTCATTATATTCCATTTTTTCCAGTTGCTCGTGAAGGTTTTTAAAGTATTCTCCCTGTTTTTTATTTGGAACGTATATACCCACTAATAGTATTTTGGAGTTCCTTCTCATGACCTCAATCATTAGAGTTCTTCCCTTTGTGTTATTATACTTTAGCTCTGCTTCAATTCCTTTTTTAACATAGATTACCACTCCCTCTTTTTTTTTCTGCTAGTGAAGTAAATGTCTTACCATACTTTTTATACTCTATTTGCCCTCTTCCTTTTTTATGTGCATGTCCTGTAAGCAAATTATGTCTGTGTTTTGTTTTGCTAGTTTTGTAAGTGTTAGTTTCCTCTTTTATAATCATTTAATCCATTGACATTTATTGATATTAGTTTCCAATCGTTCATTTCTGTTTTCCTTGTCCGGTTTTTAGTTTCTATTTGTTCGTATGGCTCTTACTGGTCTTGTTTTTTTCCCTTTGGCGGCTTCTTCTATCCTCTTCTCCTCCGTGGTTCCTTCCTTGGTATTCCGTTGGTGTGAGGTTTCCTCTTCTAATGCTGTTGCCTCTATTTCTTCTTTACTGCTTTGTTCTTCCTCCATACCGCTCATGGTTGAGGAAGTCTTGCGCTGTACTCAGACTATCTATTTTTATTTTCCTCCCTTGCCAGGTGATTAGCATCCCTTCTGGCAGGAGCCATCTAAATAATATATTCCTTTTGTTTAGCTGCACAGCTAAAAATCTATAGTCCTTTCTCACCTCCCTCACTCTTCTTGGAACCTGTTTTAGGATTATCACTTCTTTTCCTCTGTATGTTATCAGTTCTTCTCTCGCCATATTGTACAAAATGTCTTTCACTTTTTTTCTCACAAACATGCATTTCCCTAGGAAGCCTGTTCCTCCTTGCGTAATTTGTCTGTACTCTATAGATGTCGTCCCGTTCTCTGATTATCTCTTCCTTGTCTTGTTGGAGTACTTCTGCGATTAGTTCTGCTATCTTCTGTCCCAGGTCCTCCTCTTTGTCTTCTACAATATTTTGGAAGCGTAGGTAGAAAGACGCCCTGTCCATCTCCAATTGGATTATCGAATCCTGTAGCTCCCTATTTTGCATCATCAACGTCTGGTCCACAGTATCTAATTTCTTCTCGTTTTGTTCTATTCTTAATTCCGCCTTCTGAATCCTTTGTTCATTGTTAAATATTGAGACTTGGATTTTGTTCATTTTCTGGTCCAGTGCTTGAATATCTGTTTTTAATTCAGCATGGTTGTTTGACATTTTTTCTTGCATAGCCATCATAGTTTCTTGAATTAGAGTCAAAGTTGATTGAATAGTTTGCATTGTTGGTGTTGCTATGGATTTTTCCGCTTTAGACAGCCCTCCCGTTGATTTCTGAGTAGCCAGAGAGGTCAAAGTTATAGTGGGATTGGAGGGGGTCTTTTTTCCTGTTTTCAGAATCGTTGATGACATGCTTATCATTTCTTTCAGGATTATTTTTTGTTCTCTAATTATTCTCTCAATATTTCTCCAAATTATCATTCACTGACTGCCGCCTCTTCTTGTCTAATATTATCTATTATCTGATATTTCTAATGCCTTTTCTAGCTCTTCAGGTATAGGTGGATTCTATTTATCAATCAGTATCGGTCTGACAATCTATGTCACTTCCAGTCAATATCTTAAACAAGGATCACTTAGATTGTAATATTAGTAATGGAAATTAATATATAATTTATAATTAATTTGCAATTTGTTAATTTGACAATTAATAATTAATTAATTAATAAAAATTTGATTATGTTTGCAAATAATTAATTCAAATCCTACTAAAATACGGTGGTTATCTAGCCTCTCTTAATAACTTAAATAACATATGGTACAACACTACTTCCAGAATGAAACATAATTATTATCTATAGCTTATTTTCTATAACCAACTTAATTCTTAAAGTTAATTTCTAATTTAAAATATTATATAGCTATATATAAATAGATTAATATAAATAAATACTATAAATGGGAGTAAATACAATTATATATAAGTTTTAAAAGCTATATAGAGATATATACTATATATGAAAAGAAATCAAAAATTAATTAATATAAAAGCAATTCCTATTGATATTAATATTAATATATAAAATGTCAAAATATTAAAGAATAAGATTGTCAAAAGATATCAAAGTTACCATAGGAGTCTGGAAATCTTCTCCTAATTTTTTTTTCTTTTCCCTTTTAGAATATGTAATGTTCTTTGTTGCTCAGCCTCCAGTCTCTCCAAGCCTCTCTTTTTTCCAAGTTTGTTAGTCAAAATCGGTACTCTATGGTATTTCCCGCTGCTAGATTGTCTGTGAATCAGCCCCTTCAGTTGTTGCCCTGTCAGGTCTTTGTAATGGCTGCACTTCCTGCTCCCTGGTACAGTCAGGAACGGTCAGGTCTCCATCTAGCTTCACCCTCCGATAGTTCTATTGCTATAGGCAACAAAAAGAAAGTTTTCCTGAGTTCTTGTTTCTTTTGCTTGCTGTGCCCGCCGATCTTCTTTTTGCGCAGGTGATCTCGTCAGTCTTTTGTTCTCCCCGCCTGCTTGTCAGACTCTATACCCTTTTAATCTGCTCTCTGATTGCAGTCGCCACTCCTTTCCTCTCTGAGCCCTTCATGCCTGACTCCGCCGACCCATTCTTCTGATGTCGATTTCCACATAGGCAGGGAAAGGTGTATTAATCTGATTTTGACACTGCAGCCTCCGATCTTCCTTGCTTCCTGTCTTGTTGCTGGCTACCACAGCCTTGGGTCCGCCATTAATTGGCTGACTCACGCGTGTTGGTTTGACAGAGCTGCCCGGTCTTGCGATAAGTGTTTGCGCTTCGCTTTATCGCTCCCCCGGCTCTCTCTATCGTCCGCGAGGCTCTCCAGGCTCCGCGCCCCCGAAAGGATCCCCAAAACACGGTGACTAGTGGTGTTGAGAAGTAGGGATCACTCACTCAGCATCATTTTGCCGCGGATCGCCAACCGGAAGTCCTGTCAAAAGCTTTTTGTGCATCTAAAAATACCAAAGCCATCTGCTTTTCACGATGTACTTCATAATATTCTAAAGAATCCAAAATTATTCTTATATTGTCTCTAATTTGTCTTTTTGGGAGGAATCCATTTTGGTCTGCATGTATAAAATTGTTCAGATATCTCTTAAGTCTTTCCGCCAATATTGAAGCAAAAATTTTATAGTCTGAATTTAGCAGGGATATAGGCCTATAGTTTTTGATTTGTTGTGGGTCTGTATCTTCCTTGTGGATCAATGTAATATACGCCTCAGTCCATGATTTAGGTGTTTCCTTCTTTGTCATCATTTCATTCATCACCTCCAATAGTGGAAGGATCAAGGATTCTTGTAATGTCCTATAGTATTCAACTGGTAGTATTCAACCGTCTGGCCCTTTTGCTTCTTGATTGCTTCTGTTAACTCCATCATCGTTATGTTTCTTTCCAGCATCTCCTCCATATCTTTAGAAATCCGAGGTAATTTTTCTTCTTGTAGATACTTTGACACTTTTTCCTACTCTATTGTCTCTCTTTTGTAAAGTTGTCTATAATACTCTTGTATTATCTTCCCCATCTCTTTATTTCCAAATTTACTATGCCCTTGTTCGTCGACTAGATGTGTTATTTTCCTTGATTCTCTTTACTTTTTCAATTTATTTTGTTTGGCACTTCTTATTTTTTGGGCTAATTCTTCTTTCTCCAGTAAGTCCATTTAATGCTTTATTATATCCATTTTAATTTTAACATCCTTCTTGTATGGATCTTTCTGGAGTTCCTTTTCGAGCTTTTTATAATTTCAATATTTTCGAGGTTTGTCTTTTTTTTTTTTTGCATTCCTTTTAATTAGTCCTCTGGCATAGGCCTTCATTGTATCCCAACAGTTTTGCATTGATGTCTCTTTCTTATTTTCTTTGAAGAAAAAAGCCAGGTCTCTGTCCATTTTCTGCACAAAGTCTTTCTCTTTTAATATTGTATTATTTAAAGTCCATCTGGATCTTCTTGTTCGTCCTTTCCAAGTTATTATCACAGGACTATGGTCCGCCCATAAATTGGTTTCTATTTCCACATATTCTATGTTCAACAGCAAATCCATTGTAGCCCATATCATATCTAGTCTAGACCAAGATGAATGTCTATCAGAATAAAAAGTATATTGTTTATTTTCTCTGTTTCTTTCTCTCCATGTATCTTTCATATTTATTTCCTCCATCATCTTAAAGAAAGATCTTGCAATATCTTTCTACTATGTTTTATTGCTTTATTTGTTTTGTAATCCAAATTTCGTTTCGTTTCGTTTATCGTTTATTTGATTTATATACCGCCCTTCTCCCTGAGGGGACTCAGGGCGGTGAACAGGCAGAGATAAAAAACATAAATACAAAATTTAAAAACGAATTAAAACCAAATTAAACAATTGCCCAACAATTCAAACCCATTTTTAAAAAAAAAATATAAATCCCAAATCTAAAAATTTGGATTATACAATTTAAAATTTTCTTATAAAAAGGGGAGATACTATGCCAGGCCCACTTGATGGAATAAAAAAGTTTTTAACTCATGGCGGAAAGCACGAAGGTCCGGGATCCGCCGAATCTCTGGGGGAAGATCGTTCCAGATAGTGGGTGCTCCCACAGAGAAGGCTCTCCCCCTGGGGGCCGCCAGTCGACATTGTTTGGCCGATGGCACCTGGAGGAGTCCTTCTCTATGGGAGCGTACCGGTCGGTGGGAGGCTATTGGAGGTAGTAGGCGGTCCCGTAAGTACCCGGGTCCTAAGCCATGGAGCGCTTTAAAAGTGGTAACCAACACCTTGAAGCGCACCCGGAAGACCACCGGGAGCCAGTGCAGCTCGCGCAAGAGTGGTGTCACATGAGAGCGCCACGTCGCTCCCATCACCACCCGCGCGGCCGCACTCTGCGCCAGCTGGAGCCTCCGGGTGCTCCTCAAGGGGAGCCCCATGTAGAGAGCATTACAGTAGTCCAGGCGGGAGGTGACAAGGGCATGAGTGACCGTGAGTAAGGAGTCCCGATCCAAAAAGGGGCGCAACTGGCGGATCAGGTGAACCTGATGAAAAATCCTCCCGGACACGGCTGTCAGATGGTCTTCTAAGGACAGCCGTGAATCCAGGAGGATGCCTAAATTGCGCGCCCTCTCTGTGGGGGCCAATGATTCGCCCCCAATAGTCAGCGATGGTACCAGCTGACTATATCGGGACGTCGGTAACCACAGCCACTCAGTCTTGGATGGATTGAGTCTGAGCCTGTTCTTCCCCATCCAGATCCGCACGGCCTCCAGGCACCGGGACATCACTTCAAGGGCATCGTTGGGGTGGTCTGGGGTGGAGATTACAGCTGGGTGTCGTCAGCGTACTGATGATATCTCACCCCAAAACCACGAATGATCTCACCCAGCGGCTTCACATAAATGTTGAACAGGAGGGGCGAGAGAACCGATCCCTGTGGCACCCCGCATATAAGGGGCCTAGGAGTCGATCTCTGCCCCCCTGCCAACACCGACTGCGACCGGTTGGAGAGAAAGGAGGAGAACCACTGTAACACAGTGCCTCCCACCCCCAACTCTTCCAACCGGTGCAGCATGATACCATGGTCGATGGTATCAAAAGCCGCTGAGAGGTTTAATAGGACCAGGACAGAGGAGCACCCCCTGTCCCGAGCCCTCCAGAGATCATCAACCAACGCGACCAATGCCGTTTCCATCCACAATTCCATTAAAGTCCCCCATCATACATATATTATCATATTCCATTTCAATTATTTTGTTATGTAGTCTTCTGTAGAAATCACTTTGATTTTCATTTGGAGCATATATTGCTATTAGGAGAGTTTTCATATTATTATCAATTATTTCCACCATCAAAATTCTACCTTCTAAATCTGAATATTTTTGTTCTGCCAATATTGTATTTTTAATATATAATACAGCTCCTCTTTTTTTACTTTGCGATAGGGATAAAAAGGTTTTTCCAAGTTTTGGTTGTGTCAATAAATGCTCCTGTTGTTTTTTAATATGTACTACTTGTAAGCAAATTATATCAGCTTTTAATTTCTCTAATTTGTGGAATACTTTCTTTTAATAGCCGAATTAAGTCCATTTATATTTATTGAAATTAATTTCCTTTCTTCCATATTCATACTTTATATGTAGGTTTTGTTACTTCAGTTGATCTTACTTCAAGTTGTTCCTTTTGTTGGGCAACCCCTCCAACTGCTTCCTCGGTCGACTCAAGCATTGCCAATTCTTCCTCTGTAAATTTTATTGGAACTACAGGTTGAGTTTCAAATTGCATTTCCATTTCTTTTTCTCTAAGAAATTGACCATAGAAAGCTCTTGCTTTATCAATTGTACTCAGTCTGTATCTTTGAAGCAGCCATGTAAAAGTTAGTCCTTCTGGGGTCAACCATCTATAGTTAATTCCTTTTTGAATCAAAATTTTCATCAAGAACTGGTATTCTCTTCTCAACTCTCTAACTTTCCTTGGTATTTGTCTCAAAACCACCACTTCTTTTTCTTTGTATTTCAAAGTTTTTTCTCTTGCTACCTGGAGAATTTGTGCTTTAATCAATTTCTTAGTAAATCTTATATGTACCTCTCTTGGCAATTTATTACGTATTGCATATCTAGTGTAGACTCAATAAGTCTCGTCGACCCCTTCCATCATCTTCTCTTTAGTAACTTTTAAGGCCTCGGCCAGCAAGCCAATAATAACATCTGCCAAGTTTTCTCCTTTCTCTTCTTCCACATTTTGAAATCTTAAATAGAATTCTGCTTTGTCTATTTCCCATCCAATTAGCCCACTTGCTTCTAGTTCAACATCTCCCAATCTATTCTCAATTTCTTTCATTTTCTCCTCTTTTTGGTCTTCCTCTTCCTAGTTTTAACAATCTCTCTTCATATTTCAACATTGTTTGCTGGATGTTGCCCACTTTGTCATCTGTCGTAAGTAGCTGTTATTCCATCCTTTGGACTTTTTCATCTGTCTTAGATAGTTGTTGTTCCATCTTTAGCAATTGTTGTTCCATTCTTAATACTGTTTGTAAAATTGTTTGTATTGGCGGTTCTTTATCTTTATCTTTTTCAAAGATCTCTCCAGACAATGTTGCAACAAGAAAAAGAAGAATAAGAAGGAAAAAAGAAAAAAAAAGGATCCAAAAAGAAAAAAGGAAAAAATCTTCAGGCTCTTGATTACCTTAATCCAATGCTGTTATATCCAAATTTTAAAGGCGGAGGAAGGAGGAAAAAAGCTCAAAAATATGAAAGCCAAAAGAAGAAGAAAAAAAAGGAATAATAAAAAGAAAGATCCAAAGGGGAGAAAATATAGACTTTTGAGCATCCAGAAAGCATACAGATACTGATACTTTAATCTGGCCACAATATTAAAAGGAAAAGTTAAAAGTGGCAAGTAGCACCTCTAAAGAGAACAGACGCCTTCTATATTATTTTAAGACTTCTGCTTCAAATAGTACCAACCAGAACACCTATTTCAACAATACAGATAAGCCACTTCTCCAGCTATTCACAGATCTTATCAGCCTTGCAGAACAGTCTCTTTATTTTGGCTACACTGTAATTCTAGGCTGCCACTTGAATAAATACGGACAAAATTTCTCCAGCAGATGGCAATGTTGTACACTCGCCTGTCTTTCTTCCAAACTCTAGAGCTCTTTCATTAAGAATTAATAGAAGATTACCAAAAAAAATTTTTTTAAAAAGAATAGGAAAAAGAAAACTTCAATTCAAATATTCCAGCCAATGTCCACCATTTTTTTTAAAAAAGACAAAAATTACGAATCCTGCTAATCTTCTCCCTTTCAAGTCAGTCCCGGTCTCAACCAATAGCGAAAGTGAAGCAATTAAGTCTTTTAACTAAATAGCCAAGGAGGGTAGGAAAAAGTGTTTTTCTTCTTCTTTAAATTCACCGCTTATCTCATCTTAAACACGAACTCCAAAAACATTTACCTTCAGGGTGTTCTCTGTATTGTTTAAAAGTTAAAAACTCTCACCAATCCGATCCACTGTCATTTCCTCTCGTTCTTTAAACTGCCCCAGCCTCGGCAGCCTTAATGGCTGCCACCCCAACTCTGGAAAAAGAGCTTTCCCTACATCAATCAGGGGGTTTGTGGTACCCCTTGAGATCGTTGGGATGTGCTCTCCGCTACCGCAGTCAAACCTAGACTGCGGAGTCCAAGATGGACCATCCAGAATCTGGGCTATCGGCGGGAACTTCTGGAGCTCAGAAATTCCCACCCATGTTGCCGCGACGTCAGCTTCCCCCCCCCCCCCCGGCTTGCAATTACTGAACCCACAGAATAGTGGTGCAGTTGAAAAAGGAGGCTGAGGATGCCACCTGGATGGCACAGGCTGCGGCCAGGTGGTTCTTTTTGAATAAAAGATCAAATTTCTTGTCCTCAGGGCAGAGGCCTTCTGATGTATCCCCAGTTACATAAGAGGAAGAGGATGAGAGAGCTGGAACAGGGCTGTCCACTGGGGTAACCTGCAACATTTGGGCGAACTTGGGAGCTACGGAGTAATATTTACTATCTGCCCCGTTTTGCTGAGGGAATGGCTATAGGGCTTGACCATTGTTTTTGCACCACATCTATGAACAATTGTGGGGCCGGAATAAGAGCTGCTCTGGTGCAGGCTCATAACAAAGGCTTTGTGGTTGGCCCTGCTGGACTTCCTGAGATTCCCTGGTGGTGTCGTCCTCCTTTATGGCTGCTGTGGTTCGTGCCTTATGAAGTAAGGACTTGAACCGATTTGGAGGAAAAAGCCCTGTAAAGGTGGGTGTGTCTGGGAATACCCCCTCATCATCTGAAAAATTAGAATGATGTTCGTCTTCAAAGACAAAAACCTCACTGCCTCTGGAAGCGTCAGGTGAATGAGAGCCGGTCAAGCTGGCTGAAGGAGAGCCTTGAACATGAGCAGACTGCACTGAGACCACTGATCCTGAATGATAACCCTGGAAAACAGTTGCCATGCGTGAGGCAATGGCCTGGTCAATAAGAATTTGCAGACCTTGGGGTAGGTCTTTAAAAGGGTCAGAGGCAGGCCTAGCAGTTAAGGGCGACACGCTTCCTGAGGCTGCCACTGCTGACTTACTACCAGGGTCAGTTGATACAGATGGATTGAACTGACAAGCAAAAGGATTCTGGGCTGGGCCCTGTTCTTCAGGGGTCAGCAAGGCTGGACCCGTGGAAGTCTCGCCTGCTCCTTCAGGGGACCAAGCCTGATTCGATGGAATCTGATGAGAAGACGTACTGGTATGGGAGTGGGTTTCCCTTGCAGCCACGTTTACAGCAGCTTTGGAGACTTGCCTTTTTAGGGACTTGTGTCTCCATTCAGGTCTTTGGCCTCTGCCTTAGAAATATGCTTGCAGGAAGCCTTTTTGCCAGTGGAGGTCCCAGCCACTCCCTGTCTGTAGAACGATCCACCATTTTAAAATGCTGTATTCGCTGTGACCAAGATGGCATCTGGAGGTAGATGGGCCTCAAATTCACCACATGGTAGGCCAAATGGTGGTGGTTGTGCCAGTGAAAACGGGGCTAGCCAGCACACTTATGAGCAGGGTGAATGCCTCAAGGGGCGGTTTGTCTAGGTAAAAACCTAAATCATGCCAGCTCCCAGCACTGATGGCCACAGTCAAAGCAAGGCTAGACCAGCAGGCCACTTGGAAGCCACTTGAAGGGTGCAGGAGGACTCCGTGCACCAATCCGCTCCTTGTAAACTGCTCGGTTATGGTAGAGCGGCAATTGAGGCCAAGCTGCCTCAAAGCTATTTCCGATGCTCTTGGTGGTGGCACAGCGGCAACAAACCTTTTAAAACCTTGCCATGGTGCTTCAAAGGGCTGCCCTACAGTTGATCAGCGGTAAAATGGATGTGGGCAGCTGCGGCCGGGAGGCGTGAATCTGGAGCTGCTGGCAGAGAATCGCTGCCCAAAGGAGTTAGTGGTATAGCTTTGGGAGCTGTCGCTGCCTTGTTTGTAGCCTAGAAGGCCCAAAGGGTGCCCGCCAGAGGCAAAACGGACGCCTGGAGCGATGTTAGGGTCTGGTAGACCGGTGCGCTCCAAAATAGAATTAGTAGACCGGTACGGCTCTGCAAGCTGTTTGAAATAAGCCTGGTAGACACCTCTGCTAAATCCTAAAAAAATATTTAGTCAAAAAACTCACAGTGACTCTGAAAGAGTCGAACAGACAAGAGCTGAAAGCCAGATCTGCTAGAGATGTTTCTCTCAGGCCGGCAGAGTCGAAACTGGGCCTGAGAAGAAGGAACAAGGGGCGTGGTCAAAAAACTATGACTCAGTCTCTAGGCAGATCCGACTGTAGCAACCTATGTCTGGACGATGCCACAGCTTCACTGGAGAATTGCCAGCTCATTAGCTTACTGTATTGTCTCTATACTTCATGTTAACTTTAGGGAGTTTTGCTGAACACTACCCAGCCACATTCTCTTTTTCCTTGGCTCAGAAAATCACTGTTGGAATTCTGTGTCACCAGGAATTTGCATATAATCCTGTTAATGAATTGAATAATAACTGAGCTTAAATTAGATAGTTGTGGTTCACAGACCCCTAATTTATTAAAGGACGCTTTCTTAAGAAAATGTAGCCTGGATTATTTATTTAAGAATATAGCATACTATATGCCTGATATATATTTGAATTTGTGTCTGTGTGTATGGGTGATAATGTGTATGGGTGGATGTGTATAGAAAGAGAAAGAAAGTCTAGGCAAGTAAACTTAGTATTTTCAAATGAAATCAGTCATTTTGTAAAAATGTGTGGCCGTTGTTTCTGGCTTAATTTGCCCTGAGGCACACTATATATCTATATCTATATCTATATCTATATCTATATCTATATCTATATCTATATCTATATCTATATCTATATCTATATCTATATCTATATCTATATCTATATCTATATCTAT
>WNWU01000018.1:17821387-17911388 GCA_012654045.1 Ptyas mucosa | reverse complement strand
ACATAGACATAGACATAGACATAGACATAGACATAGACATAGACATAGACATAGATATATAGATATATAGATATATAGATATATAGATATATATACATATACAAAGCTGTATATATATATATACAGCTTTGCACACACATAGCAAGAGTGGTCCCTGCATATATGATTACAGAATTACAGCTTGTGAAGCAACTGCGTGGGAGTCTCCTTGGCTTGTGCTACTGGTTTATATACAAGACACTGTAATCTTGGGAACAAGAAAAGCATTCAAACATAGCATTTCTCATAAGATACATTTGGGCTTGTCTTGGCAAAATCTTTGTAAAGCAAGAATGTGGAAGTGAAAAATACAAAGCGCTAATAGAAAGAAAAACTCCCCTTTACAACTGATTTCCTAAGTTCAGAATGTTGATGGGAATTAATTTAAAATAATATTTTAGAAGGAGCACACAAGATGCTTATATAACACCCCTAAGGGGTGTTTAGTGGAAGCCAACGCATAGGATTTTGCATTGAATTTAGTATTGCTCCTAGGAAAATGTGTACAGGGTTGCAGTGCTTTTACTACATCCATAAAATCATAAAATATTAAACTCTTCAAAGTCTGTTGCTGTCTTCCATTAAAAGCTTACATCCCCCAAATGCCTACGGAGAAGACATAGTTTCAACTGCTTCCTAAAGGATAAAAGGGTAGTGGCTAGCCCTGTGATGGCTAACTTTTTTCTCATTGTGTGCCGAAAGCATGTGTGTGCACGTGTGACAGCATGTGTGCATGCTGGCACCCCAATGCAATGCACCCCCCGTGCATTCACACACAACCCCCCATCCTCCCCCTCCACGCATGCCCACGTGACCCCCCCACTCCCTGCACATACGCAGGCAACCCCCCTAGCAGGCCTCCCTGCAACCTCCTGGCCTCAAAAATGGGATGTGGGGGGCATGCTTCATCCCTGCACTTTGTCCCCATGCAAGTGCACAACCTCTCTGCGCATGTGCACATGTTCCCCACGCATCCTGAAAATCAGCTGGTGTGGTGGAGGTGAGCTCAGCAACGGCTCACATGCCCGCAGAGAGGGCTCTGTGTGCCAGCTGTGGCACATGTGCCATAGGTTTGCCATCATGAGGCTAGCCTGTAGAGAGTAAGAAAGATGACCTTGATGGAGATATACAGTCTCTATTGCCTAGGCAAAAGAGGCTTTAGGTCCAGATCGTCCTAGTAACAATTGGAAGAAGCTCAGACAAATACCCTCCTCATTCACTAAAGCAGTGATGGCTAACTTTTTTTTCCTCAGGTGCCAAAAGCGTGTGTGCGCACAATAGCACGCACACACTTGCCCACACCAATAATGCAATGTCCCCCCAAATCCCCACCCTCTGCTCATGTGCGCCCAATCCCCCCATGTTCCCCCCACACACACCCCATATGCATGTGATCCCCCCTCCGCGTGGCCCGTTTTGGGCCTAGCAGGCCTTCCTGAAGCCTCCAGAGGCTGGAAATGGCCCATTTTCAGACTTCCGGTAGGCCTGTTTTTTGCCCTCCCAGAGCCTCCGTGTGAGACCTATACTTACCTGGCATCCAAAATGGGCCGCGTGGAGACTCCTGGGAGGGCCAGGGCGGTATGGGCATGTGCGTGCATCTCCTGCATGCACGGCAGAGACCCAAAAATCAGCTGGCTGGTGAGAGGTGCGTGTGTGTATACGCGGTAGAGCTGATCTAGGGCAACGGCTTCATGCCCACAGAAATGGTTCCAAGTGCCACTTGTGGCACATGTGCCATAGGTTTGGTATCACGGCACTAAAGTAAAAGATTGAGGAAGTACAGTACAATGAGGCTTTCAAGATTTTATTACAGCCATTCTCGAGAAGAATAGTCTTAGCTTTCCTATGCAGTTGATTTCCTGGTCTGCTGTATCTAGTGGGGCTGACATAGCCTGACCTCAGAGAACAAGCTATTCCAGGCAGATTTTATTTGGGAAAAAATAGTTTAAAAAATAACAAGAGCCCAAGCCTATTTAGTAGTTTTGTAGGTGACAACCAGCATCTTGAATTCAGTCAGGAAGCACTAGTGACAACCAGTGTAGCTCACCCAATAGGTATGTTGCTGAACTGGCTAACACCAATCGGCAAGCAAGCAGCTACACTTGTGCCAAGGACAGTCCCACATAGAATGAACCACAATAATTCAACTGAGAGATGACACCTCCCCCCCCCTCTCTCTCTCTTTTGGCACGCGATGGCAAAAAGGTTAGCCATCACTGCACTAGTCTGAGGTATCAAAACTGCTTTTGACTTATATCCACCTTGATTTTGGGAGGGAAAGGAAACTGACTTAGTCTGGCTCTAAGTAGGGACACGAACCACATGGCAGGCTTTGAACTATCCTTCAAGCTCTTGAAGTTGCTCAACCATCACTTCTTTCACGCTGCTTGTTTCTCACCCAAAACAATTGATGCAACACAGCAGTGAGAGCACCAGTGCACCTTAACAGCAGAGCAATTCGTGTTGCTGCACTATGCCATCTGGAATACGACGGCTGTTCAGCCAGCACTTTCTGGCAGCCAGGCCAGAAAAGCAAGAAGCAAGCAGCTACTGTTCCTCATTAAAGATTTATAGCATCTTTATAGGCTCACTCAGCCATCAGTAAGGCGATACAGGTAGTCTTTGACTTATGACTATTCAGCAACTGTTTGAAGTTGCAATAGTGCTATGACCAGTACTTGGAGTTCTGGATGTCCCAACAACCTGATGACATAATCACGATCTGGACACTTGGCAACTAACACATTTATGATCAGTTGCTGCACCCCATGATCAAATGATTGCCATTCGGGACCTTCTCTGCTGGCTTCCCCAGAAAGTCAATGGGGAAGCTGGCAGGGAGGGTTGAAAGTCACTGGGGTAAGTCTTCCCCATGTACCCTCTTGGACCCTCGTCATGCCTCCCTTACATGCTTGTGTACCCTGCATCCTCCCCAAGCCTCCCTCACATATCTGTACCCTTGAAGACCTTCCCTAAATCTCGCTGCACCTCCCTTGCACTGCCATGCACCCTTGCACACCCTCTTTGACCCTTGCTGCACATCCCTCGCACCATCATATATCCTCCAAGTTCTGCACACATTAACCTGGTTGTGATATGCCTGCTGGAAGTTGCCTCATTTAACAGCCATGGGAATAAGTTAGCAACAGCAACCAGGACTGTAGGGATTGCCATAATTAAGTAATGTGGTTGCACTTTTTTGTCCTGTCTAATGACCATGGGATTCAGTTAATAACAGCAACCAGGATTGCAGCATTGTGGTCACATGTTATATGACTACATGGTTTAGCAATGGAAATTCTGGTCCCAATTGCCATTGTGAGTTGAGGGCTACCCGAAGAGCCTGGCCACATCACTGTCATACCAGCCCAGTAATGGTGGATTGATGCTAGAAGGCACAATAGGTCACTAGTAAGGAAATAACCTGTCTCATAAAGATAGAAAAGGCAGTGAGTTTGCTGCCAGAAATAACAGCCTTAATGGTATGTCTGACCTTGGATTTTGAAGGTGGGGGAGTAACTGAGTAAAGCAGGCTTACGTTTTCTTTTAAATCCCTATAATTTGTGCACGCTCATCTTCTCTTTAAGTGAACGCTAATTTAAGAATATCTTTGTGGGAGCCAAGTTTTCTTTCTCACACATACACCCTGCCCTGCCCTGCCCTGCCTTCCCTTTCCCACATCCACATTACTAAGAAAAGTAGAAAGCATCTTGATAGCTGCAGTTCTACTGCTGGCTACCGTATGGTTGAGGACATCTCATCTTTTTTTCAGCTTGTAAAGGTTTTATTAGTTAAGTCTCCTGCCTAAATCCAACAGCTCCATGCAGCCTGAATTGTTGAACTGGTTTGCTTGTTTACTTACTTTGTTATTGGCTAAGTCTAAATGCAAGGCAAAGTCTGGGGTGAAGGCTAGCAGGAAGGTTGCTTAGGCTGCTTAGGTGAAGGCTGAATTATTGTAGCAACCAAAGACAGCTTTGAGGTCTTTGGACTCTTACAGTTGACCTCTGTCCTGGATTACTGCTCTGTCCTTAGTTTCAGGAAATGTCTGCTATGTTTGCAGTGTGCATGCGTGAGGCAGGGGGGTGGTTACAAGCTGGATATCCATGAAAATCTGCAGCAACTTCAGATGGAAAAAAATCAGGCTCCTTTGGACCTCCTACATGGTCTATAATTATAGTGACTATATGTCTTTATTAAAAAAAGACAATTCTTTATTTCAAAAAGCTGTTTTTCAGATTATTCAGTTTATTTATTTTCTTGGTTTTTCTCTTGAATTTTCCTTTGTAAAGCAAGTTATAAACAACATTTGTCCCTTTTTTCAGGTTGGTCCTTTATTTTTTCCAAGGAAAATATGGTCACTTTATCTATAATGGAATTTATTATGTAATAATTTGGAGAAGGAGGGAGGGAGAGGAGAGGAGAGAGAGAGAGAGAGATGTTCTGTTTTTCTTCAAAAACTAAAGTGCTGGATCATCCAACAAAGTTATTGAATACATTTTATTTTATTTTATTTTTTTTCCAGGAAGCTAAATAGCATGATGTCCTTTTTTTATTTAGAAATACAAGTCAGAGCAATCATTTTGTATTCACCCAATACAGCTTCCTGACTTGTGGACCTTAGGACCTAAGCTTCCTAACAGAAAGGAAGCAGCAGGTGAAGCTGAGTAAAATCACATCAGATACCTGTACAGTTAGCACAGCCCCCCCCCCCGCAAGGGTGTGTGCTTTCTCCATTTCTCTCTATATATCAATGACTGCATCTCAAACGATCCACCTGTTAAACTGCTGAAGTTTGCAGATGATACAACATTGATTGGTCTCATTCAAGACAGTGATGAATCCACATACAGACGAGAGATTGAACAACTAGCTTTGTGGTGCGACCGGAACAATCTGGAACTGAACACACTCAAAATCATAGAAGTGGTGGTAGACTTTAGGAGAAACCCTCCCATACTACCACAATACTCACAATACTAGACCACACAGTATCAACAGTAGAGACTTTCAAATTTCTAGGTTCTCTCATATTTCAAGACCTAAAATAGACACCTAACATCAAAAACGTCATCAGAAAAGCACAAAAAAGAATGTCCTTTCTGTGCCAACTCAGAAAATTCAAATTGCCCAAGGAGCTGCTGATACAGTTCTATAGAGGAACTATTGAGTCTGTCATCTGCACCTCTATAACTGTCTGCTTGGTTCTGCAACCCAACAAGACAGACACAGACTTCAGAGGATAATTAGAACTGCAGAAAAAAAAACAATTACTATCAACCTGCCTTCCATTGAGAATGTATACTGCACGGGTCAAAAAGGGGGCTGTGAAAATATTTACAGACCCTTCGCATCCTGGACATAAACTGTTTCAGTTCCTACCCTCAAAACGACACTATAGAGCACTGTGCACCAAGACAACTAGATACAAGAACAGTTTTTCCCCAAACGTCATCACTCTGCTAAACAAATAATTCCCTCAACACTCTCAAACTATTCACATTAGGCTGCATTACTATTGCTATTGGTCTTCTCATCGTTCCTGTCGCCCATCTCCTCCCACTTGTGACTGCATGACTGTAACTTTGTTGCTTGTATCCTTGCGATTTATATTGATATTGATTGTTTCCTAGTATGATTTGATTGTTTATTGTACCGTATGACTGTCACTGGGTGTTGTGCCTTGTGATTCTTGATGAGTGTATCTTGTCTTTTTATGTACACTGAGAGCATATGCACCAAAGACAAATTACTCGTGTGTCCAATCACACTTGGCCAATAAAGAATTCTATCTATAAAGAATTCTATCTGCCTACAGAGATGGTTCAGGCTGTCTCTCTGTCTCTCTCTGTCTGTCTCTTTCTCTCTCTAGTCTATTTTATGACTGAAAATTTTCATATAAACCAGAAAAGGCCATCTTTTACCAGGTTTCCTTCCAAGAACTGTCTGCCTATCTGTCTGTCTGTGTTTAACGTGTATTAGCTGCTTTCTCTTTTAGAACTGTTATTGATTTTTCAATTCAGGTTCTTTTATTAGCCCAGCATCAGCCGATCTTTGTTAATAAATTATACATCCTGATAAATTTTTAAAATATGCTGGTACATATATTGTTTCGTGTGTGAACAATGGTAAATTTTTATGAGTTTTCTTTGCCACATGTTTTGCTTATATCCATTCCTATTGTTTTCAACCTGAAATTAAGACCATAGATTTTAAATGAATATTATGATTTAAATGTTTATTCCGGTTTTCTGATGTCATTAAAGAAGGGATTGGAACAATTCAGATTACCATTCTTAATTATTTATTGCTATCAGTGTGCATAGTACTTTACAGAGAACAAAGGGCACACGATTGCTGCAAGAAGCTTATAATTTAAAATTCAGCAGATAGGAATGAATAAAGGAATGGACTTATGGGGCTCTGATTGAACTTGGCCATTTATCAATCATTTTGCTTATCAACATCAACCCTTTAATGAATCAGCTGTTGAGACTTTAATAAAACAATTGGAGTAGATGCTATTTTGTTTTACCCAGAGAGTAGTTAAATTGGGGGAAACCAAAAGATTACTGCCAAAAAAGAAAAAAAGAAATGACTGCTTTCTTTGCCACTTACTGGGAAATGTCCTTATAGTGAATTACTATATATAAAAATAATAAGCATATTACAACATAAACACATAATATATCCTTTCATACAGTGGGAGAACATCCCTCCAGCAGCTTATTTTTTTTAGATAAACAGGAGTAGATAAATGCCTCATCAAAGTTATGGTACTGAAATTATTTTGAACAATACAGACAAAACTTCAAATGTCAAGTATTTCCTCAGAAACAGGAAGGTACAGAGAGACAGACGACTTCATAGAACAATAAGGAGGGTAGCACTTCCCCAGCGAAAACACCTGACAATACTAATACAGAAACCTTTGAGGAAGGTGCTGCCATCCACATTATCCAGAAAGCCACACAGGAGAGTGGAAATATCTCCTCTGCTTTGGGTAGCTGCCACTTAACTTTCCCCACTCCTCATTTCAGGGAATTGTTGTTCCCTAATTTAGATAATATATCTAGAGTATGGAAAAAAATAATATCAAGGCAAGATCTTAATTGATTAAGAAATTCTCAGGCACAAGGACAAGAGTACATTGCCACCTACAATTGAGCCTAGGATGCTGTGGAAGTCTTCGCCCAGTCTGGATGGATAGAAATAAGCTCAAATTAAATCCTAGCAAGGTGGAGTTGTTTGTCCACAAACAGTCCCAGTATAAGCTACAAATAGGGGCTCGCCTGAAAGAAGGACTATACTTTGGAGGTTCTCTTGGAAAAAGAATTTCTGCTGGAACAGCAGGAGGAAATTATGAGACAAAGGTACTTGGACCAGCTGAAGTTGATGCACCAGTTGTAGCCCTATTTAGTCATAAGAGCTTTCCTGACAGCAACCTATGCCCTTATCACCACTCACTTAGATTATTATAATGCATTGATATGGTGTTGCCTATGAAAACAATCTGGAAGCTGCAGTTAGTCCAAAGTATCATAACCAAATTGCTAGGAAGTGAAGTCTATGTACTTAATCTCTATTCTGTAATCACTGCAGCAAGTCTAATTCAAAGTGATAGTTTTGACCTATATGACAGCTATATGGTTTAGTTCTATGATACTTTTGTAAGCTGTTCAAAACTGGGCCGCCCTGGACCACAGAAGGGTGGAAGGCTGAGTCAATCTTGAGCGGATCAGAATCAAACTCCTATTGGGGACAGAGTTTGCCTGCAATACTGCATTCTAACCATTGCGCCACCACGACTCTTGTCTGCTGCCTGCCTGCCTATATTTCAAACTGCTAGATACTTCAAATGTGGATATTATTTCTTTTTTTTTCTTTTTTCTTTTTCATCTTTCATATGCCATTTCTGTAGACAGTTAATGCATTACTGAAATGCTAGAGACATTTCCATTCTTGTTCAAAAATTTAGAATATCAGACTTAAACTCTGGCATCCTAAATCCAAATCTCCAATCATAAAGATCATAAGATATGATGGACAGGGCACTTTCTCTCAAACTAAAACAACTCATGAGGATTAGAAGCAAAAAAAAAGCAAAACACCAGAGAAGTAAACGAATAAAGATATCTCACTCTCTTTTATAGCTTGAACCTGTCAAAGCATTAACAAAGAACAAGGCAGCTGGTTTGCTAAAATAGATCCCATCTGCTAAAACTATGAAATATAGATCATGTCAGTTGATACTAAGATGGCATTTGCCCTTATAGAAGTACACATATGGTAATTATGTTTAATGTATATGTACTACATCATTCCTTTATTTAGCAACAAGTCCAAAGTTAGACAGAAAAAGATTATGCAAAATGAATGTTAGATGTCACATTTATTCAGATACTCTGCTATGGCCATGACACAACACGTGACTGGCTAAAGTGTCACATGTGAAGATAGGAGGACTGATAACATTATGTCTTCCCAAGTCTCAGAAATCTCTGGGTGGTCCTGCAAGTCATTGACACTATAATGGAATCTATACCATCTCCTTCAACACCTGCATTTTAACTGCTACATTTGCAAGGGGTTGCTGATGGGCAAAGGCACTCCACGGGGAAGGAATTTGTTAATTTAAAAATAAATATCCTCTGAGCCTCTTTCCATTTACCACAAAAAGTAAGAAACTGCTAACAGATTCTCTTGAAACCGCTATACAGGTAGTCCTCGACTTACAACAGTTCATTTAGTGATCATTCAAAGTTACAACAGCCCTGAAAAAAGTGACTTATGACCATTTTTCACACAACAGTTGCAGCATCTCCATGGTCACATGATCAAAATTTGGACGCTTGGCAGCTAGTTCATATTTATGATGGCTGTAATGTCCCAGGGCCATGTGATCAGCTGCTGAGACCATCTGCCAAGTAAAGTCAATGGGAAAGCCAGATTCACTTAACAACCAGGTTACTAATTTAACAACCACAGTGATTCACTTAACAACTGGAGCAAGAAAGGTTGTAAAATGGGTCAAACTTCACTTAACAAATGTCTCACTTAGCAACAGAAATTTTAGGCTCAATTGTGGTCATAAATCAAGGACTACTTGTATAGGACAGGTCAAAACTCGTTAGAGAAGATAGTCTTTGGTCCCAAGGAGTTAAAGGTCAAATTCAGCACATTTTTTTAAATGGCTAATAATTCTCAACTTGATTATCATCAATAATGATATTGGGGTTGGGGGGACTCTTATTAATTGTAGCTTCAGGGGAAGCAATGTAAAATTATACAGAAACGAGTGGCCTGAGTTATAGATGGAATAAGGATTTTGAGCAAAGTCCTCCCAAAATCTAGATGTATAATAATGTAGTATAAAATATGATAAATAATGTCTAAAATCAATCTCTGGCGCTTTCATACCACCTTCTACCTTCCAGTCTTTCAAAAGTAGATTGAAGCCAATTCATTATCTTCACTTCTATCAACCTTGAAATGCTGACAACCGTGTTTCAGTAGCTGGAATTTCATGTGGAAGAGAATCAGGCAAGAGTTTCCCACCAATGAGAGGACTGACAGTTCACTATTTTGGCAGAGCTATAGCAGTTCAACCAAAAAGACAAGCTTTGTTGCTATTTTAGATGTAATGCAGCTGAGCCAGAAATAAATCAGCTTGGCTCCTAGATACCGTTGATATCCTAAGATCAGATAGGTTGAAAACGGATTCTAACTTGTTGCAAAGACTCCATAAGGACATGATTTGATCTGTATGAAAAAAGTCTTTTCTCTTGGGTGCAGATTAAATATTTTTATAGTCTTCAGAAATGTGCTCAACTAGGGCTGCTCCTTAAAGAGAGGAGAGCAATTTCAAAGAAAATAGCAGATAACCTGTGTCCCATTAGATCATCATTTCAGACTTGTTTCCTTACCTAAATAGAGAGAAACAGAATAACAGTGGCTGGGCAAAAAGAAAGTGGGAGCAAGAGCAACTTTTGACTTCCTGCTGACTTCCCCATTAAGTTTCCTTGTGGAGAAAATGAGAAGGGAGCATCAGAAGTCTTCCTTCCTTCCTTCCTTCCTTCCTTCCTTCCTTCCTTCCTTCCTTTCACACTTTCTTTTTTCTTTTTCTCTTCGCTTGCCTCCTTCTTTCCTCCACCTTCTTCTTCAGTGATGTGGGCAGCCCTGTGCTGAATGGTAAAAAGTGGGTTTAGAATTCTGGAATGCATTCTCCTTCGACACACAAACATAATAGGAAACGATTGCAAGTAGGCCATTAAACTTCAGATAGATAATTTAAGTTCAGCATAAGTATTTTTGAAACAATCAATGGCTCCCTTAAACCAATTTTACATATAATGTAGGAATGGAAGGAATGTAGGATTATATTTGTTTTAAATATCCTCTGCAGTTAGAACTGTGAACTAATTTAAAAATAGCTCTATGGTTGGAGAAGAAATGGTAGCTTTTAATAGAATCATGTTTCAATTAATAGCGTCTCCAGAAAAGATCTGGCTGGGGATGGGGAATCATGGAGATTCACCATCATCAACATAGACAGTGCTGAACTACAGTAGAAAGGATAATAAATTACCGGGGTTACAGTGATGTAGCAGATTCATTTTCTCAGTCTGCTGCTCTCTAGATGTGGGATATCCATTGCATCACGAATAGCATCAGATCAGGGAAGGCAGTTACAGAGTGCTGATTCTTCTTTTAGTATTGCTTACTACCAGTGGTTGGTGATCCTTAATGTTATTTGTCATTTTATATTATTGTAGGATATGTATTTTTGTCAAACCATGTTTGATTTAGATTTAGATTTTCAGCCAGAATGTGAATTGTCTGCCACCCCCTCCATTAATCAAGTTTGTCTTCACTGATAAACAAGAATTCATGAATGTTACTATCACCTTATGGAGAAAGGCCATGGGCTGATTGAGTGACTATAATCTGTTTTAGTAAGAGTTCTCTAAAATCTTAGATTGTTCTTCAATGTAGGACAGAGCCAAGGGGCAGAGTTAAGATGGTCATCAGCCTAGAGTCATTACATTCTACAAACGGTTTAAGTCCAACCCCTCTTGAATTCCATTGACACTTATCTACTGCCAATTTAGCACTGAACGTTAGTTGACTAGATTCTTGTGTATAGGCTTGAGCAATAAATCTTCTTGTCTGCAATTTAATGTATGGTCCTGATTCTTTGTGCTTGATATTACAGCTCTTTTGTCCTGCAGTCCTTTTTGAAATAATGAAGTTCAGAATTGTATTAGGACCGCCTATATAAAATTAAATGTTTTATATTTAATATTTATATTCAGCAGGGACTTGGGAGGCAGAGAATAGATAGGGGCGGGGCCAGTCAGAATTTTTACTACCGGTTCTCCGAACTACTCAAAATTTCTGCTACCGGTTCTCCAGAAATGGTCAGAACCTGCTGAAACCCACCTCTGAATAGAACCCTCCAACAGTTTATAGAGGCAGGGATATAAGATGAATAGAACAAATCTTATAATAAATATATCTGAGTCAGTCTTTGGATGCTATCATATTTAAATATATATGGTTTCATTTATTGGCAATCTCATGACCACAATTGGGACTGGAACTCCTGTTACTAAATGATGAGGTCATTACATGAGGCATGCTGAATTTCACAATCCTTTTTGTCATGGTCATTAAGCGACTCACATGGTTTTTCAGCAAATCTAGCTTTTCTCATTGATTTATTAGAAGTCCTCTGAGAGGGATGTAAATGGAGATCACCTGACCCCAGAACACTGCAACCATCATAAATACATACTGGTTGCCAAGCAACCAAATTTTGATCACGTGGACTGTGGAGATGCTACAACGATCATAGCTGAGAAGACAGGTCATAAGTCATCTTTTTCAGTGTCATCTTAACTTTGAATGGTCATTAAATGAATGATCATAAGTTGAAAACTACCTGTAATAATAACCACAATATTAAAATATGTATTTCTGTTCAACCATTTAATGTGTCCATCTTTCCTTCTTTGGCATGCTGCTGACAAAGCACTAACTTTGTGTTGGGCTGAAATTTTTAAAATGCTGATTTAACAGAGCTGTATAACGAGAGTTATGCTGTTTAATGCTCATGGTATGCACTTTGGTTCTCTAAAATATGAAAAAGAATACTCAAACGGTCATCTTCTGTAGCTGCCAACTAAAAAGTTGTTGTTTTCTAATCCGCTTCAGTTATCATACATTTAAAAGGAACAGGAGAGGAGAAGCTGTTTTTGTCGGCTCCAAAGGAAAAAAAAAACCCAGTTAATGAATGAGTTATGAATGAACTGATTGTGTTACATGTTTGTTTGCATCAGTGCTAGGCACGGATCCCAAGAATTCCCCCCCTCCCCCTTCTTCATTGTTCTTTATCCTGCCCCTTTAGATGACCTGTTAGTGGATTAATTGCTGGCTGCAAGAATCAATAGAAGCCTACCATTATACTCTTTTTTGTCATGGATAATAATATATTGGTGAAGGTGTCAATCAACATCTTCCAACAATATTTGAACTTTAGAGACCCTGGTCCAGCTGTTCAATCTTCAGCAATTCAATTAGTAAATAGTAACAATGCGAGGGCTTTTTTATAGTTGGAAAACCCCAATTTTATGGTCAGATTTCTATTATTTCTATGCCTACTTTACCATAATTCATTTTTATTTATTTTCATTTAATTTTGCTGCTAGAGAATATGAAATATTAAATAAAACAAGTGTTGGAGGAAAAAGGATATTTTCAGTATGCCAAATGGCTGAGTTTAAATTTTAAATTTTAAATTGAAAAGAAAACTTATCTGACTGGATTGTAGCACTTCATTTAGTGGTGCATACTACAAAAGAAAAAGAGAGGAAAAAACTGATTTTCCTTCTTTCTAAACAGCAATAATTGTTTATTTAAGCTCACTTTTAAATAAACATTTATTAAATCAGTAGCGTCTGTTAAAGAATATGTCCTTTGTATTATTTTTCCATTCAGGAAGGAAGCTTCTTTCTTTGAATACCAGGGAGAATCTAATGCACAAGCCCGTTATGTTTGCTTGCATATTTTTCTAGCAAGTTGGCTGTTCACAGATGGCTATTGAAAACTGTCAACATTGGCTGCTGTTATGCCAGCCTATGACTTCATCTGGTTGGCTTGATATCTGAATGCCAACTTTTCTTCCTCTCTTGTTAACAGGAGGCTGTTTCAAGACTTTTCCCACTTCTTAGAGTTGGACTACAATGGAATACTTTTCACAAGCATTTCAGTGCTGCATAAAAATATCAATCTCATTTGTGGCATTTATTTAATTTCCTTTTGACCTCTTTGTTGATTCTCTCTTCACCTCCCCCCTCAGCTGCCATTAAAAGACCCAGGGTAGGTCCCTACCACATACTAGGCTAAGTTAAAGGATTTGGTTTAGGATCCAATCAGGGTTGATCACTGGGACCAGAGGTTTAGTTTTTCTGAGCTTTTGGAGTCATGCTGGAGTCCATCCTCAGGGAACTTCTCTCTGCCAGAATGTAGAGAGAACATTATGGTAAGAGAGAAGTTCTCTGAGGAGGGGCCCTAGCACAAGACCAAAAGCTTGAAAAACGAAACCTTTGGTCCTGGTGGCCGACCCAGTGTTGTGGTCCACCAGCAGCCTGCGGAGCTGGCAGTGGAGTCAGACAGTGAGGAGGCTGGGGAGTCCTGGAGTCTGGGGAAGGCCCAAACGAGAGCTCTGTGTCAGCGGCAGAGATGGGGCCAGGGCCATCTGGGAGTGATGCGCGGACTCCAGAGCATCCAGAGTTGGACAGCAGAGAGGCAGAGGAACAAGAGGAGCCTGTTCCTAGTGCACACATGCGTAGAGCTGTCAGAAGGCAAGAGCATGTAAAGCAAAAGGGACAACTTGGGAGTAAGGCCAGGAGATGATTGGCCCCTCCCATAAGGCTTAAAAGAGCAGCAAAGGCTCTTGGGCTCTTTATAGGAAAACAACATTGCTAAATCTGTTTCCATTCGGCGTCTCTTGTTTCTGAACTTCATGGGGCTTTACCAAGAAAGGCCTTTGGCAGGGTGCCAAAGGAGATAAAGGTTTGCGATAAGCCCAAAGAACTTTTTCTGAAGGACTTGTTTTGGAATTAATTTGGACTAAGCTGGGAATGAAGTAATTCTCAGCTGTTAAAATAAAATAGTTTTGTTTGGGACTAATTGTGTCTTGTAATGACTAAGTGAGCATAGATCACAACACCCAGATTGGATCCTACAACATTATCTTGGAACACGTACATTTGCCTGCATTTGTGGGTTTGGTTTAATATGTCATAAGAATCCAGCCCTTGGTTTCTAAGCATGCAGTATTAAGCAAGTCATGTTGTAATTCAACATGTCTGAAAAGCATCTAAACCAACGCTGCTCACTATGAAGAATATACAAGATTATTCAATATTTATTCAGTTATGGGGTATGGGTTAGCCTTCACTACTTTTTACCCTGCACACCATTGATGGGAAACAACATAGGCTATGCAGTTTTTGAAGCTACCTTTCAATTAAAGACATAAGAAGAAACTCAAACCTCTGCTTGTAATGTGCAAATTGCCCCTCAATTAGCAATACAGTGTTCATATTCCTTGCAGAAATATTCAAATGCCTACAAAGTTTTGATTCCTTCTGACAGCATTGCATAATCTGTAGGAAGGTGAACACAACATCCGGTGATACAAAGTCAAAATGATCCTAATTTTCTTTCCTGCACTGGTTTGCACATTGAACTGTCTCACACGTCTAGCACAGAAAAAGAAAGTTCCAGCTTCAAGCTTTGTGAAGAATTTGTACTATGTCATCCAGCTGCCAAAGGAAAGACTGGGCTACATTCCTTTGTGCAAAAAACAAAATAAACTTTCTGTTTCAGAATAGATGCAGCTCAGGATGAGCGACCTTTGTGAGTCCATTAGATCAGCTTTATATCATTTCTTTCTATTTTTCTCATTTAAAAACAAGTCTGGCTTTTAGGAACATTTTTATTGTTATTCCCAGAGATAACTTTCAAAGGCTGGACTTTTAATTTCTTGTTTTTAAAACCATTATCCAGAATGTCCTATGCTCTTTTAAACTTTATTTTATTCCATTTTATTTGCTTAAAATGTTCATTTAATTTAATGTTTTCCCTTTTCATGAGATGCAAATTTCAATACTTTATTTCTAAAGGATTTTTCTCAATTATTTTTTTCTGGTTGATTGATTTACATGGGCTTGTAGCCTTAAAGGTTAGGAAGAAGGATACTGAGACAGCAAATATTTACTATCTTGATTATCTCGATGTCAGTAGCACTGGGGATGAAAATGACAAATCACTTCCTAAAATATTGAGCTTGAGCTCCTGACTCACTCCTGACATGTCTAGTCTCCAGTGATTAAAGAAAAGATATTTGTTAATGCCGAGAAAGGGGAATCATGCATGCATCTTTGTATTCTAGTTAAGAGAGAGAGAAAGATTGGAATTTGACATTCAGATTTAGATGTCTGCATTTTTTCCATCATAAAGAAGAAATGTATGAGAAGTTTTCCTAATTTGATAACTCTGAGCCAGGTCAATGGGCAGCCAATAATCAAGTATTTTGCAACTAAAGAGTCAAAATATCGTGAAAGAATTATACCCTGAAATATGCAATCAAATTGCTACTAATGGACTACAGAAGAAAAGCAGAAATTATAAATAGGAAGAATTATCCCTTGGCAAATGTAAAAGCAAGACATCTTGGCATATAAGGTGGGAGGACAGTATAAATAACCCAGGAGGGTTTTCATGATAATGCTGAATCATTCCAAACACTACCCAGCAGCCGTTTCGGAGCTATTGTTAAAGCTTGACATCACCACTCTCCCGTGGGCTTTCCGACAGAAGAGGAATGCCAGCAACAAAGAAGTTCTATGAATAGCTCAAAGAGAAACATTCCAGTGGGCTTTTCACTGTTATTTTTAATGTTATCCAGATGCTGTTGGGCTATCAGTTGTTTCAAGAAATCTAAGGTGAACAGTCACCTGAATTTTAGTGCCAGACAATCCTGTAAGTACCTGGGTATGCAGCCTTGTAGGGCTTTAAAAGTTAAAACCAGCATCTTGAATTGGACTCAAAAATCCACTGGCAAGTAGCGTAGCAATTGCAGTATATGAGTTCCACTGATGAACCTTGCCTTCCTTTCAATAGTTATGTATTTTAGATTACTGCAATTTCCACATTGTCTTGAAAGCCAATACCATGTAGAGTACATTGCAGTAGTCTAACTGCAATGCAAGAGTCACTATTTCAAGGGCTCCTCAGACCAAAAAGACCCTCAACTGGCACACTAGACAAAGTTGGGCTAGGCCTTTGGGTGAAGACCTCCAACTCCAGGTAGTCCTCTGTCACTGTCACTGCGTTCTGTGTATTTGTCAGCTGAGCTTCCATCCTAAGACTTATGGTAGCCGGCCAGAAAACCTTATCACAGAGATAAGACTGTCTTGTGATGTCTGAGCTACTGCGCATGTCCACATTCTTTCTTTTTCTAACTTCCTGATTTATTCTCCTTTGTCCGTCTGTGTGATAAAACTGCTGGTAACAATGTAGTTAGTAAGTTTGTTTTATTTTCTTTATAATAAAATGTTTCTTAGAATACATTCGGGTTTTCTTTCTTTGAAAGTATACAGCATGGAAAACAAGATCTGTCCTTCTCTTATCAAAAGCAATTACCCCAGAGGGGAACGAGGCTGATTCACGCTTCGACATCCTCAACTTACAACAGTTCATTTAGTGACCATTTAATGTTACAACAGCACGGAAAAAATGACTTATGATCATTTTTCACCCTTATGACCATTGCAGCATCCTGTGGTCACATGATCAACATTCAGATGCTTGGCAATTGACTCATATTTATGACAGTTGCAGTGTCCTGGTGCTATGTGATTATAGCTTCTGCAAAGTCAATGGAGAATCCAGATTCACTTAACAACCATGTTAACAACACGTAACAACCAGATTCACTTAACAACAACTTAACAAATGCAATGATTCACTTAATAAGTGTGGCAAGCAAAGTTGTAAAATGGGGCAAACTCACTTAACAAACGTTTTACTTAGCAACATAAGTTTTGACCTCAATTGTGATCGTAACTCTAGGACTACCTGTATTGCTTAAATAGTAGGTGAATTTACAGTCTCGGATTGCAGGCAACTTTTCCAAAGCATTTTAGGAGCTGGGATTGAGCCAGGTTAATCATCTCAAATGATTCTGTAGGATACTACGTCTGATGGTATTAAATCAGCTTTATTTTTAAAAAGATTATATTTTTATATAAGCTATGATTATGTTTAACATTTTTGTTTGCCTTTGTAAGCATCTTCCTTTCTTCTGTGCTAACAATATTTGAGCTCCCTAAGATTGAAGGTGACCCAAACTACTAAAATGTGAATGTGTAGGCAGTGTAGGGCAGGGGTGAAATGTAAAATTTGTTACTCTGGTTCTGTGGGTGTGGCTTGGGGGGTAATATGACTGGGTGGGCATGGCCAACTTTTTTTTTTTAACTTTTCAAAGCATTTTTTCTAATGCTTTGAAAAGCCTCTGCCGATCAGGCAACTCAGCTGGGATCGTCAGAGATTTTTCAAAGCATTTTTTTAACCACCTCTTCGGCCAAGAGGTTGCAGGAAAAAATGCTTTGAAAAGCCTCTGACTATCCCAGCTGAGCCGCGCGATCATCACAGGCTTTTTTTTTTTACTTTTAACAGCATTTTTTCGTCGGAAGAGGTTGTAGAAAAAATGCTTTTAAAAGTAAAAAAAAAAAAGCCTCTGATGATCCTGCAGCTCAGCTGGGCACGGTGGGGGAAGCGCATGGATTTTTGCTACCGGTTCTCCGAACCACCTGCCGCCATCGCTACCGAACCGGGAGCATTTCACTCCTGGTGTAGGGAGAAGCTGCTAACAAAAGATACAGAGATGTTTAACAAACATCAAGAGAACCAGTCTCACTCCAGAAATAATAAAATTAACCCCATTTGATATATTCTACCCAAGGGTTCTTGTGCATGCATTTATTAGGCGAACTGATACAAAGAAGAAACAATCCCATATCCCCGTGATGGTGAACCTATGGCATGCATGCCAGAGGTGGCGTGCAGAGCCCTCTCTGCTGGCATGTGTGCCGTCACCTCAGGTCAGATCTCCGTGGAGTTTCTTTCGTGAGCTTCTGTTTCCTTGCAAATGACGAAACAGAAGCTCACGAAAGAAAAAGATCTTACCCCTTGCTGCGCTGCCGATGTTGAGATGCCCTGCCTCCCACTGGCCAGCTGGTCTTCAGGTCTCTGCTGCAGGTCTCTGTGTGCATGTCTGCACATGCGCTCACACATGTCTGCGCATGCGCATGCCCACGTGCACATCCATGCATGTCCGTGCACATGTCCATGCATTCATGCATCTGATCACACACGCACATCTTTCAGTTTGGGCATGCACGCGCAGTTTGGGCACTCGGTGTCTAAAAGGTTCACCATCACTGCCATATTCTTTCAAAGACACATAGAAGAGACCCTTTTAGAAAACACTGCAGGTGTGAGAATTGCTTCATAGTATTTGAAGAAAGGGGAAATCGGATGAACAGCTATGTTCCGCTTAGGTTAGTTCATCCTGCAACTGACAAAAATCACCTTCCTTCAGCATCACTATCTCAGCTTCTGCCATAAGAAGAATGTATTTATGCACAGTTATCACAGATGCCATAGCTTCAGTTGTCAATGGGTATCTAATCTTAATCAGAACTTGCATTTTTCATGCATTAATGTTTTAATAAACATAACTACTCTAGGTTTTGCTCCAATTAGCAGTGTAAATAGAACCGGATAGGAAAGGTGTCCAGAAGAAAGGAGTGAAAACATTTGCTTACTTTCTTTCTGTAATGAGAAGAAGCTGCAGGGTCTGCCAATCTATTTCAACACCCCTGTTTAAGCTGCCGGCTAGCTAGAAGAGTAACTTTATTCCCATCCTACATTAAGCTATGGCTTAATAACTTATCTTGGACATCGATGGAATGTGGGCACTATTATGTTGCCTTGCAACATAGTCTCTAGTTTAGAAATCCTGATATGCATTGAATAGTGTGAGTCTGCTTGAGGCAAAACTAGGTTTGCTTGTATGTGTGGAAATTGGGCCAGATGTCCCAAAACTGACTGGTACTGTTCTTACCATTTTCAGGGAATGCTTGTGTGGCACAAATGCACCTAAGGTTGGTAACCTAGTCTTTCACTATTGTATTAAAAAGCATTACATTGAGGTTTCAGTTCACAATAGTCATAATAGGTGACAAGGCCAATCTGTGGGCCCATCTGGTCACTACCATGGCATATGGAAACTTGCAATTTGAAATATAAAAAGGCTAAGGGTTAAAGGCAGGAATTAGTGAAAGAGAAAATAAACATGCTGTATATCTATGAAGCATGTACTACAGTGCTGAAGCTGCTGAAACAAACGGAAAAGAGTTAGTTACATGCTACAGCATGCTATCCAGACTTTGCAAGTCACAAATAGAAATAGTTATTACAGCTATGGATCTCAGGAAGCTGATAATATTGTAGTAAGACAAAGGTGTGATAGGAAATTACTGAGAAAGGATGAGGATCACAGGGCAAAACTAATATGAGTGACGAGCAAATGAGAGTATCTGCTAGAACATTAATGACACAGACCTTTAAGTATTTAATTGAACATATTTAAATAAAGGGAAATAGTAAAAATGAAATCCCCTCTGCACTATTTTTATCCTCACAAAACAACTCCCTAAGAAGCTGAGGAACTCTTAAAATTACCCCATTTAACGAATCAGAGCATGATGATAGCTGGATTATGGCCTTTGTTTCAATATATTGGAAGTTTCAATCGGAACTTTAAAAAACTGGAATAATGTGCCTCTTTAAGAATTGACTGTAATTTGAGTTTATTTATTGTAATAATCAATTTAATGAAATTCAGAGCTGTCGAACTAATAATCTTCCTTAAGGAGAAACTTTAAATCAGAGATGTCAAACTTGCATCGTCATGTTGTCGTCACATGACGTATCGTGATCCCTTCACTAAAATGGGATGGGCGTGGCCAGCATGTGATGCATCCGGCCTGTGGGCCACGAGTTTGACACCCAGGCTCTAAATCTATATTTCTCAATCTCAATAACATTAAGATGTCTGGACTTCAACTCCCAGAATTCCCCAGTCAGCATGTGTTGGTAAGATGGAGAAACACTGGTATGAATAACATTTCCAATGTCTCTTTGTTTACCTTTTTCATCCTGAGATTGTATTCCTGACAGCAAAATTCAACTCCAGTCAAAGCATTATTTCTATGTAACTACTTTTACTTGCCAAACCAATTGTGTTAAGTTGTTTTTCCTGAAGCAGAACCTTGGCCAAAACCATCAGAATAACTTATTGAAGGGAATACAGCTTTCTAATAGGAAATTCTGGCTTTCAAGCACTGCCTTTGCACTCTGCATGCCTTTGATAAATATGGAGAGCAACTGGAGTAGCTCTCATGCAGCTCTTCTTATCTTGCAGAGTCTGACTGACCATCTTGGCACATTTTTTTGCATTAGGCCAGTTGGAATTCATGACCTCATCCTTGAAATATGACTGCTTAAAGGCAACACATCCCTAAAAATACATATCCTGTAGAGTTTCCTAACATTGCAAAGACAAAACACTGGAACCTCTGACAAATAAAATTATATCACATCCTACTGGGCATTTCTATGTGATTGCTAGCAACTGCAGTTTTTCTCTGTAATGCAGCAACCATTTTTACACGATCTCCTTTGTAGCTTCTGCTCCTTTTGAGATTCATTTCCAATCAATATCACTGTATTGCCCCAATGAAAATCTCTTCTGTGATGAGGAGACATGAGAAACAGAGATCCCAGCAGAACTGGAAAAGAGCATTTCTCATAATAGGAATTAATTGACTATCTGAGAGAGAAACTTGATGGTTCATTTGGTATAGTTAAATGAAGAGACAATTGAAATTGAGCTAATGAGGGTAGCAATAATTGTGTTGGAGAAAAAAGAGATGATTGAAATCAAACAGCCCAGGGAACAAACCAGCTGTTGTCATTCGTGATTGTGCAGTAGTGCAGATTTTGTACTTTTTAGTACAAAAAGTAAGACGAAAGGGCCTTATACAATGCTGGCCAGCATTCCTTTTACAGCCCTCAGTTCTCCTCAGGTTGGGTAAGCTAAACATTTTTCATTCTTTTCCACTTGGATTTTTTTTTCTTTAGTAGAAAAACTTGGCTGCCTTTGAACCTTGCAGGTACTTCAAATAGACACCTCATCCCATTCGAAGCCAGGCCCAGGTCCAGCATGCCCTTGGACATGTACAAAACCCAGGGCAGCTCTTGAGCCAAAAGAAATTGGATGAATGACTGTCAACTCATTCCAAGACACAACAAACCTATCTATTACCATATTGGTGATCAAAAAGAATGACAAAAGGACATGGAGCAATAATGACTCTGACTTCGGAAAAAAACTAATGAAAGCTATTCAGCAAAGAAACTGCCCATTTCCAGATGCTTGATTCTCCTTTGGAGGTGTCTAAACAAAGGCTCCATGCTGTCAAGGATGCTGATGTTGTAGTAGTAGATTCACACAGTGGACTAGATGATCTCCAAGGTGACTTCCAATTCTTACATTCTAGAGAACAAGGTGCCACGTCAAATTATTTGATGATTCAGTCACCCAACTTCTAGTTATTGCAGAGGGCAGGACTACAAAATTTCATGGTTCAGATGGTAATAATACAAAACCTGATGGAGCTCAAGATTCTACTGGTAAATAAACTTTGATGAAGGTCTATAGAAACTGTCTGAGCCATAAAGGGAATTACATCTTAGTACAGTTATTACAAACAAGAATCTTGGCAGAATCCTTTTTTATTTTTTGCAGCAATGACAAATCAATGGCCAATGGGGTGGGGGAGTATCATGCTAAAGACAGAGAAAAATAAACTGATCTAAATGGACTCAAGCATGAGTGTGGAAGAACTATGTTTATCAAAAACAAAAGTTGGTGATTTAGAAATTAAACCCAGTATTAAATACTGGGAAAGATAGCAAGCATTATGAGCAAGTATGAAAACACATCCAGAATGAGATACAATATTCATTAGGACCATCCAGACTTTCATACAATGCTAAGCAACTGTTCAGGTTTCCCATATTTCTTTATCAGGTGACTGTGTTAGGAAAAATATAAAAGGAATAAATGCTAGCATTATTTTTTTATTTTGTGTTAAAAATAACAGAGAAAAGCCAAACAGCACAAGAATAATTCTGATTCCACAAATATATTAATTAGGAAGTGACCATCTACTGACTAGCAATAGATATAAAAGTTAAAGAATCAAACACTGAAAGGAGAATTATTTTGTGTAATAGGTTAACCACTCTTGTCTAATGTATCTAATGTATGAATATATCTTGGTTGCAAAAATGTGGGCAAATGCTAGGCAGCAGCAAAAAATTAGAATATTCTGTTTCTCTTTGCTGCCCCTAATGGCTTCTAGATTTTTGGAGTCAAATATGATTGCTCTATTTCAGCCTAATGTGTTATAAAAACATAGCCATTCTAATAGTAAACAGAACATTATGGCTTAGCATGTTGTATGACCCCAATCACTATTACCTTTCTTAAAGTGATGGTGTGTAACTTTGGGAGGGATTGTGAACTGCATCTAGGTTTGGAGTGGATCACACAAAAATGTAATTGATTTAATTTCATTTATATTTAAACTAAGTACTATGTACTTACTGTAATTCTTTTCAGTAATTTAGTTCAAAATTCTTCCTTTGAAAATAACAAATTTATGACTTTTTTATTTCTAAGGAGACTATTGATTAGGAGCTCAGGCGCTGCTAAACCCTGATTTTCTTAATCATGATTTCTTGAAAAAACCATAATCAGCTTTATTCTTGCAATACGATAAACCAAGATATTTTCTTACAATTGTTTAACTATTATTGGCAATTAAATATAGTAGTGCAGTTTGAGATACAATAAAGTAAACATTTCTTCTATTTCTTTCTCTTTGATCCTGCCATTTACCACTATGATGGTCAGACGCAAAAGATCTTTCCAAATGATTAATAGAAGTAAGTTTACTGCATCTTTTGTAGAGGAAAAGAAATCAAGAGGAACAAATAAAATCTTGCCTGGCTAAAATCTGTACTTCTGCATAACATTCAAAGAAAACTGTCTTTTTTTGCATTTGGCACTTTTATGTATGAAATAGGTTATTATACTTTAATACAGCACAAGGTATTCTAATTTTATTGCAATACAATAATTCATTTGCTTTTTCCATCTTCTACTAAGGAGAGGAAATGAAGTGTTGTCTGCAGTTGAGATATGATGCAGGCAAATGAATCAAATTGTAGACTGGAAGTTAAATAACTAAATCCTTGTATTCACTCTAAATGACAAGTAATAATTTTGAAAGAGCAACATTTGAAGGTCTAGGCTAATGATAAGCTAAGAAAGGTCAGTCTTATTTCTGTGTCACAATAAACAGTTAATGGAGTAACTCTTGTGAGTATGCCTTCAACATAGCCAGTACTGACTGAACATTTGGAATGCTACTGAAAGTCCCATAAATTGTACCAAGTCAAATGAACAAAGGGGTCTGGTTTGTTCTGAATAGTTTTATCTTACTTTACCTTACTTTGTTTTTATGGTATTTAACATATGTAAGAATAATGAAACATTCTATTGAGTTTGCCCTAATTTGTAGCCATCTGTCTCAAAATGTGTTGCTCAATCAGCACAATTTTCCATGAACAGTTTAATTCTGCTAGAAGTAACTTTCTGATATAGGTCTTCAGCTGATACATCTCAAAAGAGTCCCTTGCTTACTATTATACTGGCAGATTCTGTTCAGTCATGTCTCTTTATAAACCTCTGTAATATTTTTGTTTTTCTTACCTCTGGTGCTGCTGAACCAGATATTTTGTACATTTAATTCCCAATCCTTTTTATATAATCAATGGTGGATGCATTTCATCTGTGTTAAATACTGCTTTAGTCCTTTTATTATGACAATACTATTTTATATCTCTGATGAAGGCACTTTTAGTCCATGTCATCCTCACTTAAGTCTGTTTATATTTAAGATACTATCTGACTCTTCCTTATTTAAAATAATTCGCAAAATGTGTCATAGCAGAGACATTTGATAAATAGAACAATTTAAAGGAAGTGCTACTGTACAATAGACAAACCAATTTTCCACAACTAGTGCTTTCCAAATTTGTGGGGTTACAATTTCTAGGTAACTGAGAACTCTGGAACTTGTAATCCCAATAAAGCTTAAGAGCACTTGGATGGAGAAGATTGGACTACTAAACCAATGTTTCAAAGGAGTATCTGCAGTGTTACTTCTCCATTTGGCTAGCTGATTTATTTAATAGCTTATAGTATTTGAGTTGATAGTTTATAACTGTACGAGTATTCAATTTCATGGCTTCAATGTATTATTTATCTCTTCTGTGTAAAACAGGTTGTGTAAATGGATTAGGACATAGTAGTCAAATATTTTTGAATATCATATAATATTATAATGTATGTTTTCCTGCCAACTAGGACTCAAAGTCATGAATTCAAGGCTGGTCAAAACATGTTGTTTCTGCAGTTGTTCAAGGAATTGCTGAATTGTTTATAATACAGTATTTGTTTGAACTATAACAGATATGCCTTGTATCCACTAAACCTTCAAACACAGCCAGGCTTGTTTGCTCCTAGCCCCAGCCTAGTCTGACTTATTGCCCTGAGTAACTGTTGGGTAACTTCTGATTAGCTACTTCTACTCTGTTTCCAGTGGGAAGATTGAAAGGAGCTATTACAACCAATGGAAAGCATTTCCAGAATCCACTGGAGTGCTTAGCTATATTAATTTAATAAATCATCATCTGTGGACCTCAGTGATGGCTGTCTGCTAAATTTCAGCAGATTCTCTCCAAGGCCCCTTGCCACTCCTCACTTATACCCTATGATTCTATGACTGTGTCTTCCAATATTTCCAGAAGATTATTAAGATAATCTCTTGAAGTATTGGTCATTAGCTGAACATTATGAGAGACTCACCTTTTTTTTTTGCTTTGCTTTCATATACTTAATACAAACTCTGTTTTTGCTGCATTTAGGGCCGTGTCTGACTTGCAAAAATCCAGTGTGCCATTAGATGGCAGGAAAGAAAGACAGTTCTAACTGTGCTGTGATCCTGAATTTTTGCAGCTTACATAAAGTATTTCCCTTCACTCCTGCATATACCGTGAGCTTAACAATTGACTGAGCACAGGACTTTCTCATAAACACATATATCTAAATTGGCGGCATCTAATCTCTAGTAGCTATTGCATCCTATCAGTGCTATAACAAACCTTCATACAGGAATCAGCTTTCCACAGTCTTAACATTGTTTTAATAATTAGATGGATCACTTATGATGCTTTACATATCCATAAATAATGTATCCAGGGAAAGAAACCAAAACCTGGATGAGGCCTCTGTTTACAAGACATGTGAGCAAACTGGTTTGGTTTGTTTGCTTTAAAGGAGGCGGCTATATTATGTTGATGACTATTGAGCAGTAACTAAACAGCATCCAAGCATGCCCGCATTTTTTTTTGAAGAATAAGCCTCATGAAATACATTATTTCACTATAGATAATATTCACCTATGACTTCCTCCATCCCTCTTCACTGGCTATGCCTCTTGGGGATGTTGGGAGTTGAGGATCTAGATAGAATGTATTCTGTAATTTAAAATGAAATTCACCAGGAAACACAGTTTTCCTCAGAAAATAAATGAAAGTATGACAATTAAAGAATAAACTTTCCCTGCTGCAGGCCTCCTTTTTGTGTGAGCTCCTTCCCAACAGAATCTTGTTTGATTGCTACTTCAGGCTTCAAGTTAGGTTGGCTGCACTAGAAAGGCTCCTGGGGTATTCTAATTGTCTCAAATTGCTGCAGTTGGAATTGCTTTGAAGGGAAGCAATTGTTTTCAGTCACCATTTTAATTTCCTTTTAATACCTCTGAGATCCAAACATACAAAGTGCCATTGCTTCCAGATAAAGATGACTTCAACTCAGCTCTTTGCTTTGAAGTGCACATGACAAGTACTGTCAGGCAGAGAAAAGAATTATTAAAAAGAGCACCTGGTGCTAGTTGCTGGATAAAATTCAGGAAACTTGTAGAACCTAATATGTAAGGAAGGGAGGTGAGAGTAACCAGAAAGGAGCAGTGAGACGTTGCAGCAAAATGAAGATGGAATGGGAAAGTAGCAGAGGACAGAAGGAATGCTTTCTATTGTATATGTATGCATGAGTCTGTTTTTTTTCTATATAGATAGATATCCTTTTTTCTGCTTTTCAAAGAGAGCCAGTTTGGTATAATGGTTAAGGTTCTTTCCTAGAAACCAGGAAACTATGAGCTCTAGTCCCATCTTAGACATGAAAGCTGGTTAGGTGATTTTGGAACAGTCACTTACTCCCAACCCAATTCATTTCACAGGGTTGTTGTGAGGGAAAAGGAGGAAGTAGTAATAGTATTAGGTACTTTTGCTGCCTTGAGTTACTTATAAAAGAAATAGAGGCAGGATAAAAATATAATGAATAAATTTATCTAATGAATAAATAAATTTTATTTTAAAATGAGTTACTTATAAAGTTGCAGAATGGGTCTATTTTAAAAATGCTGACCTGGGGGTCATATTAAGCGTGCATCCCTTTGGGGTTCACTTCAATAGTTTTAAGGTTCAAACATTTAGTGAGGATATCTTTGCACCTAATGGTCTGTAGTAGGATTTATCAGCTTCATCTTGCATTCTCCCAAATGCTTTTGAAATGAAAGAACAATGAAATGACAATGGTTTCAAAATATAAAGTGTGAACATGTCTACAATGTGCCTATAAATGCATATATTGAGTATATTTAGTGTATCCTAAAACTGAGTCTGAAAAGTTAAGAAATATTCCCCAAGAAGCAGTGCTAAAATTCTTCTTACTACAGTGTTTTCCTGAAAATAAGACCCTGCCTTATATTTTTTTGAACCTTGAAATAAGATCTTGGCCTTATTGCCATGCACTCAAAAGCCCAATTGGGCTTATTATCAGGGGATGTTTTATTCTGGGGGAAACAGGGTATTACTAAAACACTACGATTACATTATAGAAGTTGAAATTGGCATTTTTAAATTTTAATTTCACAATGGACTTGATTCCATTTATAACTTAGATGAAGGTTTGAATGGGCAAATTAACCCCCTCCTGATCAATTTCTTTGGACAATAAAGATGTTGCTTCCTGAACACTTTTGGTGTATCTTATAGATTTTGGGCTGTTAATCATGAAAATAAGCTATAATTTCACCGATCGTGTACTGTTTTATAGAAATCTGTTTTTACACAAAGGCAATGTACATCCTTCAGTGTCTGTTGACTAGGCAGCACAAATGAAAGAAACATGAAAATCTGGAACTGTTGTTGAAGCATATCTAGTACAGCTACTGGAATATCTGTGGAGATCTAAAAGTGGTGGCTCTGCTGCTTGGAACACTCAGATATACCAAGTACTGTTGTTACATATGCAAATGGGACAGCCATGCAAGAGTCACATTACATTAAGAAGAAATGGCCACGCCAAAAGAATTTGGTTCAAGGATAGAAAAAAGTGCCATATGAACCACTTATGGACCCAACAAGGATATTTTTACCTCTGCTTCACATAACAGTTGGACTGATGAGAAATTTTGTGAAAGCAATGAACAAGGAAGACAAAGGTTTTTGTTATTTGAGACAGATGTTTCCAAGAATAACCGATGCCAAGATTAAAGAAGATATTTTTGTGGGTCCACAGATCAGTTACATCATCAATGGCAAGAGACTCAAAGATCTGCTAGTGAGGTCAGAGAAAACTGCCTGGAAGGCATTGAAGGCTGTTGTTGAGAATTTTCTTGCCAACTACAGAGCACCAGACTACATTCAGTTGGTTGACAAACATCTTATTACAGCATACAAGATGACGAAGAACAACATGTCACTGAAGATTCCTTTTCTGCTTTCGTATCTGGCTAACACTAAGACACAATGGAAAATCAGAGTAACGGGAATACATCACATGTAATTTGACTATTGCTGGACACTGCAGCGGGATGCATAGAACAGTGGCCCCAGCCTTTTGAGCACCAGGGACCAATTCCATGGAGAAAGGTTTTTCCACAGACTGGGGGGGCATTATGTTAAAAATGTTACAGCTAAACATTTTTACCTGTTGCACTCACTCAGCATGTCAGAAACATTATACCGTTACATACATTATAGTAATTAAGAGTTAATTTCAATTTCTCAAGATTCCTACCTGATAAAGTCATTCTGAAATTATATTTATGTTCAGTTTGAAGGGGTCTGCCATAATCATCAAGTTTTTCAGAGAGCAAACTTTTTGAAAAAATTGTTGTCTAGTTCAAATTTTCCATCAAAATATATTTTAAAATGTGAATTTATATAAATACAGTACATGTTTCTAAATCACCTTTTCTTTATTGGTGTGCATTTTTATGTGTATTTTAAGTCAAGATCTGTATTGTAATGTTTGAAAAGAGCAAAAAACAACAGTTTTATTAGTTTTATCTACATCAGAGGTGTCAAACTGGTTGCCCGTGGGCCGGATGCATCACACGTAGGCTGTACCCACCCTGGCTCCGCAAAGGCAAAAAATGTCATGATACATTATGTGACACAATCGAGTTTGACCCGTGATCTAAATGATCGACAGAGCAATCTTATCAAGTCAGTTTGTACGGGAATTTGCAAAGCTTGATGTCCTTAAGCAGTTCAGAATATTTAATAATATTTAATATTTTGGATCAGCATTCTTTGCATTTTCTTTCATGTGCACTGCAGTCAATTTTCCCCACTTGATTCAGGAGAAATTTCTGGGGACATAAACCTGAAGAACTTTAATGTCATGCTTGCTGCCTTTAATAAACACTTTTAAAGTCTCACAAAGAATGAGGAAATGACGACAACAACAATAACAATGATGTGGAATGATGCATTGTTAGGGATAAAGAGGGACAACTGAAGGAACTATTCATATTCCAATAATGGATTACTTAATTTTTTTCAAGAATAAAGTAAATTATCCTGTCATCTGAAAGTAGATTGCAGCCAAACTACTTTCAAAATTAAAATAGAGGCTAAAAACATTTTATTTATTAAATACACTATTTTTTTCTCTTTGACACACCACACATAATCTTTCCAACATCACTTAAACTGTAGCAAAAGGGGAACTCTGCATTTGGTTTGAACAATAATTTGCAGATAAAGTTGAAAGATCAGGCATATCAAAAAAGAAACAGTTCAAGCTGTGCCTCTTTCACAGACATTGACAAGTGGGTGGAGCTTCTCCTAGAACTGGAGATGAAACACTGCAACGAGAACTTGCATCTTTCTGGTTTCATAATGATACTTTTAAAAATGGTGAACAAGTCAGGTCATGAACATGACTGTTAACAAAAAAGTGCTTCAAAGTTGATTTTGAAAATAATTGATTTTGGTGCAAGAGTCAGATATCCAAGTATTTGGATATAAAGTGGGAAAGATGCTTCAGGCCCAAATATTGTACATGTCCTAATCTATAATAAAGTAAATCTTGGAGGTAGGAGGTATCCCTCCAAAGGAGCATCCATGTAACAGAAGAAGGGTCAAAAATTGTGATTATAAATGTACCATCTTTTAAAAATTAATAGTTAAATAATTTCAATTGTACAAATAGGTTCACTTTATAATCTTTCAAAACACTACACAGAATCATTAAAGTATAATATAAAAATATATCTTCTTAAATGTTAGCATTTATCTCAACAATCTCTTTTATATTCTTTAATGTTAGAATTTATCTTTCTGATCTCCTCTAGATACTCTTATAAACTTTTCTCCACCTGTTTATGAAAGCTTTTGTTGCAAAAGTGTATGGGAAACTGTATTCTGATATTGCAGCCACAGATGATAATACTACTTTTGAAATAGCACAATAAGCAAGAGAATAGCAACAACACTACGGAGATATACATCGGTTTTAAAACAAATTAAAGTGGAGCTAAGCCAATTTACTGAGTTAATTTATGTAACAGGTTGATGGGTAACATAGTCTGTCAGATCAAAAGACCTGTTTACTACACCCTAGTCTGAAATTCATAGATGGTATTTCATATATTGTGTTGGCAATCATAATTAAAATGTTGAAATGAATATGATTGCATAATAATTCTCTTATATGCCCTAATGGTCTTTGGGGGGGTGGGGGTGGGACTGCTGAGGTGCCAAAATATCAGGATAGTGGCCACAGCCATGCAATTAAAGCTCCAATTTTACATATTGACATATGTAAATAAGGGTAGGGCTTTGACTGCATGGTTAAGACTACCAACTTGACTTCTTTGATTCCCTCCTTGTGGACATCTTGGACAGTCCTCAAAGATTCTGGGGCAGGGTAAATGGAGACACTTCCCATACTTTCTGAGAAGAGTAGAAATAGCTATTGATCATCAATGAGCAGATTGAAGAGCAAAGACCACAGAGCTGATGTCTCAGAGTTTGAATGCAAAGATTAGCCATTGCTTGGGAAGGCTGCTTGTCTGTTGATTTTAACCCTTTTACAAAGCCTAAGCAGGGCTTTTCTTTCATTTTCCCTCATTGTCTAATCTTCATCCTATTTTGTTTCCTTTCTTCCCTCAACAGCTATCCTGAAAACGGAGGGATGGGGATCAGCTTCCTTAAGTTAAAATTTTAGGAACCAAGTCCTATATGGGCTGATTCTTCTTCTGCTGTATGTTCCATTCCAATTACTCACAAGAGACCTCTGAAGCCCAGCATAGAATTTTTGCTGGACTCTGTTGGGCATGTCAAGAAAGAGAAGATAGGACTTTTTTTCTTATTTAGAAACTCCTTATCTTAGGATCCAGGCCACTGAATATTTGCTTCTGTTTTAATAAAAACATCCACGAACAGTAAGAAACAATACAGGATTGTATTGGGAAATGAGCTGTAAAAGGACTTATTAGCAACAACAGTTAAGGCATTCATTGGCCTGGTGAGAGCTGGCAAACTGTTTAGAAAATGTAGCAGAGATGCTAACCAGTCCAGTTCCTGCACTCAGAAGCTACATTTTCTAAACAGTTTCCCAGCTCTCACCAGGCCGATGAATGCACTCAGAAGCTGGACCTATTATGCTGAGTAAATGTCAGTATTGTTGCATCTTCTCTTATCACTTTCAAGGAAGAATATTTTGGCAGGTAGTAATGTATTTATTTTCAGTATCAACAACATTGTTGATATTGGCAGCTGTCCTATAACACATTTCTCTAGAAATTATTATGAGCTATGGACAGACTAAAAGTCCCATTTACTCACAGAAGATCAAAATGCTGAGGCTTTAAAAAAATTCTGAAAGATTCAGATTTCAAATAAATGTTAATTTATTTCCCTGCCCTCTTTCTTCTCTTTTCTTCCTATGGCAATACAATTTTTGTGTCAATTGTTCATCCATTGAATCAAATGTCCCACTAAAAAAGAACTCAAAGTATCTCATTAGCTTTTGGGATTGTTTTGACAACTACATGTTACTATTTTGAATTTAAACATAGGCCAGCCTATCAGATTTGGGTGAGAAAAATGTAGGCAACTATTAGATGAATTTTAGGTTACAATTTGCTGCCACCTAATTATAATCCAGACTTTTACAGCCCAGATCTAGTAAGTCCTAAAGGTACTACTAGATAAATCATTTTACAATTTCAAAGACCATACTTAGCTTACAAGTGCCTGCCAAAATAGAAATCAGGTTTCAAAGAATATGACCACTTATGCTATCAAATCCAACTGTACACAGTGTCAAAATACTAATTAAAGCATTTCTTGCAGCTGGAAAGCCAATAAAATAAAGTATTGCTTAGCAATGCTTCTGACTCATTAACATGATGGGGCAGATTTTCTAAGAGCATTAGGCTCAGGCAGATCAGCAATGCATTCAAAGAGCCTGAACACTGTTTACGATTTGTAACATAATAGCAAGGTAACTTCTTTATGAAAGATCCAAGTTTGAATTTTAAGAAATAGATAAATAAATTTAATTAAATAAGTTGAAACATCAAAATGTGTCATTTCAGATATTTTAGGAAATTCTTTTACCTATAATTATTAATCTAAATGCTTTATATCTTATTCTTTCTCCAACTGAAGAGGACATTTATTTTTATTCCTCTCATGTGATAGGAGTATAATATTATTTATGAATGTATTTAGCACTGATGATTTTAAGCCTCTGGTTAACACTTGACTTTTCATGTTTCTTCATTCAAACTTTCATTCTTATTTATATACTCAAATATTTATATACTTTTTCCACAAGGATTTTAGTTTACCAATTTTAAAACATAAATTAAAGCAGATTATACATATATTAAAAATGCACCGGAGAAAGATTAAAAAGGATGCCTCCCTCATTCATACTAGAATGGCCTGAGTGAAAAGATGAAATTTCAGTAGGCATCTAAATAATGTATTTTGGGGGATGGGAAAAAAATAGGTCAAAAAAGGTTAAGTATCACTGATAAGCTTGTCTATGGTAGCCATGCAATGACAATCCCCTAAACAGTTGAATTCACAGAAAATTTTCAATTATAATAATTAAGTTATTGTGCAGGTATATAGAAATGAAGCATTAAAACCAGGAACACACAGAATCACAGTAATTCAAACCTACAATTACCTACAAAGGCAATTGTAGCTAGACAATCTGCTTTAAAAAGTGCACACAACCAGCTAAAACTGGTAAGTCATAGGCCCAGCGCAAGGTTACTTGCACTGCCAGTGACAATGACTGTTAAGAGTATTTTAAAATATGAACCTGCTCCTTCTGTGGGATTATAGTAAGCTCATTTAGAACAGATTTTTCAGTTCCTGTAGGTTGGGTCCACCCACCCATAAGGTTTTTATCCTGTCAGGTTTGATTTATCAGCAACCTATCACTGTATCCAGACACTGGCTCAGTATATCCCTGTGCTATTAATTTCAGATGTTATGGAGAAATATGCCAGCATATTAATGGCAACTGTCCCTAAACGTCTTTATTTTTGTATGTATAAAGTTGGTTCCATTGAGTTTAATAGAATTTACTTCCTTATGATAAATCTGCAGCTTTATACTGTTGAGCTCCAACATTCAGTGCAGTCCCCTGTGACAGATATTTTTAAGGTGGATAACCAATTTTCCTCACATCTCTTTATACCATAGCCTCTGATGCTACTAAACCTATATTGGAAAAAGGGGGATTCAGCACAAATGCTATTGTAATTTTTAATATTTTTGCAAATTATGCTAAAATCAATATACTAAATTTGGAATATAATACCTTGGCTCATTGATTTAATGCAGCTTTTCATGTTCTACAACAAATATTACTTGAATATAAATAATGGATTAAGACAGTTTGATTCAGATTGCTTTGGTGAAATCTTCAGTTCATAGGAAAACTTCTGCCTCAACACAATTTCAATCTCATCCGTTAAAGTTTCAGATTGAAAGCTCTGGAAGGCCTCATAGTCTAAAGCTGTATTTCTCAAACTTGGCAACTTTAAGATGTGTGAACTTCCAACTTCCAGAATTCCGTATCTTAAAAGTTGCCTCATTTGATAAACACTAATCTAAGGAGAGGCCACCACTCTCACATATGTTTATCTTTCCTAAATTTTAACAGTAATCATATCTGCCCATCAGCATGCAGCCTCCGTCACAAAGTGACTACAGGTAGTCTTCAACTTATCTCAGTTCATTTAGTGACCATTTACAAGGCACTGAAAAAAGGGACTTCTGACCATTGTGACATCCCCATGGTCATGTGATTAAAGTTCAGCTGCTTGGCAACTGACTCATATTTATGACCGTTGCAATGTCCTGGGGTCCTGTGATCATCTTTTGTGGTCTTCTGACAAGCACTTAATGGGGGAAGCCAGATTCACTTACACAACCCCATTACTAACTTAACTGCAGTGATTCACTTAACAACTGTGGCAAGTAAAGTTGTAAAGTGGGGCAAAACTTACTTAACAAACATCTCTCAGCGGTTAAATTTTGGGTTCAGTTGTGCTCCTTAAGTCAAGGACTACTTGTATATTAAGATACACAAGGCGTTACTTTTGAGTTGTACATTTTTTTTTGTTCAAGCATGTCTTTGCGGTATAGTGTTAGCTGTTTAACGTGCATATATTACCTAGGAGCTCCTTTAGCCTTATGGCACCCCGTAAAGCAGGGGTGTCCATCCTTGGCAACTTTAAGCAAAGCACCCAAGAATTCTGGGAGTTGAAGTCCTCCAGGCTTAAAGTTGCCAAGGATGGAGACCCTTGCCGTAAAGCACTTCAATTCTGGGAGTTGAAATCCTCCAGGCTTAAAGTTGCCAAGGATGGAGACCCCTGCCGTAAAGCACTCGGAAGCGAAGGCAAAATTGCAAATGACTACAGCTGGCCGTGGGTTGCACGTGCAATCTCCCAATTCTTCCTGTCCCCCGCCGTGCAATTGTGAGCGCATAGTTCCCTTCAGAGCCTGGCGCCGAACTTCCGTCTTTCCCTTTACCGCTGTACCCTACCAGCGACGCTAACCCCATGTGGCCCAGCCCAACCGTTTTTTTCCTTTGCCGAAGAATACAGCAGAAGAAGGAGAAGAAAAGCGGGCAGGGCTTCTTCCTCCTCCGGGAACCGCAGCTCTCCCCCCCGTTCCCCACTGGCCCACCCGGTTATCTTTCTCTGCTCGGATAGGCTGGCGGCAGAGAGGGCGGGGCGAAGGGAACCGCCCTTCTCCGCGCCTCGGTCAGAACTTGCAACTTTGCGCGCGCGCCAGTAACCGCCTTCGGTGACTCAGTAGGGCGTGGAGGCGGCGGCGGCGGATTTGGCGCGGCTGCTCTCTTCTCCCGCGGCATCGCAGCATCTCTCCCAGCGGCGGTGGCTGCGCAGCCGCCCGTCTTGCCTGCCTGGCTCCCTCCCTCCTTCGCCTCCGCCCCTCCTCGCGCGCCAAGCTCCAGCCCTTTTTTTTCTCTCCCCCCCTTCTGCTTTTTATCGCTCGGCGGTTGTTATCTGGCTCATTGTTCCTGAGAAAAGAGCCCGGAGACCAGCATGGATGACCCGGACCAATCTCCCTTGGTGTCTTCCACCACGGCCGCCTCAGAGCAGGACCGGCGGCAACCGCAGCAGCCCCTTTTCCAGTACCAGTTTGTGAGGGACCCGGAGGACGAAGACGACGAGGAGGAGGAAGACGACGACGAGGAGCTGGATGACGAGCAGCTGGAAGTGAGGGAGAGGAAGCCCGCCGCTGCACCTACGGCCCCTCCGGCGCCCACCTCCTCCCCGCCGCTGGTGGATCGGGGCGCCTCGGGGGAGCAGCCGCCCAGCCCGCCCCCATTCCCCCAGCCCGCTTGGGCGACTCCCCCCGTCGTCTCTACCACCACCAGCCCTGTCGCTGCCGCCTCCGAGGGCGCCCCTAAGGGGGAGAAGGAGAGGGAGCCTCCCCGCAGCGCCCCGCTGCCACCTCCGCACTGGGAAGAGCCCCGCGCACCCGCCATCCCTCCCCGGAGCGCCCCGCTGCCCCCCAAGCGAGAGGAGCCCCCGGTCGCCAAGAAGGGCGCCGCCCCAGGCTCTCCCGGTGAGTGGACGGCGGGCGGGGGGGGCGGGAAGTGGCTTCCGGACACCGGTGCTCCTTTCGGGGCATCGCCCAGCACCGTCTAACCCGGCCTGCTAGCCGGGCACGCTGAGGAAGGCAGCCCGACGTATCTGGAGGAGCGCCAGCTTGTGGAAAGCTGCTGGAGGAACGCATATCCCGGAAGATGTCCGAGGGGCGTGGCTGCTGGGCTTTGTGATGAAGGGATGGTCGTGGAAAAGGCGCTTTGAGGCCAAAAAAATATGTGTGTGTCTATGTGTGTGCGCGCGTATAGGGCGGGGACCCAGTAAGTAAGTAAGTTGGCTTGGCTTTCCGAGGCCCTGAAATACGTGCGGTGGGAATGAACGGCTTTTTTTTTTTTTAAGAAAACGGCCGGGGATGTGAGTGTCGGGGAAGGTGGTCTTTGGAAGTACCGTTTTTCTTTTGTGTGTTGGGGCGGAGGGAATTGTCAGCCGAACTGGGCAAAGCAGCTTGTGAAATGAAGGAGGGCGGATTGGTAGCGGTGTGATTTAGAAAAGGGTTTGAGAAGCCGAGAAAGATAAGCCGATCCCAAAGGAAAGAAGCAGGCGGGGGAGCATGGGTTTTGCCAGGTGAAAAAGGTTTTGGGGGTTCAGGTGGTTTATGAGGGGTGAGGGGTTAAACTTGTGAAGATGGGAGGAATTAGTAGAAGTTTTGGAAGGGGGTCATCAGAACCCTGTTCTGGTAGCCACCTAGGAGAAGGATACTTTTTGAGAAGGGGAAGAGACCTTCCTTCAAGGGAATGTTGGGATTTGGGTAAGGTCTCTTGTGGTTTATAGATGATTTGCTGGAAGTGTATTAAGGTTTGTATTGTGGAGATTCTGCAGCGAGAAGATGGGTGTGGCAGAGACTTTGTGGGCATGCAGTGTGCTTTGTCAAAGCAGTCTGATGCAAGGGGGATTTGCTGGCGTTCTGCTTGAGGTATACTGATAGTTATAGGCTGTTGTAATTCTTGTTATTTATTACACCAATTGTCAGCTTTTCCTTTGTGTCTAGAGTCTGTTAACAGTTTTCCCACCAGAGGTAATGTATGCAGTCTTCAGGAATGCATATATCAGCGTTATAGAAAATAATAAGGATGTTATAGGAATAGCTCTGTCTGCCACAGTGGTGTTATAATGCAGCATGCTGGAAGGATGTTCACAAAGAGGGAAGGATAGAGTAATTGCTTTTTTTCCCTCTGACTTTTCGATGCTTAACCATTTCGATGGTCACAAATGAAAAAGGCTGAATCTCCCCCCCCCACACACACCTTCTCTTTTTAATTCTTATTTTTCTTTTCCTCCCCCCCCTTTGTTCACCCTTGGATTAGATAATCTAGAAAACTTTTGTTTTTTATTAAGCCTTTTTGTGAACTCTGTTTTATTGTCCTGTGTAGGCTACTGTACATAGCTCTGCAAGGGGAAAGGTTTGCAGGCTGACTGAAGCTTCAGGCTCCACCAGACTATTGTTACTGAAAGCCCGCCTTCTCTGCGCATACACTGGATTAAGGATCAGTGAATGATGGCTCTAGTCCTCCTATAGCAAGCAGTATTTGGAATGAGAACTTCCCTTTCTGTATAAAAAGCTAGTAAATTAGCCCAGCTTTCTGTCATTGTCCTGCTTTAGCTCTACACAGACCACTATGCAGTATTTTCTGTTTGCTTCTCTAAAAGATGTTTTTGCATTAGTAAAGTTAATTTTAAAAATCTGTTCAAAATAGAATGTAAACATGTAACATCAAAAAACATACCATACTGTGGCACTATTAATAAATGGAAGAAACTTCCAAAATGAGTGTTAAATAATAGCAATTAATGTGAGCAAGAATTAATAGCTATTTAATAATAGCCTAAAAGTTAATATTCAACCTTTCCAAGTACATTTTAAAAATGAGAGAAAAATATCTGATACATTTTACATACATTTTTTTTGTTTAGAATGTCTTCAATGATCAGAAATCAAATTGCAAAATACTTGTTTTAAAGTATAGCTTTAATGTATTTGTAGCCCTATAGTTATTAAAATCTCAAATAGGAATTGTATAATTTCAAGTTCAGTTACAAATGGAAGTAACTTCTCTTAGTTATAAACTTAACACACGGAAATGAAACAGTAGCAAAAATACTGATAACATTAATACTTGTTGCAGATTTTTCTATATGATCAGTGGAAAGTGGAATAAAAATTTATTTGTCTGCACAGTATGACCTGGATGGATCACAGATTCTTAAGGGAGTAGCAGCTTTTTTGAGCTATGTGTGAAATATATTTAAGTAAAATGATTAGGCAAGGTAATGTTTCCTTTGAATCAACTCTTTTAATTTCATATCCATGTAGTTTTTTGGGAATGATATACAAAATAGCTTAATGTTCTAAGACGGGTGTCAAACTCATGGGCCAGATGCATCATATGCTGGCCACACCCACCTCTATTTTAGCGAAGGGAAAAGTGATACGTCACATGACAACGTGACGATGCGAGTTTGACACCTTTGTTCTAAGATTATATTTTACTTCTCTGTTTAGCCTCCAGCCCTTGTATTTTTTGGTGGTCACATGTTCAAGTATTAGGTATTCATAAGGCCTAACCCAGTTTAGATTTCAGATAACATTGACCAGGTGTCACTTGCTGAGACAAATAGTCACACTCACCTTGATTTAAATGAAGATAGAAGCATGCTTATACCTCAAACAGCTTCTCAATTGTCACTTCCATCTATCAGTGAGGATTAAGTCTATCATACAACAGGCTTCCCTTTGTACAATTTTGGTCAGACTATTTTATTGCACTTCCCCTTTACGTTTAAAATTGGGGATTTGAGTTTATGCTTTTTATGAGTCATTTTTTCACTATGATGGAACAATTTGTGAGGATAATTCTTATGTTATTTTGTGAATGCATTAGGTCAAGAAATATGGGAATAAAAATGTAAGGGAGAAAAGAAGCTATTTCAAATTCAAAGCAAATAGAAAATATTATTTTACTTCATTAAGGAATATTTGGCTGTATAACTTGCAATGTAGTGGGAAAAAATACTAATCTTGGAATAGCTTTGGAGGGAAAAGCCTTGGAGGCCTTAATTGCTGTCTAACTAGCAAATTCAACTGGATAACATAGGTGCTCTGCTCTCATAAGACTATATCCTTCTGGGACAATTGAACATTTCTGTAGCAACTTTCAGTATTTAGGTGAGGATTTTTTCCCTTGATATATTGTTCACAGTGCCAAAATAGTTATTACTATACAAATCCATATGAATTTTCTACTAGGCTTTTAATGGTTGATATAAAAAATACAGAATAGCCTTGGAATAATCTGCAAAGAAATTGATTCTAATTGTTTTAATAATATTTTCTAGGTATTTGTTTATAGACCTTCTATTGAGAATCCCTCATAACCAAACAAGTCTGGCTTTGCTGACTTCTTTTCATTTGTTCCTGAGGATGCAAAGCTGAAGCTCCAGTTTCTAGAACTAGAAAATTTCAGCCTGAGTTCTGTATGTTTTTTCCCAACCTCCAACCTTCATTCTATTTTTTCTTTTACATTTATGGAAGTAGAATTCGACCTTTACAGATTTTCTGCATTTTGGGGGATCAGTCTGCTAACAAAAATTCCTCTGCTTTTGTTTCATTTATACCATTTATTTTGCTTTTCCACCAAATGCACATCTATTTTCTACTATATACAGTGCATATAAAGCATCTACACACACCCATTAAAATGCAAGGTTTCTGAGAGATTAAAAAATCAGACCAAGATGAATCATTTCAGAATTTTTTCCACCTTTAATATAAAATGTAAGTTGTACAATACAATTGAAAAACAAACTAAAATCTTTTAGGGGAATAAAATAAAATAAAGTGATGTGCACACCCCTCTTACACGTAGGGCTGTAGCTGTGTTCAGAATTAACCAATCTCATTCAAACTAAAGTTAAATAGTAGTCAATACACACCTGCCATCAATTAAAGAGAATCTGATCAAGTCCTTATAAACTTAAGTAGCTCTACTAGGATTTTTCTGACATTTATTCAGTTGCCTCTTACAGCAAAAGCTGTGGTCTGCAAAGAGCTTACAAAGTATCAAAGGGATCTCATTGTCGAAAGGTATCCGTCAGAAGAATGGTACAAAAATATTTCCAAGGCATTGGATATATGATGGAACACAGTGAAGACAGTCAACAGTTTGGCACAACACTGACATTACCAAAAACTGAATGTCTCTCCAAAATTGATGAAAAAGCAAGAAGTAACCTAATAGTTTGTTGAAGTTCCTCTTGAGTTTTATCATAGCATTCCAGTCTTTTGGGATAGATCCCTGTCCCAAAAGCCATTGAAGCCATTTATATGCTGATCTAATAAATATACCGAACATGGTATATGTGTAAAATTAAATATTATATAAGAGTTCCAACTTTTCATTGCAAATTTTTATACTCCCAGATTTTATTTTTTCATTCTAATTTTATAAATTACACAATATTTTTTCTGTACTGGATAGTCAGATGGAGTAATAAATACTTGTAGGTTTATCTCTAAGCTGTCTTTTACAATAATATAAATGTTTGCAAGAATGGGAGTTTTATGTCAAAGATAGTTGCAGGATGGTCATTATGAATAATATGGGCTGTGCATATTAGATTAATATATTTCTCTAGCCATCTTTATGGAAAGAAATTGGAGAAATCATTTTAAAAACAATATTACACAGCTGTCTTAGGGCTTCATTAATAATTTTGATAAAGGATTACACTAAAAAATTCCAAATATCACTCCTTGGCTACACTAAACACATTTTGTTAGAATATACAACAGTTTTTCTCTGCCCTGTGTCTAATCTTGACATAAATAATGATCTTGATTTTAAATAATGCTTTAAAATCAAATAAATGAACAAATGCGTAAAGAACTCTATTAAAAATATAAAAGTACAAACTTCTGTGTCTATCCATAAACCAAATTTATAAGGACTGATCTTAGCTTTACTGCCTCTAAGTACTATACATAATACTTCTTAAGAATAAGAATAAGAAGCATAATAATGCTTCTGCTAGCCTAGCAGTTTGAAAGCACATAAAAAATGCAAGTAGAAAAATAGGGACCACCTTTGGTGGGAAGGTAACACTGTTCCATGCGTCTTTGGCGTTCAGTCATGCTGGCCACATGACCATGGAGACTTCTTCGGACAGCACTGGCTCTTCGGCTTTGAAACTGAGATGAGCACCGCCCTCTAGAGTCGGGAATGACTAGCACATATGTGCGAGGGGAACCTTTACCTTTACCTTTAAATAATGCTTCTAATGTGTAACAGAACACTTTTTAAGATTGTAGCCAACCTTAACCTTAATTTTGTATCAATTGAAAGATAACATTAATTTTACTTAACATTTCATGAAATTTACATGGCAATTTGCCAATTGTATCAGTCTCACATTTTCTAGGATATAATATGTAATGAGCCTTACAAATTACAGTACAAGAAGGCGTAAAATAAGATTGGTATTTCCCTAAAGTGTAGGTATGGTAGAATGGTCACATACCAAAACTTTGATAACTCATTCACATATGCATATTTTCAAGATTATCTCTTTAGTCTACTTTCAATTTTTTTTACAATGCTCCCCTACATCAAATTTATAATTCTTGGCAATTCATTATATAATTAGAATAAGCAGAACAGCTTCCTAAATTGCTTCATACTTTGCATTCTTTTAAAAAAATGCTATTTTGATATTTCTCATACACAAATGAACCACTACACTTGTTTCTGTAGCAACTAGTATAGTAATATTTACATTTTTCAATTTCTTGCCACTTCTTAGGTATATTGTTCCCAACAATTTCTTAAAGCATAGCAGACACTTGTCTTGAAATCTGTTAATCTTTTGGTTCTGAATTCAAGTTGTTTATATAGTGTTGCAACAATGTCTAAAATTGGAGGGGGAAAAATTGCAGTTTGATACTGTGTCATGTAGTACTGATATAAATAAAAACCAAAGTTAATCTTTTCAATTCCTTCCTCTTCCCAAGAAGTATATGAGTTTACAACATAACCATTATTGAGTAAATCCTGTAGAAGTCAATTACATGTGTTAAGATTTTTTATGAGCACATATTCACCCAGAGGAATATACTTTATTAAAGAAATCTGCAGCATTTAGTTTTTCAGCCTATTCCTCAAATTAAACTTACATTTTTGATGATCTCAGTATTGGCACTATAGCTAGAACTCTGGAAAGAGGAAAGCAATTAGCCACTCATAAGTAAAGTGAACAAACAGGAAGAAGGGCGCTTTCTAAGCAAAAGAAGAGGGGAAGCACATCCTCTCGCCTTCAAAGACAAAGCATTCTAAATGAGCTGAAGAAGATTCTTGGATGAGAAGTGAAACGTATTCAAAGAAAAACCAGAAAATCCAGTTGCCTCTTGAAAAAGCACCTTTGGATCATTCCAATGCTGTAAAAGTATATGATAAAACTAGCTTTTAGGTAAAATAATCGCAAGAATGTCCAACTTGCCAGTAAATAGTATATGAAAGTAGAAAGCCCACAGAGAAGAAAATGGTTTTTTTAATTTATTTCAGGAAAGTGCCTAATATGATAGCAAAAATTTGTTAAACTTGTATGCTCTCCTATTCTCAACAACTAATGGTCTGCCTGATAAAAAGTACTTGCTCAGTGTGATGAGCTGCTGCTTTCAAAAAAGAAACTTCTTCCATTGAAAGAAAGATGGTTGGGTTGCAGATGCCCATAAAGACAGCAAGACGTGGACAAGACCTTCTGGAATTAGACACTTGTCCTGCTCCTGAGGGTAGCTTCCTCAGTCACAGAGAATGAGAATCTTGTGGAAAGAGATAATTTCCACAAGAAAGAGGGAAATGTTTTCATAGGAGGATATACTGAAATCCAGTTTTCAGTGATGAACTCTTACCCTCTCATAAGAGGAAGCTGCTTGGAAGCTGAAGGCTTTTGATTATGGGTGTTTTCCTTGCCCAGTAGTATTTTAGACAGCAGATTCCATTCCTAGCAGGCATGTCATCATGGCAAGTTGCACGCCTGTCACAAACCTATCTGTGTTTCTTTTGCCTATAAATCTGAGTTGATTTTGTCTTGGCTGAAAAAGAAACAATGATAGCATCAATAGATATTTTAAATATCCTCTTATTTGCTTAAAACTTTTTTTCACATTTAAAATGAAATAGTACCTTTCCTCTGATCTGTTAGTGACTCTAGACTCTATTCTGGGAATATGTTCCTTTGGGGAATTGATCCAGAGGTGGGCTGCTGCTGGTTCGGACCAGTTTGCCCATAGGGTAATCCCTCCCACCCACCCCGGTGCTATCCCATTCTATATATCTCACTCTCTGGCTCGCTCATCCCGCCCACACAGAACAGCTGAGTTCTGCACTTTTCCCACTCTACTCATCGTGGCTGTCCGAGAAGATGTGCTGGAAGCCGCGTGCATGAAATCGCCGTGTGTTTGAAGCTGTGCGCATGCAAGCTCGCGCTCACATTTTTGGTTCTGCACTACGTGAACCGGTTGTTAATTTATGTGCCCACCTCTGGATTGATCCTATTTAAATTGCATGTGATGCTGCAAAAACCTATCATAGATGGAAATCTGTTAAAATTTGTGGATTATTAAGATTTGAGAACCTGTTCTTTAAGTTTTTTAATTTTTCATATTGATAAATCATTTAGGTTTTTTAAAAAAATATGCATTCATTAAAATTTGTTTTTGCACATTCTATGATACTAGTTTATTTTTTCAGTTCTATATACCGGTAATCCATTTAATTTTGCAAACAGAGTTGTGGATGCAGTTCATTTTGGTATATTTTTAGAATATATTCATGCTTGTTTGCACTTTTTTCTAGGCATTCTTCCCTTTTTAATTGGCAAACTGATTTGCAAAATTCAAAGAAATATAAATGTAGAAAGACAAGTTTTTTTATGTGTATTTTTCACAGCAGTGGTCTACTCCAGTGGTTCTCAACCTGTGGACCCCTGGGCTGGCCGTGATGTCATAGGAGATCCACAAAGGCTTGAAGAAATGTTAAGATTTAAATCTTGAATTGAGAAATCTTAAATCTTGGGGGTCTGTGGCCATGGTGCATGGCCACAAAAGGTATTTAAAAGAGGTGCGTGGTATAGAAAAGGTTGAAAACCACTGGTCTATTTGATATATAATGCTTACCAACTGTTCCTAATATCCAACTGCTTCTTTTGTATTTCTTCAAAAACTTTCTCATAGTAATGCAGTAGTTAAAACTATAAAAATTTACATGGTGATATAAAGTAATAAAATCTGTATGCAGACATGTTCTACTTATTAATTGTTCTAACTGTCAGGAAATTTCTCCTTAGTTCTAAGTTGCTTCTAAGTTAGTTTCCACCCATTGCTTCTTGTTCTACCCTCAGGTGCTTTGGAGAATAGTTTGACTCCCTCTTCTTTGTGGCAACCCCTGAGATATTGGAACACTGCTATCATGTCTCCCCTAGTCCTTCTTTTCATTAAACTAGACATACCCAGTTCCTGCAACCATTCTTCATATGTTTTAGCCTCCAGCCCCCTAATCATCTTTGTTGCTATTCTCTGCACTCTTTCTAGAGTCTCAACATCTTTTTTACATCGTGGCGACCAAAACTGAATGCAATTTTCCAAGTATGGCCTTACCAAGGCATTATAAAGTGGTGTTAACACTTCACGTGTTAACAATACGTGAATAATAACAAATGGTATTGTTTTATTCTAATGATAAATTACTTAGCAACTTGCACGATGGACTCAAAGTTATTCTTGACTGATTTTTATTGGCAAGATTTTCAGAGTGAAATATCATTCTTCCCAGGACTGACCAAGAGTAACTAGCTCAAAGTCACTCACCTGGCTTCACTGCCTACAACTCATGCTCTCCCTCAGCATTGTGCCTTAATCACTACATTTACTTAAACATTATTTCATAATGTGCTTCTTTATTTTCCCTTACCAGATCCTTTTCTTCTGTTGAATAAACTGACTGTTCAGAATAAAACTAGAATTAATTCCTTTGGTTAATTAAATATTAAGAAATCAAAGGCTAAATAAAATTTGGGTTTTAGAAATTGAGGGAAAATTCCAAAATAAGAGCAGAAGTGTTTTGTACAATATGTTATATATGAAGGGCTGTTCACTATAACATATACCATCAATGAAATTCAGAAATATTTATTTTTAAAACAATGTTTTTCAGCTGCTTTTCTAAGAGAAGTAGCATATAATATGTGTAAGAGTGAAAAAGTATTTTAGTTCAGAATCTATGCAGATGAATGAAACTACTATAAGCAGAAACAAGAATGCAAATTGTTTAGAGAATAAAAAAAGATCAACTTGCTATTGCAATAATGGAGCAACATTTGTGTATTTCTCTGCTCCTTGAAATATGGAGTTGGTGGAGTGGTACCTTTCTCTTTTCTGATTCCCATTAGGTTAGCCTTTCTTGTCTCGCTATTAGCAGTAGGCTTTTCTTAAATTCATAACCAATAAAAATTGTTTTATGTCATAGTCTCATATCATCTGGTACTATAAAAGTCAATCAACCCCATGAATTGATCTTGGAAATGTATTAAAACTAAAATCTTAATATTCATTCAAAGTAACATATTATAGAAAAAAAGCCTGTTACACTTAGTCCTTGCTTAACATCCATTTGTTCAGCAACTATTCAGCGACCATTCAAAATTACAAGTGTGAAAATTGCTGAAAAAATGTTGCAGCATCCCCTGGTCATGATAAATATTCAGGCCATATTTATTTCTGCTGCTGACAGGCCCACAATCCACATTCCCACCACCCACAATACTTGCCGGATTACATTCTCTAACACCCACTTGTAGCACTCGCCCACTTGTGCTCCCCAGTACTTATCCACAGTACAAAGGATTGTCCTAGAGGATTGGCCTAGAATTCCTTTCCAGCATTGCCTGAGAACGATGAGACTTATTCAACCAGGTAGCTGCTTTAAGAATACTGCCACTATTCACAAAAGGAAATACAGCCACTGTAGCTTCTTTACTTAGACAATAGTAGCCCTTCATTCCACAGAGGACCATGTGACAGATTGCTGCTACACTGGACTAAAAAAGGCACTCCACTTCATAGAGGGCATGGCTTGTTTGGTTTCCAAAGTAATGATTCACTTAACCACGTTGCTTAGTGATGGAAGTTCTAATTGTGGTGATAAGTTGAGGACTACCTGTAATGCTTGCGGTAATGACTTGGAGCTTTCAGTTTCTAAAGGCAGTCACTGACATGCCATTTGTTCAAATTAATTATCATGTCAATTGTCCCAAAGATGCTTTTTCAAGAGGCAACTAAACTTTCTGGTTTTTCTTTTTCTTTGAAGACATTTGCTTCTCATCCAAGAAGCGTCTTCAGCTCTTCAACCATGATCTGGATGACTGAGAATCTCCATAGATATTTAGCTATACCATGTCAATTTTATTCTCACAGGCTGCAGTCCATATAAGACTGTTGACAGTACATTCTTGTATCATCAGTATAACCTTCAGGGATACAGGACTTCATGTGCAGCAGTCCAAAATCCAATAGCGAAGATGAAGCCAAGCCTTCCAATTGAATATTAAATACCAAAACAATAATATTCAAAAGGAATTTTCTCTACATTATGTTAGGGCCCCTTGCCACAACACTTCCAGCAGGTATATGTCTACAGTTATGAGCAGTTATAACTGCATAAAATGATCTGCCAGTAGCTTTGTCATTTTTTTCTGTTGCTACTGCACTACAGAGATATTTCACTCGTACTAACTTTTGGAAGCAAACCATCTACAAAAGTACTGAGAGGGGGCTCAGCTATTCACCTTTATTGTTATGCAGCTATAGTGTGCATTGCCTCCCTTAAATATGATCCGGTTTGCTCACTTTCTAAATAGTTTTTAAAGATCAAATTTATTTTACCTTCGTGCAAACAGTTAACAGATGTATCTTGGAAAGCATAGAGCAATGTAGTAATCAGATCCAACCCAGGGCATGCCTTTTGTGGTCTAAATGGTACACTTCTCCAAGGAACTCATGAAAGGCATAGTTAAGTGCCCATATTGAATCCAAAGCACCTGTTTTATATCTGAATACTGTAACCTCTAGCAAGTTTTGTCTTGGATTAGAAGACAGCTCAATTAAATACAGTATCTGAATGGATTTTGACTTTCCAAATCAAATCAAGTAGTTGAATCAAATCTGTCTGAAGTGTTTCGATGGTGTGGCAGAGCTTTTATGTATGCATAGATAACTTTTTAAAATTGATTTGGAAAATTGAATTGTGTTGCTTTGACGCTTCGAATTAAAGGATGGATTGACTTATCAGAACCAGTAAGCACTCTTCTTTTCTTCAGCATTCTATTTGTGAAATAGTTGCTTCACAGAATTGTTCAAAGATGTGAACTAAAAGCTGGGGAAACCCTGATTTGTTTTGTCAGTATCTGAATTGATGTTGTTTTGCTGTTTGATTCAGTGTAAATCCTTCAGTTTTATTGTATATTACTAACCATTGAATTAAATGAAAATGCAGCAAGAACTTGCTAGATTTGTGGAAGAAGAAAAAGTATTCATCTCTACAGATATGAAATTTCAATCTAGCATATTGCATTTTGCTTATCTTGCAGTTTCATGACTGTATATTGACATTCTTGATTGTTCAATAATAATAACAATTTAGGAACAAGTGGTTCCTAAAATTACTTTACATTGCTAAGTTCACTGTGGTATTTAGTTTTACCAGAGATACAATTATTTCCAGTATTTAATAATATTTATTTACATATTAATTGGAAAGGTGGAAGGCTAGAAAAAGTTAGGAGTCCTTCTCTTACCAGAAGCACATACAACCCCATCCCATAAAACTGTCCTTGTGACTGATAAAAGGAACTGAAATATTTATCTGCATTTATCATTAGATGCTCTAAATAATATCTACATTTGATTTTGTTTAATGTAATATGCTTTGTGAGAGTTCTACCTGACTGGTGACCCCAAATCTCCCTCTAATATAGTTGATATTATGTACACTTCCATCTGATATAGAGGATGCTGTCTGTAGTAGAAAACTGGAGACATATAGCATATAACTCCCATATTCACATTTTCTCTTCATTTCTCTTGGGTAAAAGATCTGTTAAAGATTGTAAACTGAATATTGCCTTCCCTTATTTCTTTTTTTGAAAATACTTTGTTTTCCATACTTATTTCTTCTGAGGTCATACTGTATTTGTTTTTCAGATGAGACACTTTTTGCTCTTCCTGTTGCATCTGAACCTCTGATGCATTCTTCTGCAGGCAAGTCATTTCAGCTAGCCTTTTGCATTAGAGTACGCCCAGTGTCTTTTGTATTCCCTTCCCACTAATAGCATCTTTGTGTATTTACTAAAATTTGGTTTGGATCCAAGAATGTTAAACCCAAATTTAATAAATATAACTTTGTTTTTTTAATGACATAAAATACAAATTCATAGTGAATGTTTTCAAAACACACTTTTTGAATTCTTGGACCCTTCTCTACAAGATGATTTAGGTACTGATAAACTGTTTTTAATATAGTTCCTGTTGCTGACATAGTTAGCATTAATTATGTAGAATTAATGATTTATTAGTGTTAGTGCTGCTTGCTACTGTAATTGTAATAAGTTTTTTTTTATTTTTATCAGACATGTTATATGGACCAGTACAAGTGTAATGGTTACCAATTTTTAAAACTGGAAATAGGCTACAGACTTACGTTTTCTTCCTTTCCCCTAGCATTAATTTTCTCTTTCCTAGGGTTTACTTTTCACATTGTTAGTACTTATTCTGGTTAATGCTGAACAAGTTTTCACTGAAGCTGATTAGTACTGAACATAGCTAATGCTAATGCACATAACAGAAAAAGCAGGGGAGGGAAAAAGAAATGTCTGTCTGTAGCCACTAGCCAGTCTCTGAATTATTATTGAGAGATAATATTTCTTTATTGGCAACTTTTTTAAAAAACAGAGGGGAGAATTAAGATAAAGGAGAACCATTACTCATATCTATGCTATTAAGCTTGTACACTTAGTACTGTTCTTAATTCTTCGAGGGGTTTATTATTTTGCATAGCGTTCACAGCTTCATTAACTTTGATTCTATTTTCTTAATCTTGCATGCTTTTTCTGTTAATCATTCTACAATAAGATTTGGGATAGCCATTGTTTTGGAACCTGTCATTAGCATTGCTTTAACTTTTGAGGTTACTTGCATTGCTGCTAACTGTCCTTTCTGTCCACGGCCACAGACAAAGGTATGGACTTGCAAGAACAACTGGGTCATGCATGCTCAGCCAGGCAAGAAGATTTTGCTGCTGCCTCTCTTGATGCTACTGCTTCTCTTCCCTCCCTCTCTACTCTTTCAGTCAATCCTTTTAAAGAATATGCGGCTCTTGATACGTTATCAGATGAACTATCTGCAAAACATAGTTACAGTCCAATTGGAAGTGATTTGTTTAAACTTACTACCCAGACTACTCAAAACCCATTCCTTGCAGATGATGGCAATGAATTTGCAAATGTAAAACCTTCATATGCTGCGGATCATTCATTCTGCCTATTTCAGACTAAGGAATCATTGGATACTAAAAGAATTCCTGATATAGAAGAATTATCTGCAAGCCAACAGGATTTTTCTCTAGAATCACCTGTTGAATTATTTGTAGAGCAAGATAAAAAAGAGCATCTTGAAGAGGAGAAGCATGCTAGCTATGATCATGGTGAAGATATAACTTTAGTCGATAATCATTATTCAAGAGATGAATATGCAGATTTAAAGCCTTTTGAACTCTCCTGGATTAGTAATGAAAGTAGTAATTTTAAGGATGTATCTGAGAATGAGATAGACAATAAATTAGGAAGTATTGGTGACAAATATGTCAAGGAAGCTAAGACTCTATCTGCCCATAAAGTCATTGAAAAAGAGAATGAAAGAAGCAATGAAGATATTTCTTTCCCCAACACTCCAGAAGCAAAGGAATCTTCACAGTCTTACATTACTTGTACAGAATTTGAATCATCAGAGAAAATTGAGAGCAACATAGTTACATCTCTCCCTCTAACAGAAGAAAAGACATATGAAAATAAAACAGATGAGAAAAAGATAGCCGAAATGATGGACCAGTTTGGCAGTACCCATATTGATTTGACAAGTGGCCAAGAGCAGAAAGTTGATTCAAAGAAAGAAGAGATTTTGTTGAGGAAGGTGTCTGATACTAATGTCCCTGAAGGTCTAACTCCAGATTTGGTTCAAGAAGCTTTTGAGAGTGAACTTCATGATATAAGTAGTCCCAAGCTTGCTTATGAAACAAAGATTGATTTGGTTCAAACATCTGAGTCATCACAAGAGTCTTTGAATGTTGCTGTACAGCTCTGTCCTTCCTTTGAAGGAGGGTCTGAAACATCTCCATCCCCTATTTTACCAGATATTGTTATGGAAGCACCATTAACTGCAAACTCTGCTGTGGTTGGAGGGCCTCTTGTGCAACTTGAAATATCCCCATTTGAAACATTCACTGCTGCTGATGAATATGAGAATGATTATGAGAATGTAGTACAGAAATCTGAAAAGCCTCCCTCTTATCAGGAAGCAACAAATGTACCAGTAATCCAGGCAAAAGAAGTCATGGTTGAAGCTGCTAAGAAACCTGACAATGAGAAAAATCCGCCTCTAGAAGATTTAGATACCTCATATATATCAATTGCATGTGATTTAGTTAAAGAGACTAAAGCATCTTCAGAGTTCACAGATTATTCAAAAGCGGAAATCACAGAGTATGTATCACAACCTGTGCCCGAGTACAGTGAGCATCTTGAATGGACCTCATTGCCATCTGACAAAAGCTATTCATTTAGTGGTCAACCAGAAATTAATCTTGTGCAGAAAGAAGAAGCTGTGAAAGGATCATTATTTGAAACAACTACCAATATTATACCAAATGGAGGCCAGAAAGAAACATACGAAGAAGTACAAGCTTCTCTTAGTGAACCCTACTTGGAGTCATTCCAGCCTCAACTGGAAACTTCAAAAAACGAACCAACTACTTGGTGTTTGGAAACCGAGGCTACAGATCTAGCTAAGAAAGAAAAGACTCCACAGCAACATATGGAAGAACTTGGTGGCTATACTGATAGTTTTTCTGTTTTTAAGGAACCCATAGTGAAAGAGAAAATTGTGCTGTCTGCAGAGTCCTCTCCAGAGGCAGATGGCACAGTCCCTTATCAAGTTGACAAGCTGATGAGCAGTACCGAAGATATATTAAAGGAGAATGAAAGTAAAAATCCTTGTGAAACTCTTCAAGCTGAGCTGATACCACCTGCTTACCAAGAAGTAGCACAGGACTTGTCTCTAAAAAACATACATAGCAAATTTGAAGAGCAGGATCTTTCTTTGGAAAAATCCTCTGAAGACCTGGACAAAGAAGTACACGAAGCGGCTAAGGAGGATTTCCCCCCTGATGTTACTCCTTTGCCCTCAGAGAAAAAAGTAGTCAATGTCAGAAAGGGAGCTGAGAGCCAAGATGTTTCAGTTAAAGAAAAAGAGAAATCCCTTTCTATGTTTTCATCAAAGCTGAGTGAGCCTTCAGGTAATCTGCTTTAACTTCTTTTGCATTTCATTAACTATTTACATTTCTTCTGCATGCCACATTTCTGTCATGTATGTTTTCATATTATACAACTCTTCTGCTGAGAAAACAACTATGTCCTTTGCTTGCCATTGTTCTGAATATAAATAGCCATTTTAATTTAAGTTTCATCTTGATCATAACAGAAATTAGATGCTGCAGTTTAAACTGTCTTTGTGAACTTTCTCCAGCTTGATTCTCTCTGCATGCGTCCAACTTCCAGAATTCTTTTGAGTATAATGGCTGGGAATTCTGGTAGCTGAAATCCCAATATTCTTACAGGGAATTCTGTGAGTTTTAAATATGAATTTACTGAGATGCTTGTGGGTGTTAGTGCAGTGCTCAAATGCAACTATATTTTATTATTCTTACCATTGAAACTTCTAGCCTACTTACTACCACCTCGTTTTGATACCAAAGTGTATTTAGCTCTTCCATTTTTATGATTATGTGGAGTAGTTCACTAGAAAAATGATGATATCTAGTAGCAGTGCAAAAGGCAAGATCCATTGTTTGGAATAAGAAGGGAAAGATTTAAAACAGCTATTGTTAATGTCTTTATATAAATTGGCAGTGTGGCTTTGTCTGGCATACTTATACAGACCTAGTTGTTTTGTTTCAGAAAAAGTACCTCACAGCTGGAAAAGCAGAAATTGGAGAAGACTGAAGCTTAACTAAAATGAAACATTTGGGCATTTTTATAAGTAAAGGGTGAAGATGATGGTTTAGTAAGAATAGGCCTTTTTTAGTCTTATCTGTTCATTATGTTCAAGAACTTGCTTCCATTAGATCTTACTTTGGAAAAGGTCTTGAGAAATTTGTAAAAGAGAAATAACATTAGTTTGAGGGTATTCAAAGTAATGATATTTATGATCATAAAGATTTGATTGGATCTTTTTAGTTTAGAGACTGTATACCTCTAAATGCATATAATGGAAGAATAAAGAATGGGAGAAAAGCTGTTGTGTTCAGCAATTCTTGTGCCCTTTGTATAGCTTGTAGTTGAAAATTGTATCCATTACAAATTGTACCCAGTATGTGATCGGTTTCTAACAAGAGGGTAATTTAATTTAAGAAGGGTGGTTTAGCTTCTTTCCTTTGTATTTGCTAATGTGCAATTTATACTCAGACCTGAGGATTATACGATATTTTAAGTTTGAGAACTAGAACTGTTCTATTTGATATTTTCTAGCAGCCCGCCCTTTGGATGTGTATTTATCAGAATTATCATAAAATGTGGGACGATTTGTAAGAATTTGTCTCAGGTATGCTAATTAGGGCAACTTTTTTTTTTAAAAAAAATTGATTTATATGCTGCCCTTCTCCGGAGACTCAGGGTGGCTTACAATGCGTTAAGCAATAGCCTTCATACTTTTGTATATTTATACAAAGTCAGCATATTGCCCCCACAAACTGGGTCCTCATTTAATCTACTTTAGAAAGGATGGAAGGCTGAGTCAACTTTGAGCCTGGTGAGATTCGAACTTACAGTAATTGCAGACAGCTGGTTTTAATCACTATGCTTTTAGTCTGCTAAGCTAAACCAGGCTCAGCAGACCAACAAAACTTTACACTGTTGTGTAATATATGGAAGTCACAGAATTAGGATCATTCCATAAATTAAAGAAACAATAATCTTTTGACATTTTTAGATGTGTGTAGAATTGTTGACCAGGTTCTGCATTTTCATTTGCCTTTAATGTGTGGCAAGATCCTGTTTTTTAAATTTTTATGTAAATGCATTTTATGCAACTTTTAAAATATTAATAACAACCTTAGGAACAACGTGCTCATTTGAGATTCTATGGCTCTCTAGCCTGGATTAAAACAGTAAAAATGAAAACAAAGGAACAATAAACCATTATGTCCATTTCATTTGCCAGAGAAAATTAAAACTTATTGTAGAAAAAAAAACATACCATTTCCCCACAAGGTCTCCTGTAATAGCTGTCTTTTAATGGCCTTTCTAAACCAGAGCAAGATTTAATTTTAGGGGGAATGCTGTTTTCTCTGAATTGCATCACATTGGTCAATTTGCTAGCTCCCCTTCCCCCCTCCCCCCAGATGTGGCTCTGCTATCGACTACCACCAAACTTTATGTAGCTTTGTGTCCTTCAGAGGTTATATGGAAAAAGATGCTCTTCAGTCTCTACTGGGAGGAACCCATTCTGACCTTGGGCAAGCTGTTCCAAGGTAAGGGGAATGCAACCAGGAAGGTCAGGGGGTGAGAACTAACCAGTGGCTGCTGTTACGCCCATCTCACCAAAAGTGACTCTGGGTAGCATACAGCAGATTTTTTTTGGGGGGGGGGGGAGAAAACTTGAATTAGAATATAGTTAGAATCAAATGATAAGAAATAAGTTTTTCAGAATATGTCTTGATATTTAAAATCATGGATGCTACTCTGTAGGCCAATTGCCTCAAGAAATTATTGAAGGTATTTTGAAGGTATTTTGTCTATGCACAGTCCTTACCCACTCCTGTTCAGCAGGGACTTCTACCTATTTCTGTTGATGCATTGGCTTTTTTGCCAGAATGTAAAATTTTCCATTGCCAAGCCCTCGGGCACATGTGCATTAGGTGAAAAGTCCTGTGAATTCATGAGAAAATGTCATGAAAGTTCTCTACATTGTTCCATGATACCATTTTAATATCTGATTTCTGTTAAGTGTATATCTATGCTTTGAAAAAAAGTATCTTCAATTATCTGAGAATTTTACAATGAACAGTACCCTTCATTTTACAATGCACGAAACTTGGCAGTTAAATGGCTAATTCTTGGAAGGGAAAAATTATTCATTTATTTATTAGATTTATATCGTCATCCTTCTCAGATATATGACTCTAGGTAGCTTGTAACATTAAAATAATTTTAAAAATGTGAACAATTAAGTATCATTCATCTATAAATAGTAGCTATCATTCTAAGTTTTGGTAATGAACTTTCTTAAGATAAATAATCCAACTGATTAATTGATCAAAATGTGCTGCCAGGTGTTATATTTTGTCTTGATATTTAGCTTTCCTACGGTGTATAATTATCCTTCTGACCTTTTTGAAAAAAGAATAATACATTATCTTCAGAGCTAATTTTAGTTAAAATGTTTTTTCTATCTTAGTAAAAATGTCAACCAGTCAGATTCATTTCAGTACCAATGTATAATTTAGACCCTCCTTAATTAATATTTTAAATGTATCAACTAGGCTCTTAAAACAAAAACATTAATATATCCAGTAAGAGGATTGCTGTTTTTAAAACTTGGCTTATGTGTTGAGCCATGGAAACCCCAGTTATATGTTCAAATAAATTTTGCTTATTGATTGATTGAAACGTGATTGCCTGATTGAAACTAATTTCAATGTCTACTATAAACTGAGTATATCAGTTTTGTAGAACAATGCATTTAAAATGTGGAGGGATCACTGCTAGCTGGAGAATATCATTGCCCTAGTTAAAAATGGCTATTAAGATAATAATTACAGAGAATGAAGAAAGAGCTCTCACAGGAATATAGAAGCCTGGCTTCTAAAGCATGATATTTTGTTCAAAAATATTTTTAAAAAATCAGCATGATCTCACTTTTAATTAATGTTATTGCCAGCTTTCCTTTGCAAGGGTGAACAACTCATTAATTACATATTAGTTACTACAGATCATTAGATGTTTGACTCTAACTTTGTTTAGAGTTTTTCAGTGGAATTAAAACATTTTAGTATTTTTATTTGAAATGCACAATCTAAGTGCAATGCAAAGCATAAAAATATAATGCAATATAGACCAAGATCAGCATAATAATTTAAAATTTAAAATTAATAATTTAAAACAATTTATAATGCCAGTTTTGCTAGTTTACATGTTTGCAATATACTTTATATATTATTAAAATATTTAAAAAGATTTCACAAGCTCTAATTTACTTTATATAACACTTTTATTGTATGTATTCTAACATGTATTCTGTCTTGCTTTGACTACCATAGTTTAGTAAGGATTTAGGCAAACTAGAACAGTGTTTAAGGAAGATGATCAAGAGATCTAAAATCTAAATGTTATGAAGAATGGTTGAAGGAATTGGAAATGTTTATTCTCGAAAAGAGTGAGTTTGCAAAGAGGGTATATGATAGCACTCTTCAAATGTCTAAAAGGATGTTATCATCTAGAACCGTGATAGCAAACCTATTGCGGGCACGCGAGCCATTGCCCTAGCTCAGCTCTAACGTGCATGCGCGTACCAGCCAGCTGATTTTCGGCTGGCCCCTCCCACGCCTCCCCTCCCAGGAGTCTCCATGTGCCCGTTTTGGATGCCAGGTAGGTACAGGGGTCATCCGGAGGCTCTGGGAAGGCATTTCCAGCCTCTAGAGGGCCTCCTGGGTGGGTGGGGGATGCCATTTCCACCTTCCCCAGCCTCCAGGAAAGCTTCTTGAACCTGGGGAGGGCTAAAAACAGGCCTACCAGGCCCACTGGAAGCCAGGAAATGATCCGTTTCCTGCCTCCAGTGGGTGTGGGGGGCTGTTTTCACCCTCCAGAGGCTTCAGGTAGGCCTGCTAGGCCCAAAATGGGATGCGGGAGAGGTCATGCGTGCATGCACAGGGGCATGGGGGTCATGCACGGGGTGCAGGGGGGCCATTGAATTATGGGTGAGGGCACGCGTGCGTGTGACCCCCCTGCACTTCCCCCGCTTTTGCACGCAATGGCAAAAAGGTTAGCCATCACTGACTTAGAAGTGACAATAAGTGCCCTCAATTGTTTCAGAATGCAAAGTACAAATTAATGGATTTAAACTTAAAAGAAGGCACTGAATGTTAATTGAGTTTCAACATAGAATCTGGTTTGAAACTGAGTACCATGTACTTTTGGACAATTCAGTGCAACCTTTATATAGGCTTTTTAGGTTTGGAAATTGTTTCACATATGTGCTCCTATTCCAGATTGCTACTCGGTGATTATTAATTTGATTCATTAATATAGCTGCGCCTTACTTTGAAATTATTTAAAAGCAGGCTACAAATTCTTAAGTAGTTCACCCGAGTTCTGAAATTTCAGTTACTTCAGAAAGTTACAAAAATCTAAAGTAGACAACTGATGCCACCTTCTGTTTATAAGTGAAAAGTCATTTTTTAATTTTTTTCTTTACTGTTTTGTAGTTCAACATTTATTTTTATAAAATACCCTTTATACATATATCTTAGTGCTACTAATTAACTACAAATCCACTAGAAGACTGAATATATATTCATGCAAAGTGTCTTAACAAGAAAGAAGTTCTATGTAAGGCTAGACTGATGAAGCTTAATTTTTATGAACAGTTAGCCTTTTCCTTGGCCTTTTTCTGCTTTGTTGATTCACTGTAGTATATAATGCATACACTCTACTCTTCAGCAGTAAAAGAAAGAATACTAAAATAATTGTGCAATGAGGTTTTGAGTGTTAGAAATATGCTGCCTTAGTATTCCATTTGTCAGCATATACACGTCTGAGTTTAAATGTTCATCCTCAATATGGATCATATTTTTAAAAAATCTGTTAATACATATACTCTCGTTCATGTATTTCCCCCAGATTCCAAACATTCTCAGGAAAGCTCTGTCTATGTATTGCAGCATCAATGTTTCCCTCTCCCCCACACCACTGGATTTTTGTACTACCAACAAGTAAATGGTTATCAGGGTAAGCAGATTGAACTGAGGAATCAGTAGCCTAGTTACAGATTGTACTGCGTCAGTCTGCTTCACACCCAGAAGACAGTCAGGTGATTTAAGTCCTGCAGCAGTTGTGCAGCAAGCGAGAGACTGCAGACCTCTGCTGGAGGAAGCTTGACGTTTCATGTCTCAGTGTTTTATTTCTCCAACTGCAGCCTTTTCATTGAAATGCATAATTGATAAACCGAGTTGAAAGGGCAGATTCACTGCGAAGAGAGATGGACAGTCAGCTGAACAGTTGGAAGGATAAGGGTATTTGCAGTTTTACTTTTCTTTTCAGTCATTGTGGTGCTATGGGTTGACTTCTATAGAAAAAGCTTATAGTATGCATGGTGTAGGGGTAAATTTGTAGCATATGCGATGGCAAATTTAGGAGGAAGAAAAATCATTTAAGAAATTAATGCTAAATATGGGGGGAGAGATTATTTGTCTGACTCTGCAAATGTTGCAGTGGATTAAGCCTTGTCATCTGACAGCATTGAACAGCTTGTCTTTGGTATGCCCTGGCTGAGCAAATGTCAGGGCCAGCTTCAGTTTAGCTGATATGCTAGCTCTGAAAGAAAATGGCTTGGGCTGGGGTGTGGGGTTTTTTTTTTTTTTTTGGTCTGTTAAATTGTGTTGTTTAATGTAATACTTGTCTTGTGGGTTTTTATTTTCTCGGTAGAGCATAATCTTCTCCAATTTTTTTTTTAAGAAAACAGGTAAAATCAATAAAGAGCTGTTCCTTCCCTTTCTGTTGTTCCTTTCACTCCCTCTCTGTTTCCTAGTTCTCCTGGCTATTTTTAGATGTTAATGTTATTCGAGGTCTCCTTGATTTCCAAAATGATCTAGTTTACTATTTAATGTTTCAAATCCCTTAGCAATCTGGTATAAAGAAGTAACTCCAGATAAATCACTGAACTTTGTCCCTTCAATCTCTGTTTCTGTAAAGATCTATTTTGTGAAAATGTTAATTTTAAGTCTGGACCTCAAATTTTAGCTTCAGTTCAAATGGCCAGACAAAATCTCACTTTTAAAGTTGTTTTTGTTTTTGTTTTAAGGAGAACTTTCTGGGATGGTTTGGGTGTGTGAATACTGGGGAATCCTAGTTAAGATGGTATGGAGTCTAAAGTTCATAGCTATGGTTTCAGAAATATACAAAGATTGCATAAGCACATTGCTTTTTTTATTTGCTTTAGTCATATTTTTTCCTGCTGTTTCCTGCTGTTTTTCAGCTGTTTTTAGTTCATCAAATTGGACATGATATCAAACAGTAAAACAAATTTTACCTGTTCTGATAAATTAATACTTTCTCCAAAATGTGGCACGTTTGCAGTAATCCTTTAGATACTTATTTAGTGTGAACAGTACTGAAATATGAAATATATATAATCCTAAATGTTGAAAAGGATTACTTTACTGATGAATTATATTGCAGACTTTTTCTACTAAAATGAAATGATACATATTTTTATTATATTGCCACATAGTTCTATCTATCATCTATGTAAAAGATTGTGCAAATTTTAATGTCAGAAATGTTGAAAGCAAGATTAGAATCAGTGAAGTGCCCTGATCCAATAAAGTGGTTGCCAGGGGATTATTGCACACAATTCAATGTATTACTTCAGTTATGATGCTTCCATGCACATTTCTGGTGTCAGGTGAAATTATTTAAATTATTTAAGGTGCTGGACATTTACACCTGGACATGTGTGTACTGTGCTGATACTAAAATTGCTGCATAAAGGAAATAAATGCTATATAATGTAGGAACATCTTTCATACTATTGAAACTGCAAAGATATTGTTAGGCATGCCTCCAAGTTAAAATGCATTTTTTAAAGAACTGGCAGTGGGCCTTATTTCTTGGTTGGGTTTTGTTTGATTTACATTTAGATTTTGATAAAGGAAGGTATTTACAGAAATAGTTAAGAATATTGGGTAGCTAGGGTCTTCTTTTTCTTATCTGTCAAAAAATGAACCATACATGTGTGCTCTGGGGATTTACTCATAGTTAGAGATTCTGACCCTGCATTAAACTCTGCTTGATCTTTGCTGAAAGGCTGAGAAATGATTGACGTAGACCAGGATGGTATAATATTTTGTAAGGATCATAAATGAGTAAGATCAAGAGAAAAATATGCATAGCACCAATTTACTTAAAATTCAAATCAAGGAGTGATGTTCATTTGTGCCTTTTATTGCATTCCTAAGCTTCAGTTTGATGACAACTTTTGGAGAAGTTCTGTTAACTAATTATCTGACTTAGCCTGAGCCAGTTGTTTATAGCTGTATATATGAGTCACAGCTAGATGATAGCCTAGCCTGCAAGGTCAGTTTGCAGCTTAGTGTTGTAAAACTTTGAACTGTATCTCTTACCTTGAAACTTCTACATAAAACTTTTGCAATATGTAATGGCGTACTAAGAGCATGTTCCCCAGGCCCTATCAAATATAACTCTAAGAACGAGAGATATTTGAAAGAAATATAATTAGTAGAAAATAGTGCTTGTAGTTGAAATAATACCAAATCTTTACTAGCTTGGGTAGTACCTTAATATTTGTAAAATGCTGTAAGAATAGTGTATTAATTGATATTATAATATTATATCATGTTGCTTTGCTGCTTATTCATAACCTAGAACTTTGTTCAATATATTGAATTTGTTCTGGGCTTTCAGTTTATGCAGGCAACAGAGGATATACTTTCAGATGCTTAAATGTGATTCACTAACTTTGCTAAAGAAAGTTTCTACTGTCTCAATTTTGTCTGTTTTTAAATTTAATCTTAATAAGGTTTGTGTATATGACACAAAAGTTAGTTTTCTGTGACTCAGTTTTCTGTATTGAGTTTCTAGACATACTGTATTTAAATAATCTTACTTACAAACATCTCTTCTCTGCTAGCTATTGCTCAAGCAGATAAGGCAGATCGTTGTCAATTTACAGTCATAATTGGGATTGGAATTTTGGTCATAAATTATTGTCGTAAGTCAAGGTAGCACATGATCAGACTTTGTCCTTGCAAAATTCTGTTGATTTGAAATGGCTGCTGCTGCTGACATATGCGCTATGAGGCTAATGCTTTCTGTTTTAGCCAGCCAGTTATTGTATGCAAGATTGTATTAATTCTATATATCCACAATGAAGTTCGATATTTAATTATGTTCTAGAATAGTGAAGCACTACTAAGCATATAGTTCTCTAAAGCCTTGAAGATGGCAACCAGAGGATCTTCAAAAATTGCCACCAATTTTGATTGTGACAGAAGAATATATACATTAATAGTATTGACTACCAAAATTAAAATTAAATCTGATTTAATCTTTATCCTGATCCTGTTCAGTTTTTGAAGTGTGCCCTTTTGTATGCATTTGAAAGACTAAGTGAGGCCCTGAGACTAAGAAAAACAATGCATATTTCATTTGGAATGCATATAGCTTTAACTACTGCAATGCTCTCTACTACATGGGGCTCCCCTTGAAGTGCACCCGGAAGCTCCAATTGGTCCAGAATGCGGCCACGCGAGTAATTATGGCAGCAACATGGTGCTCACATGTAACACCTCTTCTATTCGAGCTGCACTAGCTTCCGGTGGCCTTCCGAGTGCGCTTCAAGGTGTTGGTTCTTACCTTTAAAGTGCTCCATGGCTTAGGACCACCTACTGCAACCGATAACCTCCCACCAACCAATATGCTCTCACAGAGTAGGCCTACTCATAGTACCATCATTAAAACAATGTCGTCTAGTAGTTCCAAGGGAGAGAGCCTTCTCTGTGGGGGCACCTATTCTTTGGAACAAAATACCCCCTGGAATACAAATAATCCCAGATCTTCGCACTTTCTGACGTGCCCTGAAGACCTTTCTGTTTCAACAAGCAGGGCTAGCATAAACACCTAAATTCTATGCCAAGGTCTTAGCAGATACACCAAGTTGACTCAATTTATTACTGTTTATAAAAAAATAAAATAAAATAATTATATGTATATGAAATCTTAATCTGTTCACCGCCCTGAGTCCTTCGGGAGAAGGGCAGTATAGAAATTCAATCAATCAATCAATCAATCTCCTGACCGTGTGCAGTAAATAACTAATATTGACTAATCTTAAAAAGCCAAATTGGTTTGGATCTGGTTAACACTTTGAGGAGTACCCTTTGAAAATCTGGCTATAAATTTTACAGGAAAATAAAAATTGAAAAGAGGCATTGACAAAGTACTACAGTACATTGTCAAGGAAACAACATGAAGGTGTCTTCAAAGTCACTAGGAGGTGAGCTTGACTCAATTGACTCTATCTTCTTTCCCCCAACCCAAGAGAATCAAATTTGGTAAAAGGAGAAATCAGCAAAAGAAAGATTAAAAATGGACTGGATCTAGCAGGGGACTGCAAGGGGGGGGGGGAACATATCAGTTTTGTTTTTTTTTAATTTGATTTATATGCCGCCCTTCTCCGGAGACTCAGGGCGGCTTACAGTGCGCTAAGCAATAGCCTTCATATTTTTGTATATTTATACAAAGTCAGTTTATTGCCCCCACAAACTGGGTCCTCAATTTACCTACCTTAGAAAGGATGGAAGGCTGAGTCAACCTTGAGCCTTGGTGAGATTCGAACCTGCAATAATTGCAGGCAGCTGATGTTAATAACAGGGTGCTTTAGACCACTGTACTATACAAGGCTCTTAAAATTCTTCTAATACATCACTATGAGAGAGACAGTTGGACAGTATCTAAATATGTTGTCAGCTTCTCCATTCTAAGCCACTTGTTTCTCCCCAGTCGTGACCCAGTGTGAAGTTATTGAAGGGTTTGAAAGAATTCCTGCAGATACCTTATGCTTGCTTTCGTGAAGTGAAAGAGAAATGAAATTGGGAAATGCTAACTTCTGCCCAATTCTGCTTTTCAAAGTAAATTTCCCATCTCCCCTACATGATTGGAAAATTCAAGTTATGTATTATCTAGTTCCAAAATTGGATTTATTCATGATGGAAAATTAAGAATTTTTATTAATGGATAGAAGAGGGACGTTAAGGATTTTTCTACTAGTAAAAAGGTACAGCAATTATGTTATGGCAGAGATTTGCAAGATTCTTTGTAATAATATTTTGTATTGTTTATATTATAGTAATGAATTCATTGGTAACTTGATAAGTGTGAAATATGCATTTTTTTCTTTCTTAGTTGGTATCTTTAGCTTTCATTTTTAACATTTTTAATTCTCTTGCAAGATGGAAATTGTTAAAAAAGATTTTTTAAAAGTCAAGTAAAAATAAGTAAAATATTAGTACTTGTCATGACATTAAATGAAATCTCTGTTTCTCCAAGGAGCTGGATTTTTTTCCATTCCTACTTTCTAATTAAATCCATTCAGTGCTCTTGTGACATAGATGAAAGTTGGTCTAATATTTAAGGCACCAGTCTAGGAACCTGGATACTGTGGTTTTAATACTGCTATAGGCATGAAAGCCGGTAGGATGACTTTGGGCCAGTCTTTGGGTCAACCCATCTCACAGATTTGCTGTTGTTGCAAATAGGGAGAGGAAGGAGTACTAGATGTGTTCACCGCTTCAAATTGTTTATAAAAATAATAAAGGTGGGATAGAAATAAATAATATATAGGGGCTGGCTGGCTGGCTTGTCATCAACTGTCATAGCAGAGCAGAAGCAGAACCTTGCTTCCAGTATTTCTGAGGTTCTATTTATCCCATATTGATTAATCTTTATAAATGGAGGGTTACCAGATTTGAAAGAAACCTTACCTTGGTAGAGAAAGGCAGCATTACATAAGAACTTTTCATCATGACAATCTTAGCATTCTGTAGTAGCAGTCCCCAACTTTTATGGCTGCATGGACCAGTGGTAGGCGGCTAGGGAGGGAGTTAATGGGTTTGCATGCTCAACCTAATCCTGCAGATGTGCAAATGAACAGGGTGGATAAAAATTGATTTAAAAAAAACACCAGATTTTTAAAAATTTAAATCGATTTTTTTTATTTTTATCAAATTTATTTTAATAAAATTGTTTTGGAGTAAAAATCTAAAGATAGTTTTCTATTTAAGATACATTAATAATTTAATTCATTCAGCATGAAATGGAGCTTAGTTATGTAGCATAAGGCTGTATATTCTGCAATATTTACATTTTTGGTAAACTCAATGAATCCAAGCTCTGCAAGCTACCATATTTTTTGGAGTACAAGACACACTTTTTCGCCCCCTAAAAGTGGTTGAAAATTTCAGTGTGTCTTATACAGTAAATGTTGCGGGGGGCAGGGGGGGAAGGAGGCTTAGTGTGACACCAATCAGCTGTTCTAGAACAGACCACGGTGGTGGTGGTGAATGGGCTGTGGCAGCAAATGGGCTGCGGCAAATGGGCCATGGCGGCGGCAAACGGGTCAGATGAATACCGAATGGATGCTGGGAGGCAAAGGCAGATTTTTTTTTTCTTGTTTTGCTCCCCCAAAAAGGTAGATGCATCTTATAATCAGTCTGGAGCATCTTATACTCCGAAAAATATGGTAAATAGGAAACCTTCATTTTGTTTGCAAATAATAATACTAAAGATTCTAACTACCAGCAAGAATGAGTCCTTACATTTAAAGAGCATCTGTCATTTCAGATCCATCATGGCAGCGCCTGTTAATGGGCATCCACTTACCTGCTGCCCGCCCCGTTCCTCACTTTGTTGTGTCACTGCCGCATCACTAGCCATCCCATTAAAGTGAATGGGACTGTGGGTGAGTCAACAGCGGGTCAGAGAAGGAGCCACTGCAGGACAGAAATGACACTTGCTCCTTAAAAATTATGATTTAAATCGAGTTGATATATATCCAGCCTTTTTATTAGTGATTTAAATCCACCCTGCAAATGAAGCTTGCCTGGCACTTACGCAGCCCAGTTCCAAAGGTAGCCCTGGGGGTTGGGGAATCCCTTTCTATAGGAAAGTAGGTGGTTGTAACATAGGGATCATTCAATTTATAGGAGCCCTTTGTGATGGCATGAAATAGTATAGTCTCACACATGAGATACCAGCTTCATTGAAAAAGAGGATTTACTAAGCACTGCCAAATCCATAAAAAGGCAGGCTATTTCTGTTTGCTTAAACAGGAAGACTGATCCAAATCTTACTTCATTTATTTACATGATTAGAATTTTGAAAGATTTATAACTCCATATTTTCTAAAAAGTTGAAAAAAAGTAGGCTAACAACTTATATAGAAATGTATCTGAATAGAATATTGTATTTGTAGCTAACAATGTTTACATAAAATAGTGTTTATTAAGTGAATCATTGTTTACTGAGGGATTCCCAGCCTAACAGGTGCCTAGTAAATATAGAAATAATTCAGAAACAACTCTTAAACACAATCTTCTCAGCTGGAGGGAATAATAAAAATATAGGCTTTTTGGTATCAGCTCTTCCCAACCTGGATTTTTTTCATATGCATGAATTACAATTCACATTTGTTCCAGCTGGCTTGTACAGTTCTGGCTCTTGTATAGGGAGCATTGTATGATTCCTTTTTGAAATAGAATTCACAGTTTCTGCTTTGCTTGTTTCTAAAATGGCATCAGCCATTGGACAATAGTTTAACATATTTTCTAGTAATCTGGAGTTTCCTCACTGTTGGTGTGAGGCAGCTGCATATATTGGAAGACCTTTGTGTGTCCTAGCAGGAAATAGAAAGATTTGGTAATCTACTGTAGAAGCACAGGCAACAGCCCTAAAATGGATGCCAGGAGTGGTGAGCATGTGGGGTTCTGAGTTGTGTGAAATGAACTTTTGAGTGTTAAGGGATTTCATAGGGGTATAAGTGTATATTAAGTCAAAGGGAAATGGGATAGGTAATAGCATTGCAGTTGCAAGTGTTGTCAGTTTTTAAAAGTTTTGAATAAAGAGATTAATGTTTTGCCAAGACACTTCTTTGAAAAGTAAAAAAAGCTAAATAGATGAGCAATGAATGTGAGGCACAATTGTAGCAGTGCTATTTTTAAATATACCACATGACTGTTCTTACTTATCAACTGTAGCTAGCTAGCTTTATTTCAGAGAAAGCCTGATTGCTTATCTCCTGAAGGAATAAAATTCTTGTTGTTTTGCATTTTTTTAAAAAAAAATTCCCTCTGAGTCAATAAAAATCTAATTATCTAAGCAAGTTTTATTTTTCAGAGGTGCATTTAGCTTCCATTTTGAAATGAAAGATGATGCTTTTTTCTTAAATGTAGCTTAAGGGTACATTATTTTAATTATATATCATGAATTTGAAAATAGCTTTCCTGTAAGTTTTAGTGTTGAGTATAAAGTAGAAAAAGCATACACACACGCAAACACACACACACACACACACACAATGTGTGCATGCATACATACCACATGAAATGTAATTTTATTTTTTCAATAAAGTGTGCACCATGCATGCTGAAATTGGCCCTTTAGGGCTGTTTTTTTTATAAAGAAATAAAATAAATGATTATGAAGTTAAACAGCAAAAATAGAAGAACTAGAATACTCAGCAAGATAAGCAATTGTCAATATGTCTATGCTTTAGGAAAGAGACCAAAACTTAATTGACATTATTGAATTTAATATATTTTGTATACTGTTGTCTATATGTAATGTTTCCAACATTTATTATCTAATACAGCCTTCATTGTGAGTTTGCCTTGATCAAAGGATATTAATGAGAAAAAAGAAACAGCCTTGTTATCAGCAGCATTTTTGTTGTTCCACATTTTCTGGGAATACTGCAATGTTGTTAGTGCATTTCACAAATCATGGAGAAGCAGATTAATGTTCTTTTAGAATTTAAGCATTCTTTTCCTAAATAAAGGTCTCCAGATGCTGGTGAGCACATATACAATTTTTAAGTTGCTCACAAAGCTGGTGGCCCAGAGAGGTGCTTGCTCATTCAGAAATTGGAAGCCATTATTTATTTGATTGTTTGTATCCCACTTTTATTACTTTCTACAAGTAACTGAAAGCGGCAAATATACTCAAGACACCTTCCTCCTCCCATTTTTCCCACAACAATCCTATTAGGTGGGTTGGACTGAGGGAGTGACTGACCCATATGTCACCCAGTTGGGTTTCATTGCTAAAGCGGGATTAGAATAGTCTCCTGTTTTCTAGCCTGTTGCCTTCATCATTAAACCAAACTGGCTCTTTGTAGTTTGTTTACCAGAATTCTGTTTCTATATCCTGTCGGCAGCATGCTCTTTTTTTTTCTGGGCAAATTAGGCATGCTTCACATCATTTTCATTTTCTAAGAAAGTTTATGGAGTCCATTTGGTGGGACCAAGCGCATTCTGGAAAGTCAAAGTGATGACAGAGGCTAGTGATTTACAATATGCCATTTCCCATTGTATGTTATGTGCAAGATAAAGTGAGGCAGGTTTCCATGGATGCTATTTTAGACCTCAATTTTAAAAAAATTAGTTGAGTAAGCATTTGTATTCCTGATATAGATAGCAAATATGGTATTTGATTATTCTCTTTTATTTCAGCAAGGTATGAAGGAAAGAAACCAATGGCTTCACATTTCTCAGATTATCATTTTCTGGTTATCATACTTGGAAAATATTGTACAAGTTTTAATGCATGAATAAAGTGTGAGGTGTGTGTATGCATGTATATTTGTTATTGTTACATTTCAGTTAATAACACATTCAAGTTTCATTGCTATGCTGTAGTAATAGAGACTGCATTCTAATCTCCTGTCCTTTAACTTTCTCTTAGTGGTTGACCTCCTATACTGGCGAGACGTTAAGAAGACTGGTGTGGTGTTTGGAGCCAGCTTGTTCCTGCTTCTTTCTTTAACAGTGTTCAGTATCGTGAGTGTGATAGCTTATATTGGCTTGGTCCTCCTGTCAGTGACCATCAGTTTTAGAATATACAAAGGAGTTATCCAAGCAGTCCAGAAGTCAGATGAAGGCCATCCATTTAGGTAAATATTTGTGCTTTTCCCTATTTATAATTAATTATATGTGTTGTAGAATGGAAGCTAAATAGCCTTTGAATTTTTTTTTAATTGGAAGTTGGAAAAGTAGACAGCTTGCTTTGAACTCTGGACTACATCCAATATTATGTAACTGGATTTTCATTCAACTAGTGAGTTTTCAGCCAGAAAACTAGAGAAAGAGGCCTTAGATCTCCCTGTAGTTTCATATGAACCATATTATGGTCTGGTTCATACAATATGCGAAGACATTGGCTAGTTTCTCAAGATGTATGAATCATATATGATCCAAATACATTTTACCCTAATGTAGCATATTATATAAGTAGGAGAGCATTATTTCAGTAGGGCTTTCAGCAACCCTTTTTCATATCATTGCGTAGTAAAAAAATGAAAATTGCCCATTTATTTTGAAAGTGATTTGTTCAGTAAATTAAGCAAGATTGCATAAGAGATAAGTAAATGGACACATGCAATCTGGTTGCCATGCTTAATGATAATTTTTTGGAAGACGCAAATAAATAAATAAATATTAGCAACTTCCAGAAAAATGCTGAAAATATCTCCACAAAGGCACAGCCAACGACTCTGGCAGACCAAATAACACTGAGTTCAAAACCTGACCAAAAAAGGAGAACACTGTGGGAACCAAAATTATTTTGGCTGTCTTGGCTTATAATAAAGATAAGCAACTTTGTGATTTTAGAAACTGGACACTAAAGAGGACTGAAGATTCTAAGTAGGAGGGAAAAAATGTAACTTACAAAACATAAACTGTCATAACATTGGAAATATTAAAGGAGATCCTTGTGGAACAGAGCCAGAAATTACTAGTTACAATATCAACATTGTCAGTAATGATGTCTGATTATGTCCCAAAGATATTAATGAGGAAATCACAGAGGTAGAGCAAATTTTATATGAAAGATGAAGTACCTAATATGGCAGAACAAATGACAGGCCAAAAATATGATTTGTAAAAGAATGCTTATTGGATATAGAAAAGAAACTGGTTGAACTTTTAAAAATTAAAGAGGAAATATAAATGACAGAACAGTAAGCTTAGAGGTGGCCGAAAGCTCTACTAAGCAGGTATATACAAAAGTATGAAGACTATTGTTTAACGCATTGTAAGTCTCCGGAGAAGGGCGGCATATAAATTGAACCAATAAATAAATAAATAAATAAATAAACAAACAGTGAACTGGAAAATATTTTTCTTATTGGATCTACAGTAAACAGAAAATGTTTTCTATTTAGATCCTTGGAGACTTCAGAGTGATTGGATATAGAAGAATTGAAGGGAAATCAAATCCTATGACAATAGTTCATTGAATTAAAAATTAAGACAGGAATTAATTAATTAAGGAAGTAACAGGAACAAATGTATAATTGCTTTATTTGACCAAATAAGAGCCCCCCCCAAAAAAGTTCTGGCAACTCTTTATGGACTTTCAGAAGCTTCTTGGATGAGAAGCAAAACATCTTCAAAGGAAAACCAGAAAGTCCAGTTGCCTTTTGAAAAAGCTCTATTTTGGGACAACCATGACCTGGATGACTGAGAATTGCCATAGACATCTTTATGGCCTTTTTGCTGACACCAGATTGAAAAGTTGATGTTTTATGGATCTGCTTATAAATAAGGGATAGGAAGAGATATCTTTAACAACTTTAACATTGTTCTTACAAAAATGGATAATAAAAATGGAGGTTTTTTTGCATGGAGTTTGGGGCATCATTATTATTTAAAAGTGCTAACTGATAACTTTTGTGTGTACAAACATGCTAAGTACATATGTGCATACTTTTTAAAAAGTTCTTTTTTAGCTTTAATGCTGTATTTTTATTTTTTCGTTTTGATTAAGATTATTTCAATTGTTAAGTTTTCCATTAATGGATAAAAAAATTGCTTCCCCTTTGTCAGCCATTGTTAAATGGTCAGGCTTACTTTCATTCATATGTCAGTTACTGGAAATAAACACTGAGATTTTAAATACTGCAGTTTAACCGTTTTGAATGATTTATTAGGGTCATGTTCTAAAGGCTTCTTCATCTGAACAATTATTTGATAATGTAACCTTTTCTTCATGTTCATTGTGCTCTGATTGAGAATTTGGAGAGCTTAAAAACTGTTTTTAATTGTATTGAAATTAATATTTCCTCTTCCAGTGCTTACTTGAATAGAGATGTCGCTGTGTCTGAGGAGCTTGTTCAAAAATACAGCCATGTTGTGCTTGGTCATCTCAACAGCACAATTAAGGAACTCAGACGCCTCTTCCTAGTGGATGATTTGGTGGATTCTCTAAAGGTAAAAGATTTCATTTCCCCTCTTAGCTTAAGAATTGTATAAGATGGAGAAACAGATTGGCTGGAGGAGCCATCTGACAGTAAGTAGCACCAAGCTAACTCTTGTATAATAACTAATCTGACTAGTCCTGAAAAAAGTATCACCCGCTCAAGACAATCTAAAATGTGAAACTGGCTCTGTGGCAAACTAAGCAAGCAATTTTGCTGTTTATGGTTTTTTCCAACTTGTTCTATATGGAATTAAAAGACAAAGAAACAAAAGATGTGAGCTTTTGCATCAAATATATTTAAATATGGACCTTTATGGACCTGGCTGTATCAAAATACACTGGGAGGTAAACCAGGTGTCAACTCTGAATTGAACTTGGCTGAAGCCATCTTTTGCTGCTTCATAGTTGCCACACACTCAAAGGGGGTGGAGAAGTAGATAGACTGTCTTCAGACATAACAATGAGCCTTCCCATGGGAACCAAGGTCATCCCAACAGGTGGCAGTTGAAGGAAGAGAGGAATGACCGAGGAGCCCCCAACTGTTTTAATTGGACAATCTGACTTGGAACAATTGGGGAGGGAAATGGTTATACTTTAATTATGCTATTAGCGCGGGAAACTTCAGAGTTGGTTTTCACTAGCTGTGCCAATATGATGTGTCTAATAAACATGTTCTCTGAGGAACGTTCCTGCCTTGGATGCATTATTCGGAATGCTGACTTCCTTGGGTTCGTTACTCGGAATGCTGACACCAGAATTGTATAATGTATTATTTATACCAAGTTAGGAAATTTCTGAGTTGGTATAGCTTGCAGCCCACCAAAGAACCTTATATTTGTACTGCTAATATAGTAAGTGCCAGAATTGCTTTGAGCTTTAAGCAGATATTCCATATGGTGTAGTTTCATTAACTTTTTTTTCTTTCAGTTTGCAGTATTGATGTGGGTGTTTACCTATGTTGGTGCCTTGTTCAATGGTTTGACATTGCTGATACTAGGTGAGTTCGCCTTTTTTAATTACAGAAAACAAAATCTAAACTATTATTAATAAATCACATGATAATTCTGATGGCTGATGAGCCTACTAAACTCTAGGAAATTAATAGGGAAATCTCTAAATTAAAACATTGTTACAGATAATCCTTGTTTGGCAACTGCCTTGGACAGCAGTGCAGTTATGGCACTGCTGAAAAAGTAACTTTGCAACCAATGCCCATATTTTCAAATGAGAGTTTTTCTCAATCATGCATTTGTCATTGCAGTCAGTATAGTTGTCCTGTGTCAGACTCATTTTCCCCTCTTACCACGCCACTATTGAGATTGCCGAAACCAATTTATCTGTTTCTGAGCTGCTTTTCTTCATAGTACAGTGCATCTCTAAAAAGTGTTAGACAAGCTACAGGCAGTCCTTGCTTAACTACCAATCATTCAGTGACTAAAAATGCAATAGCAAAGAAGAATGGGACTTATGACACATGCCCAAAGTTACAGTTGTTACACTCTTTTGCTGTCAAGGAGGCTATCTGAAAAGGTCGATTCTCCGCATAGGAGGGAAACAGCAGTCAGATTAGGCCATTTCCCACCTGTTAGACATTAGGACAATCTAACGAGTACCCCAGGGTCAATGGGGCCATGGGTTCTATTGCTCTAATGTCCAACAGGTGGGAAATGGCCTAATCTGACTGCCGTTTCCTCCATATCGAGAAAGCACGTATCAGGTAAGACCAACGTCCATTCTGAAAGCCAAGCAGGATTCTGGCACAGAATGTTTGCAACCAGCCTGGCTTCAAATGTCCCATGTTGTAATTCTCCATTACAAAATCCTGCTTGGATTTTGGGACTGAGCTTTCTGTGCATGGAGGGAAAGGGATCTCTGATACTGGGAACTTGGATCATGAAGATCTGAATTTTTTTTTTCAGTCCAGTGCTGGAGTTCACTTCAGCAAACTGAGGAGTGCTGTCTGCCCTCCTTTAGCAGATAGCTGTTTTGCTCTGTCTGCTTAACTTCCTATGTGGTTGTCCAGTGACCACAACTGGAAAAGCTGGGATTGTGGTCATTGAGCAGAGCGGTCATCTGGCATCTCACTTGGCCACCACCACAATTTACGACTGAAATTCTGGGCTCAGTTGTGGTTGTAAATTTTTGTGGTTGTAACAAGCTCAGTTCTGTGATGTTAATTACATAGGCTCCTGCTGCTGCCTGGCAAAACCCTAATCAGTTTCACCCTGAAGACTTTTTTTGCCTCCTTGGGGACCCATGGAGCGCAAGAGTACTAGGCAAAGAACTGGCACTAACACAACCCTTTCAACGCATGTTCACAATTGGGTATCTACTTAACTCTCTTGTAATCCCTTCCTCTTCAATAAATGTAAATACAAAGATTAATCCTCTTGCTAATTATTCAAGCATCAGGGTATGCATTCCAAAGAGCTGTAAGATTTGCTCTTTTACCTGTTTTTTCTCATGAGACAAATTCTGGAAATCTTTCCCATCATTTGGGCTCATGGTCACCTAGCTGTTTGGAATCAAACCTGCCTTAAAGCAAGGGAAAACTGAAGTAAAATGTTAAGTACAGCAACCACTTCACTTAATGACTGAGTTGCCAGTCCAATTGCAGTTGCTAAATGAGGACGATGTGTAATAGTTAAAGATAATCTGAATCAGCAAAACAGCACTCATGGGCAACACCTAAAAACCATTAAAAAAAAAGCTGAAATTGTATAAGGTTGCCAGCTCCTGAGATCTCAAGTGAAGATGCTAAAATTTTGTTAGATTTTAAAATTGGAACCTGAAATCCCATGAAAGTACTTGTAACACTTTAGAGATTTGAGGAAAAATAACTGAAACCAAATATTATTGGTGCTCTGCCAGCATATGATCATGTCCTGGGCTTCCAAAAGTTGTTGTAAGGAAAGGATACAATCTGTATGAAAATGCAGACTCCAGAAGCACATCAACTTTTGGTGTGAACATAGTGACTGTTATATATATATCTGTTTATTGTCTTCTGAAAAAATAAGTACACCCCATTAAAATGTTTGACCTTTTCCGAAGGTCAATATGGTAATGAGGCTAAGCATTCCAGTAAATCCACCCATAAATGAATGGCTGAAAAGAAATGGAGGGTTTTAGAATAGCCAAGTCAAACCCATATCTAAATCCCCCAAGATGATTTGAAACAGGCTCTCTGCATGCAAGGAACCCCTCAAATACTACACAGCTGAAAAAAAATTCTGCATGGAGGAGTGGGAGAAAATTCCTCCTGGTTGGTGTCAGATATATGTAGACAGTTATTACAAACACTTATTTGAGTTTGTTGTATTGAAGCCAAGGGTGCACCTCCTTTTTCTCAAAAGGAAATGGCATTCATGTTAATTTTTGTTGAATAAAGTATTGGAAGTCAATTTGGAGTGAAGATAAAATATTGATACAGGGTATACATACTTTTTCACACAACTGTCCATCTGTAGTTACGGCTATGATTAATACTTCATTATCTTGTGCCAGTTTGTGATAACTTTCAGATGTTTTTCATACAGTTAAGTTTAAATGTATTTCTCTTCCAGCGCTGATATCACTTTTCAGTATTCCTGTTATTTATGAGAAGCACCAGGTGAGTATGCAGTTGTGGCATGCTTATTGGTAATACGATAATAAAATAACTAGCTTAATAAGGATACAAAGAATATATTGTGTATGAAAAGATGAAGAGGATTCTAGAGGACAGTGGCCTCTATTATTCTGCAGTGGCCTCTTAAGAACAATGCCTGCACTACTGTTCTAGCTTTAGCAAGAGTTAACTAAGACATGAAAGGTTAAATAGGGTTATCCTATCTGGGCTGCAGAAATCCAAGCAACCACTATTATAAACTACTAATAAACCATAACCCATTGCTATTACCCTGTTTCCCCCAAAATAAGACATCCCCTGATAATAAGCCCAATCGTGCTTTTGAGCCCATGGCAATAAGGCCAAGCGCTTATTTCAGAGTTAAAAAAAAAAGACAGGGTCTTATTTTTGGGGGAACATGGTATCTAGTGGTCATCCTGACTTTTGTGCCTCAGATGTGGCAGCCTTAGGATTGATATTAAAAGTAAAGAGGCCATATTCCTTTAATTTGAGAACAGCTTGAATCATTTGGAAGTCATTTGGTTTGGATTTCATCTTTCAACATTAGGAATTCCTTTTTTACATTATAGTTTATTATATCTGAGAATTGACAGCGCTCCTCTTATGTGAAGTTAAGAAAGTATTTTGTAACTAGTTGGCATGTTTTACCTCAGAACTTTACAAGATAGGAGAAAGAATACTTTCCTCCCCAAGAATCCTTGTTTTTTCAATAAAAATGGCTTCCTCTATATATGATAGAAATGGAAATATTTTCAAGCATTATTTCAAATGTATATAACAAGATTTTGCACAGTCATAAACTTAAATATTTTTGTACAAATGCTAAATAAAAAGTAGTTAAAATATCACAATAATTTCTTGCTTCTAAAATTGAAAAGGCTGATGAAATAGCTATCAGTTTTTCTTTGGAAAATCTCCTGTTTATTCAATATTTTTCAAATGACAAAACAGCACAGTTGTGGTGCAACCAAGAATTAATTAATATGCTAGACTTCAAATGTGAATGATTGGGATTGAATAAACGAAGCACGTGTGATAAACCTTCTAATGACCAGGAATACATAATTTTTGGGAGTTCAAGGTTTGCAGTAGGGGTGGGCTCAGCTATTCATTCTTTGTGGATAATGTATTGAGATAACTATCCTAAATCTATTCTAGGGCTTACACCTCAGTCTTTGGTAGATGAAGTGGAGATCTACTTTGGTGTAGTGGTTAGGGCATAAGGCTAGAAATTGGGAGACTGTTCTGGTTCCACCTTATGCATAAGGCCATCTGGGTGACTTTGGACAGTCACGCTTTCCTAGCCTAGGAAGCAGGCAATGGCATAACACTGATGAAAATGTTTCCAAGAAAAGTGCAGGGACAGCCCAGATGGTTACCAGAAATCAAGATCGACTCAAGGACACCCCAGATGTTGTATTGTTTCCACTCGTGTAACTTCTTGTGGTTTGCTTTCCTCTTAATGTGATGCTAACCGCATTATGGTTTTTCATGATGTAGAAACCAAATAATTGAAATGATTTTTTAACTTGTATTTCAGACTCAAATTGACCATTATGTGGAACTTGTAAACAAGAATGTGAAAGATGGAATGGCAAAGTAAGTTTACTGCATTCTTATAGCTACAGGTAGTCCACAGGTTACAGTGGCAAATTGGAACCAGAATTTTCATTGCAAAACAACGTGGTCATAAAGAGCAGCAACATATCACATGGCTTAGCAGTGACAACCCATTTGCTAAGTAGGAAGAGGTAGGAGCCCCACACAAGGACCGAGGAAGGGTACATTTGGAGGTGCGCCATGGATGCAGGTGGGGGGGAGCATTTGGAGATGGCCATGAACAGATGCTACATAGTTGTGGATGGCAGGGGGACATTGGCAAGTGGGGTGCTGTGGGTGGGTTCACACTATCGAGGGCAGCTGGTGGTGCTATGGAGTAGGAATTCCCTGAGCTCTGTTACTCAGTAACAGGGCTTCTTTGGAGAAAAGGTGGGAATGACTTGCAACATTCCCTTCTGGCTTCCTCACTGACTTTGCTGTGGGACAGGAGGGAAGGTTGTAAATGACAATCCCCCGATTGCAGGATACTACAACCAGTGTAAGTGCAAGCCAGTTGCTAAGTGCCCAAATTGCAATCAAGTGACCATAGTGATGCTATGGTGGCTGGAACTTCAGGAAGTGTTGCAAGTACCACTCGTTCAGCTCCACTGCAACTTTGAATGGTTATTGAGCAAGTGGTTGCAACTCCAGGACCACCTGTAGTTTACAAAGTAACTTCCAAACTAAGCTGTAGACATGACTGTAAAATAATAAGTATGTTCATATATAGTGATAAGTGACCATGTTCACCTGATATGTCTGGAACCATTTAATTCACAGTCAGTTTAAGTTGGGAACAGGAGATACAGAATACTTCTGTGACATGTACAGCATTTTGAAGTGTTTGCACACTTTTAAGACTGGTGGATAATTAATGCATTAGATTTTGAGCAGTTGGCTTTTCTTGGAAAACAAGGTGTGACTTTTTTGAAACCTAAGGTTTTTTTCCCCTACAGGGTTCAAGCTAAAATTCCTGGACTGAAGCGTAAAACTGAATGAAATCAAGAACCAACTTTTATTAAAACAAATCAACTTTTAAGTGGGGATGGGAGGCATATTCATTTGGATTATATGGGGAGGGTCAGGGAATAGCAAGCCTTGACATTGCAGTGCAATTTCACAGATCTTTATTTTTTAGGAACAGTGTTTCAGAGGGAGGAAAATAACCTGTTCTTGACTGCTGTGTGTATGTCCATCCTAAGTATTGTAAGCTGCTACATATGGATTTAAATCTAATCCTCTTTGCTTCTCCCATATGCAGCACAGGTTAACCTAACCATTTGGAGAGCTGTACATTTTATGCTTTGGCCAAGATAGTCTTGTCGTGTTTCAAGAGGGGCTAGTGTATGGAAAACATTTCCTTTAGCACTGTCTCTGGTTTGTGTTGATTGATTGCAGATTTTCTAAAATGAAATGTTTAGAATATGCCATTAAAGCAAGCTTGAAAAGTCTTGCCTTGTTGGTATCAAGTTTAGCTGTACTGTGCTTTTAATTCTACTATTTTATCAATTGCCAATATAAAATTAAATATATAGTGTGTCACAGCTGCTTAGGATGTCCAGCTCCTCCATAGTGATTGAAATAATAGATAAATGAACTGAGGGTTTTTTGAGCTCCTTAATATATTAGCTTAAATTTTCAGGAAAAAAACTAGTACCTATTAAATAAACAACAACTCTGCACATTACAGTTTCTGCCATATCCTTTGCTGCACAAACTCCTATAGTCTATTTTAAGTAAACAAGTTTACAGTTCTCAAAACTCTGAATCTGTGGAATGAATTTCTGATGGTGTGATCCTCAGATCCTTGCAGGCAGAACAAGGAGCCCCCGGCATGCTTGTTTTCCATTGTGCTTGGAATCCTCAGCATCTGTGCATGGGTCAGTGGATTGTACCCCGATGCTGCAAATGCCATTTGGACATTTCAAATACATGTGGGGTTTAAACTGTATTGAACTACGTCTGTGGGATGCATTGTGAAATGTAAAAAGAAAACAATTTTGAGTTATCAATAAAGTGTATGGACTCATGTGTGTAACTGTGATTGCACTTAACATGCTAAATCATCATGCTTCACAACTCAGCGTCTGAACAATTATTACTAAAAATGATTGATTTATACCCAACATTAGGAATTTTGTTGATGTGATTGACTTATGCATATGCACCTTACTGCTTGATGCCATGGTTATATTCTAGTATAGTACCACCTTAATTTTCAATGGATTTTGCTGAAAAGTAATCAGAATTTTGTTGTGTATACAGCTTAGTATGACACAAAATGTAGTATCCCAACCAAAATGAAGCAGCCAACTAAATGCAGTTTTACGTGATGCAATTGTATCAACTTAGGGAACATGTTCTAATTATATTAAATGTAATATATCTAATATTACTATCATGCCAGTCTTTTTAATAACAATTCTAAGGAACATATTTGCTTAAGACAATGTGATAAAAAACGGTAGAATATTAAGGTATTCTAAAAGCTTTGCCCTGGAATAAGTCAACTGCTAATATTTTGCTCTTTTCCACAAGAAGTGTACTGTTCTTTCCAGTATGCTGGATGTTCCCAAAGAAAATCTGGCATCGGTTTTCAAATAATAAAACTTTTACTGAATCATTTCAAAAATAAATTCATGCAGTACTATTTCAATTTACATTATAATACAGCATCAAATTTAAGCATAAAGTTCTAAATGATATAAACAAAGATTTCTTCCACACACAAATATATTATTCATCTTCAATTTTCTTGCACAATTTGACTATACAGCAGCTCATTCTGTTACAGATTCAAGATGCGCTCCATATGAAAGGCCAGTATTACAACAGAGGCAAACAAGGTGACCACCTGACATCACCAGATGGATATGGTTACATTGGCTAAAATGGGAAACTTTCCTTATGAAGAATAAAGGAATAAGACTGCATAGGACATATGTATGAAATAAAGGAGTATAAGGCATTAACACATTGCATTAATCAAATAACACACACAGCAGTCCATTAAATTTACAAAAGCACTTTTGTGTTGTATACATTGATTATTATATCAGAAACATGCCCCTCCCTTTTTTTTCTTCAGTTCTAAAAGGAATTTGTACCTTTTTAAATAACCTTTTAATATCTTCAACATGATTCCTCTAATCTTCAATGCAGACTAGGACATTTCTCATTTTTTTCACCTCACTACTGATTGTGAAAAAAACTAATGCTACAAAGAACTGAATCTAGGATTGTTCCACTGCATGAGTTACAGAAAGTAAGAGTTGTGCTGGACAAGATCAAAAGCCACCTTAGTCCAGCAATCGATCTCCCATGGCCTTTGGGAAGCCCACAAGCAGGACCTAATCTTAATAGTACATTCCTGCCCGTGACCACCAGTACTTGCATTCAAGTGTGAGGCATGTTGCCTATGATATTGAAGGTAAAAGTATAATCATCCTGATCATTAGCCGCTGAAAAACTGCAGGTTTCAGCAGTTGCAATAAGCTCAAGTTCTACAGTTAAATGGTCCCCTACCATCACAAATGTGTATGGTTGCCAATTTATCAATGGACTGTAAGACAAATGCCCTTGAACAACTTCTTGAAGGAAAGGGGACTTTTTTCCCTTGAAGTTAAAATGCCATCCTGGCTATTGCTTGACTGGATAAAAGGTATTGAAAAATGTACCTCAAATGGGAAGGAAAGGAAGGGTATTTATTCATTTTTCATTTCATTCTACCACTTCTCTGAAGTCCTAATTTCCAAATGTAGTGTCAAACTGACTGACCATTATTTTTAATTTCTGCCTTGTACCTTTACTCTGCCGTTGATATTAAGAGAGAAGGCTGAAATTCAGTCAAAATAAATAAAAGAATAAACATTGTGACATTTAGGGGAAAAAGTGACTGTCAGCCCTCGTTTGTAGATTTTAGCACCATGAGCAGAAAATAGGCAATGGCAGGAGATAACGTCCTGCAGTATCGGAAAAGTTTTCAAAAGGCACTTTGTAGAAAAATGGCAAAAAGAATTTCATCTAATACACTTAATGGAAGAGGGGAGAAAGCATTGCTAATTAGTTCAGTTTTTTAATAAAACCAGCCACCAACCAAAGCCTGCTTTTAGCATAATATATCCTGTCCCTAATATGCTTTAGGAATGATGGAACAAGTTTAAGAAATAAGGAAGCTTGTCTTCACTATTTTCACATTGAAGTCTTTCATTTTTTTAAATAGACTGTTGAAGCCTTATCTCTACAATAGACTGAGTCAGGGGACCCAAATTCATGGCCCTTGAAATAATTTGGTGTAGTCCATTACTTAAGATCTTGTGGTGACTGAGGTCAGGGACCTATGTACAGATATCTGTACATGCAGGCACCAAAGCGACTCATTTCAAACCAATCTTATAGTTCTCTTGGCAACAGCTGAGCCTGGTTGGTTGGGCTGTGCAATCTGTGCTCCAATACCTATTGCACTGGCAGCACCCCCTCCAAGAACACATGCTCTGAGGCAGCACTGAGATAGCCAAGCAGAGCCCCAGAGATGGAGCTGCGGCTGAAATGGAGAAGGTTGGAGAAGGCCTGGCCTAGCCTGGCTGCCTTGCTGTGAGCATTCCTATGCCAAGCAAGGCATCAGCCAACAAATGGAGGAGAGCTTGGCAAGTGATAAGAACAGGCAAGAGGACAAAAGTGGTGAATAAAGAGAAGTCTGAAAGAGAAGCCTGCTCAGTAAGAAGAAAAGCAGAATTTTGACTGCTCTTAATGGGACGGGAGGGGGCATGATGGCTTAGGGGCTAAGACACTGGGCTTGTCAGCTGGAAAGCCGACAACCTGGGTTTGAGACCCGAGCTCGCACAATGGGATGAGCTCCCATTACTCACTCCAACTCCTGCCAACTTAGCTGTTTGAAAGCATGCAAATGAGTAGATAAAATAGATAAATAGGTCCTGCTTCAGCACAAAGGTTACTGTGTTCCATATTTTCATGCTGGCCACATGATGAAGGTGTCTCAGGCAATGCAGGTTCCCTCAGCTAAGAATCGGAGATGAGCACCGCCCCTTTGAGTCAGTCATGACTGGGCAGGGGAAACCTTTAAACCTTAAGCTTATAGTGGGATGGGACTAGCCCTAGCCGGTATTGTTCTTAATGGGATTTAGAAAAACTATACATCATGTAATAAAACCAGATATTGGTATTATAGTTAATGGAAAATGCTGCCAGCCAAATGGCCAAAATGGCTGCCTTGCAAGTAGCTTTGCTTTGTAATAAAGTTTAAGAGCACAATATATTATATTGCATGACATGTGATACTTTTCATTTTGGACTTAATTCATGCACAGATAGGTTTCAGTCTTGTGGCCGTCAGGCTAAGACTCACATGGCACTTGTGACAATTTGAGTTTGAAACCCTGGTCTTGGCATTGTATTCCTGAATATTTAATTTGGCAAGACAGATTTTAATATATATTAGAATAATTAATTTAAAGACAATACCAAATTATGTAATATTTGATTTCCCCATGGTTGCATATATTTTGGGGATGTATTACATAGTCTAATTGTGTCTTTCATAAATAAATAAACAATTCGTAATCCCAGCCATGCTGAGATCTTGAACGGTTTCCATGCATTTACTGTTTGGCACTCAAATGGCAGTGGTGGCAAGAATGATCCTGGAGAGTTGTGACCTTTAAAGACATCGCCATACAAATACACTGAAGAAGAAAAAATAACACGTTATTACAAATAAACAACAGATGTGGCTAAAATCGTACTGCAAGCTTGTTCTCCACCCATCCACCCCCATATTCCACCACATTTAAAACAAGAAATGCCAACTAACAATAATTAATTTCCCATCATTGCCAAACACAGATATTATTTGCAAAGACCATAATATGATAGTGTCAAATGTGTGTGCCTGCACCAAACAGAATTCCTTAACTGAACTTTAAGCATCTATTGCAGCTTAATAAAATGGGTTCATTAAGGGATTTCTCCCATTTGAACTCAAAATCTCCAACCACACCACTTAACCAACTAAATGTTATACAATGCAAAACCTTACCTGCAGTCATCTCCTCCTGTGCTGATAACATACATGTCGTCATGAGAAAAGCGTATGTTGGTGACATGTGCAGAATGACCAAAGTAACGTTTGTGTTTGGCCTGTCAAGAAAAGGAACATTTTCTGGCATTGAACACACTGTTGCTTCCCTCACAAACAGCCAGCCATATCTCCTTGCCACCAGAAGATACAGGCTGATCTCAGCTACCGATCAACCAAACATTTATCAAGGTAAGGAATGCTGACAAACATATACCAAAAAGGCACAACAAGCTCACTTACAAATTTTTCAGTACATGGAAAATCAAAGAGTTTGACTAGCCCAAAGTCATCTCCAGAGACAATGTTCAAGCCAGCATGGGTCACACAGGCACAGTTGACATCTGCCTTATCTGCGTTTCGGGGCCAAATACCAATGACTTCATCCCCAAGGATGCTATTCCAAAGGAGAAAAATCAGCTAATTAGTGAAGACATGGCAGTAAAATGTCTTTGGGAATATAGGATATATAAAAAAGTATAACATACTTCGAGTGCTGTTGAAAGAATGAAGTGGAATGTTAAAATTCAAAAGAGAGAGGCATTTTCTAAGGGCCACTATTCTAAGTGGATTAGTCTCTCACTATCTGCTCATTAATCTGCATTCTTGTCATAGACTTCTGACTTTTTTTCATCTCTGAAGAGGTAGCAGTCTCCCCTTTAAGGGATGTGTTCTAGTGGAAGACTAGACTATCTGTCAGGAATGGATTCATTTGGATTCCAACCTGAAGCAGATGATCAGACTCAATGAGTCTGTAAATAGCCTCTCCCTATTCTGATCTGATGGTGTAGGTTTATGCTCATTGCTTAGCGTTTTGTGCTACATCACCTTGTCCAGGTAGCCCAGGTGATCTTTCCAATAAATGTTGTATCTGTCACTTGCTTTCCTAGTGGCACCTCATGGACTTGACGTTTGTAGGCACCAGTTGATACCTAAGGAAGGAAATGAATCAAAATGATTATATGGACAGTGATAAAATATATAGCTCTTCCAAAATCATCCCAGGAGTGATGACAATTTTGGGTTCTCCTTGCTTATTTTATTATATAAAATGTTGAAATATTTAACTGAACAGTGAGAATGTTCATAAATACTCATGGTAAACTTTGGAATGTGAATGGTTGATTTATGAAACTACTTCTCATACTTCCAGCAAATCAGAGCCTGTAAATTTGTCTCATTTGACATTTTAAAAATCTGACCTTCTGATCAATTTAAAAATCAATCTAAACATAGTAGCTGTGGCTTTTTATACCTAAATTTTAAGTTTATTTCTGTCTCTGTCAGTTCTTCCTTCCTGATGCTTACTATTCAGGAATGTTGGTATCATAAACAAGAGGAATAGGAAGGGTCTATGAAATTTAAGATATATTAAAGTTGTCCTCCTCTTCTTGACCTGGGGCATGAATTCTTATCTGAATCAGGAAGGCTGTTTATTAACTGAAAGTAAAAACTTTACCTGAATGTATTTGCCATCTGCTGAAAAATCCATTTGAATGACAAAACTTGGGATGTCTTTGCAATAGCCGATTCGATTCAAGGTTGTGCCTTGTGTGAGATCATAGAAGTCTACAGTATGTTCTTGTGAACCCACTGCCAAAAACCGATTATCCGGGCTGATTCTAGAAACAACAAAAGAAAAAGAAGGTTCTAGAGGTTTCTGAGATGATAGTGATATTAAAAAAAATTAAACTGCCCAACAGCCAAAGCTTCTTGAGCAGTTTACAATTCATTAAAATACAACCTGGATAAAATCATATATGATAAAATCATATAAATTACAAATTAAAAACACCATATAAATTAGTCAGTAGCACAGTGGTCATTCAAAACCTAAGAATTAAAATACAATTAAAAGTCAATGAAAAATTCTGGGAAAATAGAAAGGGTTTCACTTGGTATCAAAATGATGATGCTAATGGATGTAAGCCTCAAGGGGAAGTCATTCAATAAATAGGGCACCAGCATAGAAAATGCTCTTCAGTGTGTAGCGGCCCACATCATCTCATATGGTGCAGAAGCTGGAGAAGGGCCTCATTCAGTGATCTTAAGTTCTGTCTAGGTACACACAGAGGAAAATACTCCTTCAGGTAACCTGGTAACTGTTAACCATTACATGAATGAGCCATAGTTGTATGTTCATTCTAAAAGCATCGCATGTAATGCATATTATGTATGGTTCTGAATTTTTAGAAGTAGACGAGTCAAAGACTCTATGTGCCTGAAAAGAAAAGGCTACACACTACTACCCCATTCTGGTTAGTAGGTCATGATGCGTGAGAAGTCCGTGCCAATGGAGCTGGACTTTCAACACAATTTTTTGCATCTTCCTGGAGCTCCCCAAGATTGCACCACTAAATCATGGCAATTCAATTGTTTTGCTGTGTTCACTGTTACTCTCTCAGTCCTGCCCTCTCATAGACTGCAGAGTCTAATCTTGTCTTTCTAACCATGGGCGCATTGTAGTCTTTGCTAAAAAAGAAATAATCAAAAACAGGGCAACCCTTGGCAGCCAAAAAGTAGTGTTGCCTCTGCTCCAATGCAGGCTTTCCTACCACTGCTTGTCCAGCCAGGACAGAAAGCTTCACATAAGCTTATGGAACTACCAAGGGGTGAACTTGGTGGAACTACAAATGATAGAGTGTTTTTTATCCATAGGCAGGATATATAGGAAGGATCCAAATATAATTGTAATACTATTATCTGTATAGAACTTTCATTTATTCAACCCAAAATATGCTTATTTTGAAATTCTGCTACTGAAGTAAGAGGATTTTATTTTTTTAACAGTCCTTTCCTGCCTACTCCTCTTGACACTACACAGCTTTGTACTTTTCCCCATATTTCTTTGAAGTTCCAAGATTTGGTATTGCAAAGGATAGAATATGGTTTTTTTCATCTTTTACATTGCCCTCAGATTTCCCTCCCTCTCTCCATTTATAGACAGATTCATAAGTCTGTGCATCTCAAGCAATATGTTTCTGGGCTCATATTGGACAAGTTTGGCTCCCTGCTTAGAATTCTAGGAGAGAAGTACTCGAAGATCTTGTTCCCTGTGTGAGTTATCTTTCTTGCTGATGTAATCTCAGTGCAGTCACTTCAGCCATTAAGCTGCAAGCCACCATCAAATGGCATGAAGCCAAAAACATCAGCAGTAATGGAATAAATAGGCACACTTCTGCTTTTTCTCTTTCTGGCATTCTCTGCTTTGCCTGCTGAAGTACCTGATGTCCTGGATAGCAGATTTTCTATCCCTTTTTTTGCCCCAAACTTTAAGACTGTTAACAAGCAAAATAATAAACTCTCCATTCTTCATGCCAATAGCAACCATCTCGCCATCTGGACTGTAGGCAGCACATCTTGCAGCATGGCCCAAATTAACTTTATTCAGAAGTTTCTGCAGAATAGAAATGATGATATTAGGTTACAGTGACTCACATTATTTATGATTTGTATTCTTTTGTTTTAGAATTAAAACTGTTCTGACCCGGCTCCCAAACATGGCAAGTCCTTTGCAGTTAACAAAACATTCCTTTTATTAGGAGTCCCAGCAGTCGCTCTCTCACAGTAGGCTACAAAGTCTCTAAGACCTGTGGAAAGTGATGCTCACTCCCTTTCCCCCTGAAATGGCCCAACACACCAGGAGTCTCTCTCTCTCTCTCTCTTCCCACACTTGTAAAGAAAGTCCTGGAAGGTGTGCTTGCTTTCTTCCAGCAGCAGAGACACAGACACACATGCTCAGAAGGTGCTGCAGATTCCAAAAAGAATTCTGATCATTTCCAGATAGGAGTCGGAAGTGCAGGCTATCAATGATGGACCGGCAGGGAGATGAATAGTTGTCTGCCACACCTATTCATCTCTGCCCCCTGCCTTTTATCCCCAGAGCTAGGGTGGGGCTTCTCTAGCTCTTCTGTCCCAAGGACCGGCCCATAGATTTCCACTGCTCTCTTCTCTGCCTTCTGCGCATTCGCGCGTCAGGCACTGGACTCAGCTGTTCCTCCTCTTCCTCATCAGCCACCTCCAGACCTGAGAGCTGTTGACTCTCCATCTGAGGGCTGATGGACAGCCCAGGCTCCGCCTCTGTCCATCTCTGACAGCTCCATTCCCTCTTCCCCCTCTGAGCTCTCAGATTGCCTTGATGCTGGCCCTGATTCCCACACCTCCTCCTCATCTGATTCGGCTGCTGAAGGAGCCTGTGGCTGAGAGGCCACAACAAAAACCTCTCATAGCATTCTCTCTCTCTCTCACACACACACACACAGAGGGAGAAACAGAAGTTAAATGCAAGGAGTTTCAGTTCTTCTACATTTAGCTCAGAGACACAGAGAAGATTTTACCTCTATACTCCCCCCCAATCCTGTCTAGTGGTTTCATAAAGTTCTCAAACATTTATTAGCTTTAGTGATAAATTCAGTCTGGAGTTCAGAGATGCGGCAAATGCACTGATGACACAAAATGATTGAGTCATTGAAAATGCAATTTGCCCAGAATGCAGCTATGAAGGCAAGCCATTTTGCTCCCAGGTTCAAACAGTTGTTGCTTACTGTTTAAGGTACTTGCAATGGTTTACGAAGTGTTTTATAAGGGTACTTTTTCATTGTTACAGTATATTAAATTTTAATTTTAATTTTAGATTTTGTAAATTATCCAGAACCTATTCATGGAATAACATGTAAAGTCTTTCCCCTCTAATCCAATCTAAAATTGGATATAATGAATTTTCATAAAGAGCACATCCAATTTTTTCAATATTGAAAGCATGGTTGACAGAAGAATCAATTTTAATTGACATTTCATTAATATTAATAATGTTCAATTATATGCTTTTAATACACTATTTATAATGTGATTGAAGTATTTTTACATATACTATGTAACTAATCATTATTAGCTGCAATAACAGATATTGAGGAACTATTTTGGATTTATACACTTAATAAATTTCACTACAAATAGAAAAACCTATGAAGTATCATATTGAAGTTGAAATCCTAAGCAAAATTACAGTGAACATATTCTGAGTATGCATACATAAAATTCTTCTGGGAATGTGCTAAGTGTAGCAGCAGCCAAGAATTCTGACAGATTGAAAGTTTATTCTGTATTTCTTACTTTATCAAGCATTTCTTACTTTATCACAAAGGTCCCAGATCCTTGCAGTTCCATCATTACTAGCAGATATGAAGATATCTTTGGATGGATGAGTTGCCAGGCCCCAAATTTCTCCTTCCATGTGGCTATCAATTAGAAGATTAGACGCACCATTTTTTTCTCCAACTTCAAGGATTTCTCCATCTTTGGTCCCCACTAAAATTTTACCCTGTAGACAATTCAAAGGCATGTGGGATTAGAAAAACAACACACAGAGGACTCTTTGTATCTTTGTTCAATATTTATGTTATTCAATTAAAAATGGGGAGAATAGGAAGGAAGAAGCAAAAGAATACAAGGACAGCAGTTTGGAATGGAAATTACTGTGAACTGGATTTTCTAACATAATTTACAAATGTTTGAGTCATAATTTTTTTCCTTAAAAAATATTAAAAATCATACCCCTCATTCTATGACCATGTAACATTAGGTAAATTTATCCTATATAATTCTAATGGTGTTGTATCAGTTTATCCCAAAGATGATGTGAAATCTTTTCCTCAAAAATATTTTCCAGCATTCTCGAGGGAAAGGGAATTACATTGCAATAGATGTTTCTCTTATAAAGGAACATATAATAAAGATGCATAACATAATGGCCAGAGGGTTAAAAGTCTTCTAAAAATTGCTGCCAAATTTTAATATCACTGAAATGGAGAATATTAACTATAGTAAGGTATAATGAAATTACATATATATGTAACTATATAGAAAATTGTCTTGGTCCTGCCTGCTAGTTTTTGGAGTGCTATTTTGCCCTCATTATGCCAGTCAAAAGGTGGGACTAGAAAAAGCTGTGTACCCTGCACAGTATTATTGTGATTAACAAGATTTACTGTACAAGATCTTTTCAGGAGAGAGGCTTTTTTCAGGGGCTATCCCAGCTCTATGGAACATTTTAGCACAAGTTCAAAACGATCACCAACTTGTTATCATTCTAGGAAAGAATATAAAATTACTGTATCTCTTCCACTAGGATTTTGAAGAATAGCTTGTGCAATCTGAGGGCTATTATATATTGTATTCTTTCAGTACTTGTGATGTTAAGATTGTCAGCTTTATGGTTATATCTGGAACATTAAGTTTATATGATTATGTATTTTAAATTTTTTATTGTAAGCTGCCTGGAGATTATGACTGGGATAGCATATGCATTTCGGGAAATAAACAAATAAACCCTAATTAAATGATGGGCTTACTTTTTGTACCAAATTCCCCTGCTCCAGGAGAATGGACACAATAAGAATACATTTTGGGGCCAGTGGTTAACATATGTGGATACTGTAAGATGAATGTTCTTCTCTTGCTATTTTTCTTACATGCAACCATCTGAAGGTGACTGGGCATAAATATTCACTCTGAATTACCAGGTATTCCACCAAGTCTTCACTATATCTGGTATTGAAATGATAATATGACAACACTGGGACAGAAAATTGCAGAGAAGAACCTTCACATTTTATTTGAAATATACTTGCTTGATTGACATTTGTAAGTCTCTTTCTCACATTTCTGCTTGTCTCTATCCACTGTAGCTATTCAGCCTCCTCTCTTTAAGTGACCTGACTGAAATCACCTTTTCAATCCCTTTAGGTTCATTTAACACTCAATATTAACATAAGACTCTGGTAAGGAGAGGAGCAGGCAATACATTTTGTGTGTTTCAAGTACCTTTCCTCGACACACTGAGCGCACACATTCCACAATCTGTCCTGTCTCAAGTTGAAAGGCTCGGCAGCGCTTCATCTCTTGATCCCATAGTTTTACAGCCCCTCCTTCTTTTGTTCTGAAAATAGAAGAAATACGTAAGAAATATTCCATTCTCCTCAAATTTTTATGATCCTGTAATACTTTGACCATATGGTTTTCCTTACATCTAGATGTCTGGTACTAAGTGGTAAATAAGGAATTTACTCTAGGTTTTCCGATGGAAGTAGCAAATACAGATGATCTATGGCGGAAATGCCTGATTGTAAGTAGATAACGTATACAGCATACAGCCCTTGGAAATGATAATTTCAAATAGATGGATGCCAGCATTTTTTTTATATAAAAAATTAAACATAGCCATTTGTGAAAGGAAGCTCTCACTTCTATTCTGGAGGGCATTCAAAACAGTTCTCAGTGTGAAAAAAGAGGATGAGATATCTTCATATTTCTTTCTAATCTCTATATCTTTAATATATACATAAATATATCTATTTTTTCCCCAATCACTTCATTCTGTTCTTCCTATCTTATTTTCATTCCCCCCCTAAATGGTCAGTCTGAATGTTCATTTCAGGTATTTTACTTTTGCTTATCTAAGTTGTTGAACCTGCATCATGTGAGGCTGCCATTTTGGCTACAGAAGCATTGGCTTTTAGACAACTGGATCATAATTAGAATCCAATATAGAACTCCCAAAACATATTCCTTGTCTGTTTTTCTCAGCCCAACTACTGTTTTTTGCAGCCAATACTTGGACTGCTCAGGAAGTGAAGGGTACATATAGTTTTTTCCCCCCAGTCTTTTTTTTTTTAATTTGATTTATATGCCGCCCTTCTCCGGAGACTCAGGGCGGCTTACAGTGCGTTAAGCAATAGCCTTCATACTTTTGTATATTTATACAAGGTCAGTTTATTGCCCCCACAAACTGGGTCCTCAATTTACCTACCTTAGAAAGGATGGAAGGCTGAGTCAACCTTGAGCCTTGGTGAGATTCGAACCTGCAATAATTGCAGGCAGCTGATGTTAATAACAGGGCTTTAGACCACTGTACTATCCAAGGCTCTTAGTCTGCCATAAACCTTCACACTCTTTATTCTTATTTGGACTTCCTTCTGAAAGAGACTTGGCTATATAAGTAACTGCACATAGAAAAGAGTTATAATTCCTTACGGTCTCTCTTTCCCTCCAGTAACTATGAGCCCATCGCGAAGAGTGGTATACATCGTAAAGACTGGGCCAGTGTGAGCTTTTGCCACAAGTCGAATTAGAAAGTGATCTTTCCACACATAAACATCTCCATTGATGGCACCAGTGAAAGTGAGATTATTCTGAAAGAAACCACAATAATTTGCTTTGTAGATGCTATGAATTATTGAGTTTTACTACCTTTTGACATAATATGAATTCTTTGTTTCAGTATCCAGTTTGTAAAATAGAGATGGCTCTGCAGAACTAGCATGATTGCCATCCAAGCTTCTGTATCGAAACAGACATATTCTAGCAATAAAGACTTTGTACTATACCTAGGATGAATACCACCCCCCCCCCAAAAGGATACTGGTTTTGTTAGCATTATTCTGTAAAGAAAATGTTGTATTATCTCTCTTTATGTTCAATTACATTTACTCACCAGTAAACATATTGACAACTAAAATCCTTTCTCATGAAACTGGTTCAATTTTTCTCTGCACAAATCACACAAAACAAGAAGGAAGGGATGAAGACTACTTACTGCTCCAAATGCCACTGAAAGCATGGTTTGCATTTTGGCATCATCCAACGAACCTATCACTCCTTTTTTATACAGCAAAGCACTTCCAGCAAGAGTCCAGAACTTCATGTGTTTTACTCCAACAGAAACAAACTGGGTATCAGAATCTGGACGAAACTCTACAACAAAGATCCTCTCTAGGTGACCTCCTCTGCTTGCAATTTTAGCACCTGTAGAAATCAGAGAAGACATTTTAATGTTTCACAAACTGCAGGTCTGCCATCATTGTAGTCCTTGGGATCTCATTCTTACAGTGCATATGGCTATTGGGGGAAATTTGACTTTAAAAATGGTCCTGCCAATAACTACTTGCCATCCCAGTTACAGTGGTTCTACATTCATTCCAGCTTCAAAAGAGTCATCTTTTCAAAACCAACTGCTGAGACGTAAGTGAGAAAGGCTTTCCATTCCTATTATAGCAGTGGTGAAACCTAAAATTTGTTACTACCGGTTCTGTGGGTGTGGCTTGGGGGGGGTAATGTGACTGGATGGCCGTGGCCTTTTTTTTTTTTACTTTTAAAACCATTTTTTCTACAACCTCTTCAGCGAGGAGGTTGAAAAAAAATGCTTTCAAAAGGCTCTGACAATCCCAGCTGAATTGCCTGATCAGCAGGCAACTCAGCTGGGATTGTCAGAGC
>WNWU01000018.1:17770725-17820987 GCA_012654045.1 Ptyas mucosa | reverse complement strand
AAAAAAAAGCCTCTGATGATTGTGCAGCTCAGCTGGGCATGGCGGGGGAGGGATTTTTGCTTCCGGTTCTCTGAACCACCCGCCTCCATCGCTACCGGATCAGGCGATCCAGTCCAAACTGGGAGCATTTCACCCGTCTTATAGGCAGGTGACAAGTGCTTGAAAATACTGCTCAGTTGGAGTCTTCCTTCCCTTCCCCATCATGTCATTACCACACACATTGGCAGATGAAGAAGATTCTAGAAATTTAAAACTTTTTTTTTTTGCCTTTTAGCTAAATCAAATGTAGTGTATATACTGTAGTATTTTTCTTTAAAATACTTTACATTGTTATAAGAAGTTTCAAAAACATTGTTATTCTGAAAAGTGCATGGATAAATAAATTTCCTGGGCAACTAAATGGGAAAGAATACTTGTGGGATTGTGGCATCAAGGGCCTTTTATATGACCCAGCACAACTCTTATATTCTTATCTCTTTGTGATATTTCAGAAAATGTGCATAGTGATTTTATTCTTTGATATTCAATCTTCTATACTACATTAATTTTTTAAAATATTCTGTGGGACATGGTTGTATTCTCATTGTTGTTATGACATCCTCCTCACAGATAATTGATGATCCAAAATACTATCAATAAAGTAAAAATATATCTAGCTAGATATATATATCAATACAATGCATTTAATCCTTAATTGACATTAGGTAGTAATAAGATAGAGGGGAAAGTACAAAAACAGAAATAAAATATTTTTTTTTACAAATGAAAACCAAACAATTATGCTATCATGTATTTAATGTGCAATTTGGATATAAAATTAATAAGAATGAAGATTGGAAACATACCTTCATGCCATCTCCATACTGTGATTGTATGCTCTGGATCAACTCCTAGAGACACCAGAAGTTTGCCAGTTGCACTGAAGTTAACATAGTTCACTCCTTTAGAATGGAAGCAACGCAGCATAGAAAGAGTCTGCTTAGTCATTGCATCCCATATGTGAATAGACGGTGTAGTACCTGATCGTTTTTAATCAGGGGGAATTAAGAAAACATTATTTAAGTTTATAACTCTTCCAATGAAAGTACATCTTCTTAAAATAAGGCAATTATGCAGTACTGTCAGGCCCCCAAATCAAGAAAGACAGGTGATGATTCTTCCAAGTAGGTTTCTTTATTGTACCATATCCCAAAGTTGCTTTTCAAAAGGCAACTGGACTTCCTTTGTTTTTCCTTGAAGATGTTTTGCTTCTCATCCAAGAAGTTTCTTCAGTTCTGACTGAATGGTGGTGAATTGAAGTATTTATATTCCTTGCAGTCATCTCATTGTTAGCACTCTCTCTGAGAGTTGCTGAGGCCACTTGGAAGTTTATCTGTGTCCTCAAGGTCACCTGAATTGTGCAAATGGGTGTGGAACTTTCTTTGAACTGTTGAACAGACTGTGTTGTAAACATGAGACAGGTGGAATCATATCTGTCCTTTCAGTAGTTCCAAGAAGGTTCCACACTTATTTAAGAATCTCCATAGACATTTATTGTTCCATACTTATAGACAAAATCCTCACAAACTGAAGCATCCTATTATCTACATCAAACATATATTTTGAGGGTATTGTGGAGGAGCTATCTTCACCTTCTTTCTCTCAGACAAACTATCTGAACTGAGTTGCCTCTTACGCCTCTGGAATGCATCAGCCCTCTTGGGAATCTGGCCCACTAAATTCCAGAAACAGAAATATATACAAAACAACAAAGGTACCCCAGAACTGTAACAATAACATGGGACCTAAGGTTGGACAGAGTTATTAGATTCCATGAAATGATAAACTCTAAGATAAAATGAAATATTTATGGAAAAATATACAAAGAAAGAGTTGATTTGTTGATGTTCACCTTGTATCTCTAAGTGACACAGATACAACAAATGAGCATGAGAATGGTAACAGTATTGACAAGAACTCAGAAAGGAGAAATCCTTACCTGGAAATTCTGCCATATTACCTGCATGATGAGGGTAATGACAAATATGGAAGCATCAGGGAAAAACAATAGCTGAAATAAGTTTAGGTTTCTAATGCTGAAGTTCTCAACATCAGTACCAGAAAAAAACATTGAAGTTAAAAAAAAAACAATAGCAACAACATGAGTATGGATATAAAAAACAAGCAAAAATATTGTTGAATTATGTGTCTAATATAATGCTTGTTAGAGAAAAAAAAGCCAAGGTTTGTTCTGATGTTGTATCCTATTATGCAAATAAGAAGTCCAATGGTGATACATATGGAAGAGTTTACTGCTTCTATCTGCTCAAGAATTAAAGACAGGGATGGTTCTTCCCACTACCTCTTTTCTTAGCAATCAATTCCATTATTTTACTTAATCGCAATAAGAGAAAACATTGGCGCTCCTCTTAATGGTGGTCATTCCAACCAGGGTTCCTATTTAACCGAAATGTATCCTACATTGTAAGAGTTTAATGAGGACAACTATTTGAGAAAGCTCTAGCACAGGAGACCTTATTAAGAGCTACCCAGAGTTTCAGATACACATGATCACAAAGCCTTTCCTGAATAATAGCTTAGAAACAGAGCCGACTTCTTAATATTGACTTCTTAACATTTATACCCATATTAATTACCACCCCTCAAATTAGTTAACAATTTTAGCAAAATTGCTTTCTGAAACATTAGAAAAAGGCTATATTTCAATGTAGATGCTTTTGCTTTATGTAATTTTCTTATATTGATTTATAATAACTTTGTACTTCATTTGTTTCTTGCAGAAGAAGATGTTCCATTGCCCAGTTTCACATTCCAACATGCAAACAGAAAATCTGTGCAATTATTTAAAATCTTTTAGTTTAAACTGACTATGGACCTACCAATCTGGCTGGTGGCCACAATATTTTTATATTTTGGGTGTTGGTTGACTGTTAGGCAGAGGATGTCATCTGTATGTTCCAGGTAGAAACTTTGACTTCCTGTGCAGTTCAAAATAAAAAAGGGATTCATCTTTAAATATCCAATAAACAGAAACTATAAAAGCAGTACATTTTCAGATCAGTTTCAGAAAACCAATTTATCTAAGAGTAGTAATAGTAAATCCCATTTATACAAAGTAGCTGAAATGTAATGTAAAGTAAAGACAGTATTAGATTCTTAAAATAAAAAAACTGCTTAAGGTTTTGCTAATTATTTGCTCATGCCAGACTCCAATATACATCCATTATTTCCTTAACAATTCAGTTCCAAAGCGAGAGTGTGCTATATATTCATGAGGATTTCAGGCAAATAACCACCAATGACTTCATAGATATTGTCACTGAGATGTGACAGTACTAAACCACAATGGATCAATATCATCCATGATAGCAGATGAAAAGGAACATATACCGATAGTCCTCAAATTACAGTCACAATTGGAACCAGAATTTCCATTACTAAGCAAGGCAGATATTAAGTGAGTCATGCCTAATTTTATGACCTGTTTTTTGCCAATGTTGTTAAACAAAATTGTTAAGTGAATCATACGGTCATTAAATGAATTTGGTTTCCTCCATTGACTTTGCTTGTCAGAAGCTGGTTGGGAAGGTAGCAAATGACTATTATATGACTCTGGGACATTGTCAAGTCCCCCAGTTTTAATCACTTGACTGTGAGGATGCTGTGACAGACTTAAGTGTGAGGATTCATTGTAGGACACCATTTTCAGTATTGTTGTACCTTTGAATCAGGGGTGGGTTCTAAAATTTTTTACTACCGGTTCTGTGAGCATGGCTTATTTTGTGGGCGTGGTTTGATGGTCACGTGATGGTGGGTGTAGCTTGATGGTCATGTGACTGGATAGGCGTGGCCAGCTCAATGTCACTCACGTCAAGGGGAGTCATGGTTTTTTGACCATGCCCCTTGTTCCTTTCTCTCAGGCCCAGTTTTGACTCAGTTGGCCTGAGAGAAACATCTCTAGCAGATCTGGCTTTCAGCCATTATCTGTTCGATTATCTCAGAGTCACTGTGAGTTTTTTGACCAAACAATTCTTTAGGATTTAGCAAAGGTACAGGTCTACCAGGCTTTTAACTGCTTGCAGAGCTATACAAGTCTACCCATTTGTTTTTGGAGCATTCTGGTCTACCTATTTGTTTTTGGAGCGCACCGGTCTACTCATTTGTTTTTGGAGTGCATTGGTCTACCACCACACTGCCTTTTACCACTGATCAGCTGTAGGGTGGCCCTTTGAAGCCCCGCGGCAAGAGTTTAAACAGTTTTTTGCCGCTCTGCCACCACTGAGAGCATCGGAAACCTCTTTCAGGCAGCATGGCTTCAATTGCCAATCTACCACCACCAAGCGGTTTACAAGGGGCGGATCAGTTCTAGCCGATCAGTTGGGAGGCTTCTTGGCTTCTCAATTTAAAACTACGGTGTCTTGGGGTTTTTTTCTCTTCTTTGTCAAGTGAGCCCTGATTTTTTCCTTCTAGCCAATCAGCTGGGACTTGGGAGGCAGTGAATAGATTGGGGGCAGGGCCAGGCAGAGGTGGTATTTACCGGTTCTCCGAGCTACTCAAAATTTCCACTACTGGTTCACAAGAACTGGGGAGAACCGGTAGCAACCCACCACTGCTTTGAATGGTCCCTAAATGAAAGGTTGTAAGTTGAGAACTGCCTGTATCTCTCTTGATTTTTATTCTGATCCCATAATTGATGCTTGGTGCATGCAGGCCATTCTGTTTGCTTCCATTACAAATATATACCTAATACTGAAGAAAACAGTGAAGACTATTCTTACAAATGCTTTACATATCCAAAGGAATAAACACAGTGCTTTCATTTTGAACATCTTGGCATCTAGTACCTAACCTGCTTGTTTTTCCAACCAAGACAACTGGCAGTTTTTAAAATTTTAATTACCTGTTGAGAGATTTTGAACTATGCATGCTGCTGCAGTGTGGAAAATAATATCAGCACCATCATTGAGGTAATGAAGGTTATTGCGGCAATCAAATCCACGGTATCCAAAGACATGATCTAAACACAGTTCCTGGAAATAAAAGGAAGGAAGGAAGGAAGGAAGGAAGGAAGGAAGGAAGGAAGGAAGGAAGGAAGGAAGGAAGGTTGTAGACACATTTAAGTGTACTCATTTTTGCAGATGAAGCAAGCCATTGCTTAATAAAAAAAGTTAAATTCTAAACAGTTTTGATGCTGTGTGTGTGTGTGTGTGTGTGTGTAGAATGTGAACATGGTAATTTGAATCAATGAACAAAGAAAGGCAAAGGCTATACTTAAAAATCCAACTTAAAGATATCAAGTTTCAAAGCATTAATTTCAAATATTCTCTTATGAAACATATTTATATCACAATACAGGTAGTAGAGTATCAGAAAATATGGATAGCTTTGATGACAATACTACATTAATTTATTACAGAATTTACCCTTCTGAAAATAAATTGTTCCTTGGTTGTATCATTCTGGTTACTTCTTATATACTTATATTTATATAATTTACCTATATTTACTTTTACAGTATATACCAACATTTAATCCCAAATACCAGATATGGGAGTCAATTTAATTCCATGTACCAGGCAACACAATTAACAGGCTGTGCCAATTAACAGATTTGGGTAGCTTGTTAACACACCAACATGCATTAAAATTGATAAAGTTTTTAAAACTATAAAATTGGTAAAGATTGGAGCAATAAGCATCAAATGAATTATTTGTAAAAATAATAAAGCAGGATATAAATAAATAAATGAATTAAAAATAAACCCATATTAGGAGTATTAAAATATCAAAGTATTAAACTGACCTCAACCACTTTCTTTTTTTTGTTGATATTATTCTTTTGCAGTTTCTCGGGTTGAGGAGCAGCTCTGCTGACTGGTGGCCTGAAAAAAAGCGTAACAAAACAATGGATGTGAATGTGAATGGAAAGAAATGCCTTTTATGGGCCATTCCTTATTTCTGAGTTGCTCTACCCATCCTTGAATCTGCTGGAAAATGTTCCAACATGAAATATGTTCCTAGCATGTCCCCACTGTGGTCTCCCATCCTGCCTTAACTGATTCTTGTTCCTGTTATTGTAGTTAACTGACTTCCCTCCAGGAAATGAGAAATGTAAGATGACTTCAGAAGGTGTTAGCATAATTAGGAAAACACTATTTTAATTTTAGGGCTGCTAAGGATGATTTAAATCTGTTTTACTCATAGGTTGAGAATGAGATGATGTCACGGGGACACAAGAAAAAAAGAATAGTAACACTGCAGGCTTGTGGTCGGTGTTAAATGTAAATATGAATAACTCCTAAATAGTAACTGGAGAATATTAAAAAGGTACATCCTTGGTGGTATGAGCATTTGTGCCTGTATTGTTGTTGTCAAACATTTAGCATAGAATAACAGAATCACTGAATCTGAAATAAATGTTCAAGCTATTCCAAATATTCAAAAACAGATCATGCCAGAAAAATCTTATTTCATTCTTTTACAATGTGACAAAATTAGTGGACCAGAGAAATGCTATGGATATAATTTACTTGGACTTCAGTAGGGCATTTGATAAAGTAGACTACAACCTAGTGTTTTATCAGATAGAAACAAATTTTGCTTAAAAACAGGTTTCTCCATGGATTTAGTCCTACATTTTACATTGCTGCTATCATTTTATTTTGAAATTAAAGCCATGAAAGTACTGATTAAGGATGGCAGATCATGTCTTCTGTAGTCCACACTCCAACCACCAGTGTGCTACTGCAATATTAAAGAGCATGAGCTTCATATCACCCCAACAGTGGCTGAATGATGTCAGAAGACATTAGAAGTCTGACCTAGGCTACTTAGAAGCAAGAGCCTTTTATTTCGGAGTGAATTTAATATTCAGTTCAACAAAGACACCATTTTTTTCCTGACTCTGCTTGTCAGAAGGTGGTGGAGAAGGTTACTAATGGTGATCACATGACCTTGGGACAGTGCAACAGTCATAAATACATGCCAGTTGCCAAGTGCCCGAATTTTGATCATGTGATTATGGGGATGCTGAAACAGAAGTTAGTGTGAAAATCAGTCATAAGTTACTTTTTTTAATATCATAGTTACTTCAGTCAGTGAATGAATGATTGTAAATCGAAGACTATCTGTATATTAGTTAAACAGGTTATTGCAAATAGTATAACCCATATCAAAACTGCAAAAAGCTGGACAAGTTATGAATTCTCCTGTACCCCTTTGCTGACACTTTGAGTTGTCCAGATTTTTGCATCTGAGATCTGGCAGCCTTCATATGCTTGGCTAGGTAAAATTCATAGTTTATGACTACAGCCTCTAGAGATAACATTTTAAAAAAATAATAAATGTGTATAGAGAAGCTAGTTTTGAAAACCCAAAACTAATGTAAACCTCAATTGTAAATAGGACAGGTAATATTTTTATGTTAGTTAATTACTAAAAGTGCAATAATAGTATACGAAAAATAATAGCAAACCAAACAATTACAACTCGGGCAAGATAAACATATTCACTTTAAGCATTAGCAAAATACTTCAACACTGAAAGAATTACCTTGATCCCCTTGTAAGCAGCAAATAAAGCCAAGTAAGAAACTTAGTATAGTTCAGAAAAACAGAACGAGACCATTTGAGCAATTCATGCACAAGCTTCTTTTGAACTGACTGTTCATTCCTTGTAACACACAGCCATACTGTTGAAGCATGCCAGCAAAAACTAAAACAAAAATTAAAAGAATGCACCAATCCATAAACTCAGAAAGGTCATACCCTGACATCTTGGGGCAAAGTCTGCACTAAGGATCCAATAGGGCAGGGAGAAGGAAAAAGAAAAAGGAAAGGAAAGGAAAAGGAAAAGAAAGGAAGCTTCATCAATGCTTCCCACATATTTCTAGTATATTGCATAAATAATAAAGTTTATAGAAATGATTCCAAATATATCAAAGTTTGCTTTCTTTTCTAAAATCATTTCACATATTAGAGGGAAACCTAAACAGGCAGTAGGCAAGGTAATGAAGCAAATCATAACTCGTGGAGAATATATGAAACAAGCATTTTCAAACATACATTTGCCACAACTATTTTTGAGAAATTCAGGAGAAAGCTTAAGACATTATGGCTGGATGTTAAATAAGGAATGGAAGAAATGATCTTTCAGGAATGTAAAATTCAATGCAATGGAACAGAACAGGAATATTTTTCCAATGTATTGCTTCAGGTGATGTCTATGAAGGTGTTTTTTCAAGCGAATAGTAGAAGAAAGCACATCATATATGGGCTCTACTGTCCATTACCTTGCATTGTTTTAAGAAATCAGTTTCATAAAACAAAGAAAATGGTGATTTATGCTGAATCCCAAAACTACCAATTCCTCATAAAATGTCATACATTGAGCAAGAGTGCTTATTCAATAAGCCTTATTGTTCGTAAAGGCTATGTTTATATTATGGTTTCATTCATAATTCCAAATGAATAAAAAAAATATTACAAGCACTTATGGCAGGGCTGTCAGACTCGTGGCCTATGGGCTGGATGCATCCCGCGCTGGCCACGCCCATGCACAGTTTAGCGAAGGGGGAAAAAGTTGTGATACGTCACGTGATGCCGCCATGAAGCCACAAGTTTGACACCCCTGATTTATGGTTTACTGAATAAAATTCCCAGGATTATTTTTCCTTTGACCAGAAAATTGTCCTGTGTGAAAAGTGACTGAAGTCTTATACAAGTTACTCAGACTTATGTCTGAATAAATATGTATAGGACACTGCTGTTAACTTATTAATAGCATCAAGAAAGTCATTTTTAACTGTCATGGTGTACTGCCTTTCCGCATTCAATGCCTTTCAGATGGTTCACACTATGTCTTTCATCCCAAAGGGATTATCCAGGATCTTTGTCTTCAACTATAATTTTCTTCCTTCATTGATATCAGGCTCACTAACAGTACAAAATGTTAGTATACTCTAAGCTATTGTTCTGATATAATTCTTCTGACTTTATTCTTTTTTATTCCCCCGTCTTCTATTATTTTCCCCCATACATTTGTTTTCTGTGTGCAGTTAAATTTCATATGTTCCAGTGGCTTTATAATTATTGTCCTCATGCAAATTTTATCCTACCCACTTCTTATCTCAAGTAGGGGGAAAGGAAAATGGTTTACAAGAAATATGTAAATGTTAGAAGGCTTCCGTGCACATTTACACAAGTGTGTCTGAAATTATGAAAAACCAAATTTATGTTTAAAAATAAACTTCATTTTCACAGCTAACCATGGGGAATGCAGTCAGCAGACTCCATAGTTACAGTTTCTGTCACAATCTGGCTCATATTTCTTTTATCTTCATTTTGTAAAATCCACCAACTGTCTATGCTTCTAAATGCTAAACAAATAATATTCCTTTACTACCATAAAATGTCAGGTCCATTTGTCTGTTTAATTCCAATATTTTCAAAAACATTTTCACCAAAATTTAATCTTTCAAAATTAGTCTGCACTTTACAAGAAGTGCTCAAGTGATTGCCTCACGTTAACAACCACAATCTCTGCTCCCTTTGTTACGATTGTTAAATTAAGCAAGGGGTGTCTCAGGGATTGGGGAGGGCTCTGGGAGGCCTGCTCAGCACTGGGCCTTCACTGTAGCATCTCTCTAGCTTACTACACATGACCTCCCCTGGGCCTCCTAGGGCTTTTCCCACCCTGTGCTTTGCTCCCCACCCCATCAGTTCACTTATGTTTTTCGAGATCGCCTTTGGGAAACAGAAGTGGATGATCTGCCATGCATGCTTCTTATACAGAGGCTGTTTTGTGCCATCTTTCAAAATGGCAGCTACTTCTCAGAGGGCACCATGCATCTGGATCAGCTGCTTTTCTTTCCCAAAGAACAAAAGAGTACATCAGAAAATAATTTAATAATCAATATTATAGCAGATTTTTTTCTCACTCAGATATGGTTTATACTTACTTGACAATTCCCTGCCTCCAAAGGAAAGCAAGTTAAAACATAATAGAATTATTAATGTTTCCTTTCAGTAACGCATAAAAATGTTGGAATGTAATGTTAATGTTATTCAAAGAAAAATGAAAGCATAAAAATATTACAAATGGGATACAATGCTTTGCTTAAGCACTTCAAAAGAAAGGACATTATTGGCATAATCTTTATACTATAGCACCACTTAGTGTAAGTTAAGTCATCAATGAGAAGAACTAACTAGCTGTCTAGGCTAACTAGCTGTCCCTTGATTCAACAAAGGATTGAATCAAAGCACTACACCAGTTGCTTCAGATTTAGTTTCTTACACTCCCCTCTTCCTTTCACTGTTTTTTGGAATCAGATTATGTTCCTGACCTTGAACCCTGTTGCTATGGAAACTACCTGGAGTCTGATTTAACTATATACCTGACTTTGGTTCTCCTGACTTTTTTTTATTGCTCTCTATCTGAACAGCATTCTGATTTTTACTTGTCTCTTGTCCTTCCAAATGACACTTTGGAAGTCCTACAAGGTCACGAGATGAGACAATCAATAGCCAATGATCATGAGATCACAATGAAACTTTAATTGTAATATTTCAGATCATAGCTCTGAAAACACAAGCACATGCACTCTTCATATAAAGCTCCTATTGTATCAATGCTTGCTGTTAACAACATCACTTGAAATCATCAATATAACGCTTTCCAGCTACAGCATTAAGCACAAATATCAGGAATGTCACTGTTTTCTGATTTGCTGCTCACACTGGCTACCTGTGTGATGATGATTTGTTATGTTCAGCTTATATTCATTTTTATTTGAACAACATTTCTGCCTCCCTATGCCTAGCATGTAGAATAGGGGTGTCAAACTCATGGCATCACAGTGGTGTCACATGACATATGACTTTTTTCCTTCGCTAAACTGGGCGTGGCCAGAGTGTGATGCATCTGACCCGCAGGCCGTGGGTTTGACAACCCTGATATAGAAGCAGAATGGTAAAAAAAAACCTTAGCATACACACTGCTCCAGCTGAGCCAGGATCACTATAGTTCCACTCAGCTGTAAAGATGAGAGTTCTCAGGATTAACACTGCAGTGATACAAATTATAAGAGAACTTTATTCCATTAATTTCTTTCAAATACTATGTGTACAAAATACCACTCAAAATGATATAGGATCTTCTTTAAGCTATTTCATTCTCTATATGCTAGAGATAATAATTTATGAATAAACATCACAGGAGAAGCCAACCTGGACCATATTACAAGCCTACCTATTTCTGCAATTTTTTTTCTTAAAGTAGCAAACCAAATTTCTTTGGAAATTCCACAAAGGAGGACATATATTTAACAATGAGTTCCTGGTTGTTTCCCTAGCAACTAAAATTCAGATGGATGCTTGCTACTGTATCTGATTTTGGAGGAAATATACTTCCTAACCATTGTAACTATATGATTAATCTTGTTTAAAATAATCCATCCTGGTGGCCATCATTCAATTTAACAGGAAATAAAAAGATATAATGAAATTAATGTATGCTGATATTACCCTGTTTCCCCCGAAAATAAGACCCAACCAGAAAGTAAGTCCTGGCATGATTTTTCAGGGTGCTCATAATATAAGCCCTACCCCCAAAATAAACCCCAATTAAGATTGTCAGCCAGATGGGTGCATTTCAGTGGTGGGTTGCCCCGGTTCAGACCGGTTTGCAAGAACCGGTAATAAAACCAGTGGGAGGCTCTGCCCATTGATCCGATGTAATTAGTGAGCAAAGCAAGCGTGCGCACATGGCCCTGTTGTGAACTGGTAGTAAAGGTAAGTAGAACCCATCTCTGGTGCATTTAGTACCATATTTCCCCCAAAATAAGACCTAACCAGAAAATAAGCCCTAATGTGTCTTTTGGAGCAAAAATTAATATAAGACCTGGTCTTCTTTTCGGGGAAACACGGTAGGTATAGTTTAATTTTTTAAAAAATGTTTATCCATTATGCTTCAAATTAAACACAAACAAACAGAAAGGCAGATTAATTCAAACTACCATCAGAGCTGAAGAGGATTGTTGTTTTCGGAGTGAGGGTATGTACCATGACTTCATAAATTCATCAAACATGTTTCAAGAGATGTTGGTACAGATTTCACATTGGACTATTCTATCACAAAGAGAAGACAAGAGGAAGAATGCCTGCAGAAGAAGGCATATTCACCAGTTGGGTCTATAACAATTCACCATAGCCAGCTTACCATTATCAACTTGCCACAGCCAACTTGCCGTGGCCAATTCCTCCTGGGACAATTCACTGTGAGACAAGAGTTTCACTCTTATCAAAGAAATGGTGGAATAGAATCATTAAAGAAAGGATGCAAAAGGAGGGACAGAATGAAATATGAATGACAAAAATTAAAATATTTTATTTATTTTAAATAATTAAAATGAATCATTAAATTCTCCCATGGCAAGTTGGCCGTGGCAAATTGGCCCATGGCAAGTTGGCTGTTCCGAGTTGGCCGTGGTGAGTCGGCCATGGCGAGTTGGCCGCAGCGAGTTGTCTGTGGCAAGTTGTCCCATTCCACACCAGATACAGTCCTTGGTACCCATCAGCTCCGTGTTCTACTTGTTTTAGAGACTTTTCTAATTAAAAATAATAAATTAATAGAAAATTTGAAAGCTGCAGACCTAAACGATACTCTGTAGTATCATATTTATTTGCAGGAATGTTTTTGTAGGAATTATCGCATGTTTATTTGCAGAAATGCATTTGCAGGAATGATTGACTGCCTACTTGGAACTAGCTTATATTTATTAAATCACTGTTCAGCAATTGATTATGTCTAATATGGCAGCCATTTTGTGAATAGGCAGGTCTCTTATGGCAGTTACTCTGGAAATGTGCTTATCACATGCTCCCAAAATTCCAAACCTATTGTCAGCCAAAAATGTTGCCTAATTGTGTTTGTCATAATTTTCAAACAGTGTGGTCTGACCAGTGCAGTATTGAGTGAAACAATCACTTCCCCCGAATGTTCCAAATTGTGTTATATCCAGAAAAGAAAGGAGTTGCGAAAATCTGTAACTGAGCTTGAGATGGCATCTCTCAGATACTGTATGGGGATGTAGATTCAGGGTTTGCGATCAGTGAATACAGTATATAGTGTATGACTGCCATGAGGGCCTGATAAATTATTATGAGTGCAAGATGGGAAGCTCATATCTCCTTATAATCTCCTAGGGGAGTGACTTTATTAGACAAGGACAAAACATGAAATAACATTCTAATCAAGTCATCTAAATAGAACTAAACCCCAAATTCTATCATCCTAATTACTGTGGACTGAGATTATTTTTCTTCTATACTAACATTTAAAATATTTTTAGGAAGATTTTAAAGAAAAGAAACATTTTTAATGGAGAAGATGCTTTCTGAATTCATCTACGAAATATGTTATTTACTTAATAGCTATTATCTAACATATGAATATGTCTTGCTTTTCCAGATGACAAAACAAAATGTTTGCATGTTATTTAAATATGATTCTACTGTAAACTCTTCAGATTCTCCATATTGACCCAAGTTACAAAACTGCAATTAAATTAATGCTTCAATAAAAGTATAATGGTTTTGAAAATCAATTTGATCAAGCAAACTGTTCATCTGTCTTGTCTCTTGATTTGACTTGTTTGCCACACATTTGTTTATCCTTTCACAAATATCTAAGCATCTACCAACTGTCCTTTAGAGATTTTGTCGTCTTCCTGTTATGAGAAATATCCTCAGTGCTCTCAATATCTATACACTGAATGATGAGACTGAAAGGTCTTCCTCTGCCTGGTGTTTATTCCACATGTCAAAGCTAGTGTATATTCAATGCATATAAAAATGAAGTTAAACAGACAAAAGACAGACATTCTGTGACCTGCAGCTTGATGCATCTTACTCTTTCTAGCAATAGAATGGGGAAAGTTCATATAACATGGATTCTTTTGGGGGACACGGCAGGAAAAGGGTATGCCCAAAGTTTGTACCTACAGTAGATTAAAATTCCTTTCTAGAAAGCAACAACTGAGCAGGCCCATATTGCTGCACTGTAAATCAGGGTATTCACAGAGGAAAATAGCTGGTCAAATATTTGTTTTGGAGTGGAATTCTCTCTGCAGTGCAGATTCATTTCAAAAAGGGTAGACAATGTGAATATCTACAAAGTAGATTAGTCTGGAAACATGGAAAAAATAAGTTCTCCCATGAAAGCATCTTCTGCCTATAGAATTCATATGCAAATGAAATAAGTCTGCACAGTTCAGTCCATCCACAGCATTTGAGCTGTGAGGCAAAGATATAAAGCAGGAGCCACTCTGAGAGATCAGCCAATAAATTAGGGGTTAGGATCAGAAACAACAGAAAAGATATCAAAAAGTGGGATAGCCCTCTTAACTTCAGACAGCATTAACAGGGTTATAATAATGTAAGGCGTTGTATAATTTCTGATGATAACGTAATTATTGTGCATTTTATAAGTGAATCAAATACAGAGAATCTGGGCTGCTCCTGAAATGAAACAGGAAGATTTAGGAGCTGGCAATGGAAATACACTAATGCACTTGTGTGCTTCTCAAAATGCCTGGCTTCCTAGCACAATTGGTTAGAGGCAAAACCATGTTGCCATAGCACTGAGAGTAGAGTTACATATATTCTGAGAGGTACAGATTTACGGCACACTTGCCAAAAAATAAAAATTCACTGCAGTCATGCTGTTAGGGAGATGGAAGAAAAAGACTTGTATTTTGCTTATAAATTCAACATTCTGTTTAAAGGTCCTTATTATATTAACTATGATACAAATCACTAATCCATTCAGTCATGCAGATCAAACAAACAGATGCTGCAAGCATAGCATATAATTCAAGTGTTAGTAAAAGACAAAATGCAGGCATCTGCAATGTTCACATTTTAATAATATGAAACAGCTATAGACACCAGAAACATTATCACCATTCTAGCGTTCTTGGGTTAAAGGAACTGAAGTTCAGTGCAAAACACTGCTTCTCATCCAAGACCCAAATCATTCAAATTTGCCAAATATAAGATTATATGGCTTACAATTGTCCTGAACTCTCTGGGACAGTCCCACCACTGATCAAATTACCCCACAGTGTGGGAACACTTTTCTTAGGACTCCCACACCACAAGATTGTTCCTGTGGCTCCTTTGATAAGTGCCCTGTTCCTAAATTACATGGAAAAGCAAGGGGAAGAGAACCAATAAGAACAAAAAAGAAAAAGGAAAAGAAAGGAGAAACAGAAAATATAGAGAATGGAGATGCGGGCCAAAGAAAGAGGGAGAGGAAAAACAACAACAAAGATGGGGAAAGGAGAGAAAAACAGCTGTTAATTATCTTAAATAAATGTACATCATTTAACAGCTTACAAGACTTTCAATCTGTGCTTAGATGCAGCCTGACAATACGTGTGTCATATGTATGTAATAAGGGATATAAGGAATTTTTATTGTAGGAGGACATCCTGAACAGAAAAAAGTATGAAACATTTGGATACATATTGACAAAGAAATAAGAAACCATCCAACTACACAGTGGCTTATAAGATGTGGGAACCAGACTGGAGAAAGCTGGAGTACTAGTCACAGTGCTGTATCTGAATGAGAAAATTATGAGTACAAATTTCTGCTGAACTATTATGCTTATTGAACTTTTGCCCCAGTTACAATCATTTTAGGATACACCACTTGCTTGATGTATCTTTTGAAAAAAAACATTTTCATAATTCAGCTAGCATTCAGATTGTTGGGCCTACTTGATATCTCCTTTACTTCAATCTTTCCAATTTATAATTGGACTTTACTTCTAGAGGAGGTAAAGTTGAAATACATTTATGCCATAAGCAACAATGGTATTGTGTGGAATTAATCTGTAATCTCAGTTGGGGCACACAACAACACATCATGCAAATATGTTTAAATCAGCATGTACAGCCTGTAATAAAGTCTCAGAAATGTGTTGTTCCATGCGAAGTGTAAATGTTTGTGCACACATCTCCTACAACTTAGAGAGCACAAAACATCAAAATTCAGAATTAAGCAATTCAAATACATTTGCAATAAAAACTCAATCCATAAAAATGTCTTTTTACTTGATACTGGGATGAATGACTATTTTGCAAAAACAATCACGGAGAAGACAAAGATCTATAAAGTATCCAGAATACAGAAAACTACAACTTCAAAATTCTGGAACTAAATATCCACAGATTAGCTGTTTACATTTGACTATAAAATGACTTTGTACCCTTGCAAGGAGCTGACCGCATTTAACACTTTTGCCTTGGATGTTAATAAAATTTTGACTGGACAAAGACTTTTAGTATTTTTGACCTGAGCAAAAAACAAACAATAGTGAAGAAATTCTTCCAACAGCAGCCATATCAAATTGAATAAATTCAATTTGATTAAATATTTACCTTTGGCTTATTTTAATCATTGTTTCTTGAGCGAGCATACATGAAATAGTCTCTGTTTGCATATACCAGAAGTAAAATGGCTTGTTTTCTTTGCCTTGCCTTGTCTGCCTTGACAAACAATTATTGTGAAATTATGTTTATCAGGTAACAAAGAATCAAAAGAAATTGAAGAATAAATTGCTGTATTTTAATGCATTGGTAGCACCAGGTCGCCATTATTTTAGGCTGGAATGCAGATTTGGAGTTATGAGAGCATGAAATGAGCACTCTTGGTAACTCTTTGCCATAGTGAGTATGGCCAATCACTAAACATTTATCAGAAGGAAAACACGTCTATTAGCCATATTATACAAATACCATAAAAAGTAGCAACAGTAAACAAAAAAATTAAAAACATGAGCTAAGAAAAGAAAATATCACTAAATTTATGTAAAAATTCATCATAATTCTCTATGACTTTTGATTCTTACAAAGCATCCTTGCTTCTACATGTTTAGTAGAAGAAAGCCAGTTGTTGTAGTGGCTGCGTTGGTGGGCAGAAATCAGACGATTGTGCATTCTAGGTTTCCCTTAAGCCTGGATGGCTTTGGACTAATCCCTTTTTCAGCCCAATCCACTTTACAAGATTGTTATTGTGGGGGAAATGGGAGATGGAAGTATGCTGCCTTGGGTTGATTAAAAATAAGATGTGATAAAGATCTAGTAATAAATAAATGTCCGTGTGTTGCTTTATACTTCATACTTTTTTCTTTTGTTCTTTAAAATTTTCACCTCTCTTTTGTTGAGGATCTCTTCAACTCCACCCCACGATGATTTTCTCTCTCTTCCTTTTCCTCCCAACCCATTTACTCTTCCTTCATATGTTTCTTTTATAATTTGATCTCTAGTCATTCTCCCTATGTGACAGACCACAAGTCAATATACTTATTTTGTACCTGTCACTCATTTTTGTATTCAAGTCACCTTCATTCCACTCCCATTCTTCACTGTTCACCATATCGCTCCTTGATGTACCACACACACTTAGAATATAGAATCGCAGTGCTGGAAGAGACCTCAGAGATCCAACCTCCTGCTCAAAGCAGGAGACCTTATACCATTTTGATCAAATTGTTCTCCAAGTCTATCTTTGAAAACCTCCAGTAATGGAGCACCTACAACTCTGAGTAGCAAACTATTCCATAGATTAATTGTTCTGTCAAATATTTCTCTTTCTAGGTTGAATCTCTCTTTAACAAGTTTCCACCCATTACTTCTTGCCCTGCCCCCCTGGTGTTTTGAAGAATAAGTCAATCCCCTTTTCTTAAACTATCTATTTCTATGTGTTTATGTTTCTCCTAAAATATGCAATTTTCACTAAATTTACATATAACAAAGTGGGCACTTTCCCATTTTCAGTTTTTTCAGCAAACACCCATTCTTTGTAAAAGACCACATCCTCTTTCTCACAGTATTTGCATATCTTAAATTTTCTCCATCCATTTCCCCATGTTTAAGAAACTATCTACCAAAGTACATAAATTCACATACTTGCTCTGTTTTCTGACCATTTATGCATGACTCGCAATTGTTCATTGCATTTTCATTGTCAAGCACAACTACCTTGATTTTTGATGCAATAATTTTCTGATCTGTACTCCTCATTGCATAATACAATCTGACATTCGCTGCAAATGAATCAGGATCTCAACCAATAAATGGCATTGTCTACATAGCAAAGGATATGCATTTTAATAATTCCAAACAATATATGTGTAAGATTATCACAAGTATTCCTTTTACATGTGTCTATGAATAAATTAAATAAATAAGGGGACACATATAGATAGTCCTCATTTAGTTACCATAATTAGGACTGGCAACTTAGTTATTAAGGAAAGCAATTGCTAAATGAAACTGCAACTCTGCTTACAATCTTACTTTAACTTTCATTTGCTTTAAAGACCTAGGAAGGTTGTAAATGCAAGGGTTGGTTGTAAAGTTATTTTTTCAATATCATAATGCAAGCAGTCTCTAAACAAGGTGGTTGTTAAACAAGGACTGTATATCTTTGTCCTAACTCCTACTCAATATTCAATCATCTGTGAAACAATTAGTTTCAAAGTGGCTTCACTTCAATCATGTATTTATTTCAGTGATGGGTTTCTACCAGTTTGCACCGGTTCGAGTGAACTGGTAGTGGTAATTTGTCCTGGATCGCTGAACTGGCAGCGACTGGTGGCTGGCCACCCCCCCGAACCGGGAGCCCGGTTGCCGTTTGCTTGCCCCGCCCACTCACCCATACGACTGCGGCTGGCAAAGAGGCAGCGGCTGGGAGGCTTCTTGCAGTCGCATTGAAAAAGAAAAAGCTGCCGAAAACTACTGGAGGTCACTGAAAAAGCCGCTGCCATCGCCACCCTGTTCTTCGTGCTGGCCGTGCACACGCATCCCATTACCTGCTGCGTTGCGCTCGGACTGACGCAGCAGGCAAAGGGATGCGTCAGTCTGAGAGTGATGCAGCAGGCAATGGGATGCAACGGCAGCAGCTTTTTCGGCAACCTCTGGTAGTTTTCGGCAGCTTTTTCTTTTTCAATGCAACTGCGGAAAGCCTCCCAGCCGAAATACCATCAAAAACTACTGGAGGTCAGCTTGCCTTCCAGACTCCGGACCAGCTGCCACGGGAGGAAGGTAAGCAGCCCGAAGAAAGAGGCGGCAGTGCGGGAGGAAGTGGGACTAGGGCCAGGGCCACTGAAGGAGGGGAAACGGGGTGAAATGTGCGACTGGCAAAGGGAGGGCAGGGCGGCATGCAGGAGGAGGCCTTTGATAGATTAGGCCAGGCCTGGGCAGAAAATAAGTAGATAGGTAGAAATTCAAATTGACGGCGAGAAATGCCACAGAGAAACGCAGTGGAGTTGAGCTGGGGCAACAGCACGTGTGCCCAGAGAGGGCTCTGTGTGCCACCTCTGGCACGCGTGCCATAGGTTCACCATCATGGTTATAGGGGCTTGTCTAGGCATTTGCTCAACACTGGCTCAAAGTATGTATCTTTTTCCCAAATGCACTTGTTGACTCATTCTACCCAAGGAGACATTCCCCATAACATACCTTTCTTCTACTGAAATTTCCTTTAATTGTTGGTGTGGCTTTGTGCCTTCCATCTCTCGGATGCTCACTGCATAGATCTTTGTAGTGTAATCAATTGCTTTTTCACGTGCAACGTCACTGTCATAACCTTGGATACATGTGAAATAGATCATAATACTTGTTTAAGAACTTCCAATTTTTCAGTGTGGAAATTATATGCAAACCACTTAAATATAGGCTATGGTATCTGGAGCCAGTGTTTTTACAGCTTTAAAATATGTTTGCAGAAAAAAATGATTTCTTAAAAAAACCCTTGCTTCATAGATTTATTTTGTGTAGATTATCTACATAGTAAAAGTTAGTTTTGTGTGTGTGTGTGTGTGTGTGTGTATGTTTTCTGAGGTTTTCGCGGGTATTTGTATGTAGGTCTTTGGTTATTCGGGTTTTCTCCCGCATAAAATTGGAAGTGTCTTGGCAACGTTTCAACGAAGTCTCATTCGTCATCTTCAGGCTGGTGTTCTCGGCTTCGTGCTTCCAGGAGCAATGTGTGATCACAGCTGTTTCTTCCTTTTAACTGCCAGTGGGGGTGGGAGCTGATTGGGTGGGAGCATGGCTGTGTTCTGATTGGGTGGAGGTGTGCTTTGATTGGTTGGGGGCCTGGCTGTGCTCTGATTGGATGGGGGTGTGCTCTGTTTGGGTGGGGGCTTGGCTGTGCTCGGGTTAGTCTGAGTTGCAGGGGGATTTGAGCTGGTGAGCTGCATTGCTGTTGTTTGGCTTCGCGTTTGTGGTCGTGCCACATCTTCATGGTGGGTGTCAGTTTGCTCCTGGAAGCACGAAGCCAAGAACACCAGCCTGAAGATGACGAATGAGACTTCGTCGAAACGTTGCCAAGATACTTCCAATTTTATGCGGGAGAAAACCCGAATAACCAAAGACCTACACACACACACACACACACACACATATATATTCCTTAATTTGCAATTAGTTTCCATTATCTTATTTGCTTTTAAGATGAGATTCTTTTACTTTACATTTCCAGCATCAAGTAATATATAAATATTTTTAAAGAAATCAGAAAATTCATTACTTATGTGAGGCAACTGAAAAATTATTTAAATTATTTTGAAATAACCTGGCATATTCCCAAATATGTTGAAATTTGGAGGAAAATAATATGCTCCTTATAATAAGAACTTCTGTGTTCTCCTTTGCCAACTTTGTGGTGCTGAGATAGGCAATATTTCATCTGCTGATATCACCAGAACCTCAGTTATGTTTCTTTGTACTTGCCAGCTTTTTCGATGTCACTCTTTTAAAAACATATATTTCATAAAGAAAATTCAATATGAAGCTGGCATATCTGAAAACATTGGCCTATAACATAATATTTATTTATAGGAGTATCTTCGGGCTGCACAAAGGTTTTCCTAAAATAGTAGAAAAGCATGCTAATCCACTTACAAGTAAAACAATGTTTTTTGATGTCATGCACATGATGTTTGTAGCAGCCATTTATAAATAGGGCTATATCCAGTGGTGGGATTCAGCCAGTTCGCACCACTTCGAGAGAACCGGTTGTTAACTTTCTGAGCAGTTTGGCAAAGTGGTTGTTGGAAGAAATCATTAGGGCAGAGAACCGGTTGTTAAATTACTTGAATCCCATCACTGGCTATATCCACTACTAATCAATTACTGTTAAATGTTTGCAGATGAATATAATGTTGTTATATTCCTCATATGAGAAAACATTAGAAAAACTGGATTCTTTCATGTATTGTATGAATCAGTTCAAATAATATTAATATAATTTTGCCTAAGGTACAAAAATGCCCTAATTATTCAGCAGGCCTCCTGAATAAAATGACTTTTATAGACAAAAGCAAGGGCCTTTACCTCCATCTTCTTCTGCATCAGTATCTGATTCCTCACTGTCAACTAGCTTGCTTTCCTGGGTTCCAACAAATTCTCGAGTCCAGATCATCAAGGCAGTGTCAGCACCACCCACTGTCAACAGCACAGAATCATTATGTAACCACCGGACATTGGTGACATGGGAACTATGACCCACATACTTCTTAAACTTGGCATGCTGACCCTGTAACACAGGTAAATCATATGGTCAGTGGTCTCTTTTTCTTGATATGAACCATGTATTCTGTTTCTAAACAATTTCAGAGGCTGCCGAAATCCAAGTACGGTATGTATGAAGCTGAAATCCTTCAAGAGAAGTCTTCTCAGCAGGCAGCACCAGCTTGCAGCCAACCCTGCTGGCTTCCCTACTGACTTTCTTTCTGGGAAAGATAGCAAAGAATATTGCAAATGTTCATAACGATCATAATGCATTTGTGTGAGCAGGTTGCTAAGCCTCCAGATTGTAATCACATGTCCACAGGATGGTGGCGGTGTGAAATTTTGTGACTGTCAGACATGCTTTACAGGCCATTAAGCACCCTTTCTAAAGCTGTCAGTAATTTGAACCATTAAGCAAATGGTTGTAAACTGATTACTATATATAATGCTATAGAAAGTCCTGCAAAAATCCAAATCAGTTATTTGCCTTCTTTTTAGTCTCAGCCACCCACACCACTTAGAATTGGGCAGCATCAAACCAAATAAATAAATATAGCCCAAACTGATTTTTTGATACTCATGGAGATCCTCTCACACATTTTTGACTACCAAATGAAGAAACAAACCCTTCACCCAACTCTTACTGAAAACATGTTACCAGAATGTTTCTGGCCATTAAACTGCCTTTTCTTAAATTTTGTCTTGGAGTACATATACACTGATAGCTCTTCCTTACAAATACTTTAGATCAGGGGTTCCCAAACTTGGCAGCTTTAAGACTTGTGGACTTCGACTCCCAGAATTCTCCAGCCAGCTATGCTTTAAGTCCACAAGTCTTAAAGCTGCCAAGTTTGGGAACCCCTGCTTTAGATAAAAGCCATCAAGCTTAATTGATCAATCCCCAAATGTATACAATTCCTATTTTCTATTTTTCCTTGCTATACATAATTCTTCCATTGGCACTTTTGCAAAATATTTCAATTACCTTTACTGGATATCTGAAGAGTTTTACGAACCCAAAGTCATCCCCTGTAGCTAAGAGAGTGCTATCTTTAGTAAGGGAAGCTGCATTGATAACAGTGACATCACTATGTATTGGCCAAATTCCTTCACAAGTAGGACCAAGAACACATGTCCAGGTATCCCATTCAATCTTTTCAATCTGCAAGCAAATATTTTTTTAAAAAATCCAACATTATAAACTGTAAGCACATTTTTATGGAATTATTTTTTTCAATATCTTGTCAACTGCACAAGCAAATGATCTCCAGTTAACAGGAGAATGATCCAATATGATTTTTTTGATTCCCTGCTTCATAATATGATTGCCCATATACCTTGATAGTACATCAAGTGCTTGTCTCCATGTGCTAAGGAAATATTTATATTTTTTTGCACAAGTTAGACAAGAGGAAAAAAAGGGTAGCAAAAGGATGCCTACAAATATCCCTTGGCACTTGCCTGGTTCTCTTTATTACTCGAGTTAAAAAACATAATTGGTACAGTAAAATCAAGTGTTGAACTTCAATATGATTTTATAATTTCTTTTTATAATAATGCCTTAGCATGCTTTCAATATTCAAATGCATTTACCATTCCAAAATACTACCTGTGCCTTGAATGATAATTACAGATTACTGCAATTATGCTTAGCAAGAAGAAAGTCATGTTGATATAAAATGAATGCAATATGGTTAAAAAAGGAAGAGTTCTTTAGCTCATCTCTACAAAACCTATACAGTATTTATGTACATATCTTGAGTTATTGCATGAAACAGAGCCTTTAGAAAGTATACCAAGCAGAAAACAAACTGCACATTAGATCACTCTTTTTCTAACAGATAGTAGTGAAATAAGATATAAAATAAAGAAATTCATTTCATTTTTCCTTACCTCTGTGGATCTTATTATATGCCTCTTTCCTCTTGGAGCTTCAAAGAAGATTTGTTCTTTGGCACCGGAATTGACTTGTAGTAGCTTCCCTTGAACATGAAGAAGTTTACAGAAATCAGACTCAACAGATTTTCTGACACAGAAGGTGAACTTTTATTTACTTTTGGCTACAAGCTATCTACTGAAGGCTTATAAAGGCTGTCAGCAAGAGAGGACAATGGTAAGAGCAAATGTAACATTTTTAGAACAATGGACAATGCTCCTTGCTTCATTCTACTTTTTAAAGGAAAACTGGAAGGAGTACTGCAAAATTTATAGTAGAAGGTATATTATTTGATTTCTATAGCTGTCCATCTAAGCAAACAACTTTGATAATTGCAGTCCTGTTGAGCCCTAAAGAATCTGCTCTCCATATTTCAGAGCAATTTTGCATTTTCAAGATTTTCCTTATTAATAGGGATAAAATAATTGCTCATGTGCCATATAGTTGGAAAAAAATTATAAGCCTGATAAACACAGGGTACTCAAAAGTTGACTAATACAGTATTAACTGGCAAAGCCAAGCCGATTTCATACTTTTAGAAAATAATGAGTACACTTTTTATCTTATCTTATTTTAATAAATAAGCACCCATTTTTAAAATTAATTACAGCCTTTTTTTAGAATAGACAATCCAAAGAACTCTATCCTGATTACTATAAGATGAAATATAGATGAGCATTTTTACAGTTTTAGACTTTAGACTGAACTACTCTTTTCTATTTCTCATCACAAATCAAGGAAAATACACAATCTTCTAAAATGTTTTGAAGCCTTATAAGAGCTCTTCAAAGAGATTTGTGATAAATAAAAGGTTTTGTTTTGCTCTGTTTTACCTCTTGAATCCCAATCTATGTGTGTGATATAGCTAGATGCCCCTTTGCAGATTCCAACCCTTTTGCTGGTAAGTACATTGTAAATATCTACAAAGTTATCATGGGAAGCCACCGCCAGGTATTTTCCTGAATCTGAAAAATATATTTAAATAAATTCAGATATTTGCATCAAAACATCTCTATGGAATTGAGATCAGTTATTATGGAAAAAGCAGCAAGCAGATGGAGAGACTCCAATAGATCAGTTTAGTACCACTGAAATGGTAGAATCAGGGATACCCACATTTCTTGCTCTAGAGACTAAGTTATAAGATTCATTGCTGCTATTATGCCTTCCTTATAACATTATAACAGCTTGTAGTCTATATACTAAAGGAACCAATGAGATATTTTTTACTCTTCAAGTTTTATTATAGCTCTCAGTTTCTCTCAGGTCTGCCAATATTTATTTACTTATGAGACTGATATGGACATTCATCTCATGTGCTATAACTCTGGGCTGTTCACAGCAGTGCTGATGAGAACTTACAAAGCAATAAAAACCAACATCCAAAAGAAACTACTTCTGCCCCAAAACAACCCTTCCTGATGCATAAAAAAAATCACAATCATTGGACTGCAAACTCACCCTATCTCAAAACCTGGGGGAGAGCCAGCTTTCTAAGGCCTTCTGCAACGTTAAAGAGTGGGGGCCTGCCAGATCTCAGGTGGAGGGTTTTTATGGATAGGGGCTGGTGCAGAAAAAAGGAAATAATTCTTTTTTTTAATGTGCGGTGATGTTATGATAGAAATGTGATAAAAATCAGTGATATTGTAGAAAGAACTTCATTTGAAGACTGGGTATGTTATTGGTGTGTAGAAAGTGGGCTTTGTGCATGGTGCTGAATTCCAATTCCTAGCATCCTTCAGCCTTAGCTCTGCTGCGGCGACAAAAGATGATGTTTAACAACATCTGGAGGTCCATAAATTGCCTGAAAATAGTTTAAGAGATAGAAACAACTGCAGCAGATGTTCTTGTTCTTTCTTTTTCTCACTTGAGAGCTCATTTTATTTTATTTTTTTTCAAAAAACCCCAGTATTTTTAGGCCTACGGGTGATGCAAGGGGCATGCTTGATACGCTGATACGCTTGATACGCTTGATACGCATGCTTGAACATGCTTTAAATGTTCAGGTCAAGGTGAGCAGTTTCAAATACAGAATGACTGCAGGGTTTTAACATACCTGTTTTGCCACACTATCATGTCAGGTTGCTACATTACACTGCTGCCAAATTTTGGTACTATAATCTATGGATCCTTTGGGACTATAGAATAGGAGTTGATTGCCTTCATGCTAATGGACTAAGACAGGGGTTCCCAAACTTGGCAGCTTTAAGACTTGTGGACTTTGACTCCCAGAATTCTCCAGCCAGCATAGCTGGCTGGAGAATTCTGGGAGTCGAAGTCCACAAATCTTAAAGCTGCCAAGTTTGGGAACCCCTGGACTAAGAGATGGATGTTTAAGCTTGCTTAGTTTCTCCATATCATGAAATAATGTCTTATCATAGGTTGACATATCATTTAAAAAGCAAATTTAACCTCAGATAAAAACATATATAGTATATGTGGTATATTAATGTTTATAAATATCCCCTGCCTCTTCAACATTTTCATTTTAAAGGCTTTTAAAATAATAATTAAAAAGTTCACTTTGACCTCGAGAAAATTTGATGTCAGAGATCATTTCTTTTCTGTGATGGAAAGAAAGCATATCTTCCAAAGTATCAGCATTCACAACCAGAAAGCTTCCATCGTTCAATCCAACTGCCAAGGCTTTCCCATCGGGGGAGAAGGCACAGCATCGTCCACCTAAAAAAGTTCAGAGAAAGTCTGTGCCTAAATCTTAGAGACCAGGGAATGAATTTTTGGGGCAACAAAGAGCTCCTCAATCACACAATCACACAAATGGTGGTGGTGGTGGACTCAGAGCCAAGTTCCCATGCCAAAGAGAAGGGGGACATTTAAAAAAAAGATAATTGTCATTAAAAACTTTAATTACAATAGTAAAAACTAATACAAACTAAATTAGAGAAAGAGAAAAAATAAAACAAGATTAAAAAGTGCAGGAGAAAAAAGAAAGAATAAAAAAAGAATAAAGAACAATTTAAAAAAATGATTTCCAAAGTTCATCACAAGTATAAAAATATTAATAACTTTTTACCCTCTATAAAGTTAAACAGATATCTCTTCATCCCATATCCCATTTCTTACTCATAAGCAAACCCATAAAACATCAACTTTTCAATCCTGGTGTCAACTGGTTCCACGAGGCGGGATGAGTATAAAAAGTGATTTGTACGAAAGACATTTTTTTCCATAAGGAATAATGCAGTGAGTCACAAGGTTGCCAACAAGCCAATAGCTTGTGCATTAAGTACCAAACAAACTACGAGTACCGGAACAATTTTTTTGTGTCAAAATGTGTTGAGAACCAAATTCGATGAGTTTCAAAGCAATTGAGTACTAGAATATCACTGTAGTATCTAGAGGCTATACTGAAAACAGAAAAAAACAGAAAAAACAGAATAACAGAGTTGGACCTTGGAGGTCTTCTAGTCCAACCCTCTGCTTAGGCAGGAAACCCTACACCACTTCAGACAAATGATTATCCAATATCTTCTTAAAAACTTCCAGTGTTGGAGCATTCACAACTTTGGAGGCAAGTTGTTCCACTGATTAATTGTTCTAACTGTCAAGAAATTTCTCCTTGATTAGTTTCTATCCATTACTTCTTGTCCTGCCCTCAGGTGCTTTGGAGAATAGCTTGACTCCCTCTTCTTTGTGGCAGCCCCTGAGATATTGTAACACTGCTATCATGTCACCTTCTTTTCATTAAACCAGACATATCCAGTTCCTGCAGCTGTTCTTCATATATTTTAGCCTCCAGTCCCCTAATCATCTTTGTTGCTCTTCTCTGCACTCTTTCTAGAGTCTCCACATCTTTTTTACATCGTGGCTACCAAAACTGAATACAGTATTCCAAGTGTGGCCTTACCAAGGCATTATAAAGTGGTATTAACACTTCACGTGATCTTAATTCTATCCCCCTGTTTATGCAGCCTAGAACTGTGTTGGCTTTTTTGGCAGCTACTGCAAACTGCTGGCTCATATTTAAATGCTTGTCCACTAGGACTAGGATCAAACTAGGACATTGTTCACAATGCAATATTCTGGTTTTCTGATTATCTCCCTTAATTTGACAGACTCCCTTAATTTGGATTAAGATAGTCTCCCTTAATTTGGATAGTCAAGACAAACATTTGATAAGGAAAAATAGCAACTGGTGATGTAATTCAGACTTTTTAAATCTGTTGGTTTTAAATACTGTAAATATTACAATTCCTATCTTTACAATCATAAGCAATGGTCATTCATGCTGAGTATAATAGGAATTGTACTTGAGTACAGTGTTCAATGAGTAATTAACAATCCAGATGTATGACAGGAACATATCTCCATCTTCACATTTTGAAGGAGATGTTTAATAACAATTAGGTTTATTACTGGTTTCAAGTGAAACCCTTTTTACTGTGTGATTCATACAAATTCCAGAAGTTTGCACAAATTTAAACTATTAAGCCACATATAACTTTCCAGGCATGTACAAGAATATAAATCTATACAATAAAATCAGGAGGTCAGCTAAATTTCTGGTGGACAACTAAACATGCAAATAATTATATTTGGCTTAACTGATCAAAGATTATGTATACCTGATATAAAAAATCCTTCATAAACAAGGATGGTTACCTTTTTTAAGTTTTCGCACTGCCAGCATACGATGTTGGGAGGAAAGCTCCCAGATCCTTAGAGTTTTATCATCGCTCACTGTTGCACAGATAGGCAAGAGGGGATGTGCTGCTAGGCCCCAGACTTCTCCTTCCATATGGCCCTGTTTAGTCATAGGGAAAATATTCCTTAAAAAAGCAGATTCTGTGCAACTGTTTCTAATTCCAAGCTAAGACTGATTTCTAAACAGCATTTTGTTACTCTTAAAAAATCCATAAACCTACAATGTGGTATCCACTGCTTATATGTGTGTGTGTGTGTGTGTGTGTGTGTGTGTGTGTGTGTGTGTATGTATGTATGTATATGTATTTCTCATTAGCCAGGTTCTACCTACGTAAGCCAAGATTTTATGCAGCCCTAGTTCTGTGAAATCTCATTCACAAGTTTCTGGGCTTTTTTTCTTCTAGCACCCAGCAGACTCTGTGCTGCCCATTGGGAGACTGCTGGCTGCTAGAAGGAAAAAAGCCCAGAAACTTGTGAATGAGATTTCACAGAACTAGGGCTGCATAAAATCTTGGCTTACGTAGGTAGAACCTGGCTAATGAGAAATATACATAAAACCTACGAAAAAGAAAGAAAAACAAATATACACACACACACACACATACATACAAATGTATGTATGTGTGTGTATACACACACATATATATACATACTTACCGTATATACTCGTGTATAAGCCGACCCGCATATAAGCCGCCCCCCCCAATTTTACCCCCAAAAACTGGGAAAACTTGTTGACTCGCGTATAATGATATAATGGAAAATGCAGCGGCTACTGGTAAATTTCAAAATAAAAAAAGACTGGTCAAAAGTGCGAGGACCTGTCAGAAATCACTTTTTTCAGCCCTCTGGGTAGTCCTTTTGTGCACATGGACTACTCAGAGCGCTGAAAAAGTAATTTTTGACTGGTCCTCGCACTTGTGACCAGTCCTCAAACTTACGACCGTCCTCACATTTTACGTTTTTGCCCTATCTTGTCACCATGGTGAAGAGAAGCAGTTGTGAAATGAGTGACATGGTTTTAAGAATGTTGCATGGGCATAAATGTGAGGATGGTCATAAGTGTGAGGACCAATCAGAAGTGCAACGACTGGTCACAAGTGTGAGGACCAGTCAAAAATAACTTTTTCAGCCATCTGAGTAGTCCATGTGCACAAAAGGACTACTCAAAGGGCTGAAAAAAGTGATTTCTGACAGGTCCTCGCACTTTTGACCGGTCTTCGCACTTATGACTGGTCATCATTTATGCCCATTGTAGCATTCTTAAAAACGGTGTCACTCATTTCACAACTGCTTCTCTTCACCATGGTGACAAGATAGGGCCAAAATGTAAAATGTGAGGACAGTCGTAAGTTCAAGGACTGATCACAAGTGTGAGGACCAGTCAAAAATAACTTTTTCAGCCCTCTGAGTAGTCCATGTGCATAAAAGGAGTCCATGTGCATAAAAGGAGAGGGAGGAAGAGAGGAGGAGAAGAAGAAAGGAAGAGGAAGTAGGGAGGAGAAGAAGGGGGGGAAGAGAAAGTAAGAAGGAAAGAAAAGAGGTGGTAGGTTTGAGGAGAAAGATTGCTGTACAATAAAAAAGATGAAAGGGAAGAAAACCAACGCCAAACACATATAAAGATATTAAGATAAAGAATGAATTGTTAAACTTTAAAGAAGAAAAGAGAACAAATATGAATAAATAGCAATAATTAGAAACACACATACAAACATACAATGTATTTTCTTTGAACAGAATATTTGGTCGGTTCACAAATTTAAACAGTGTTTAGTCATTTCACTTAAATTTACAATTTCTATATTTCCTTTTTGCCATATTTATTCCTCATCTATTTTTTAAAAAACCAATATTACCCTTCATCCTCATCTCTAATCTTAATCAAATTCAATTTTTCACTTCTATTCTATATTATACCCCTTCCCATTGTCATCTATTTTTATATCAATCCTCACATTGCTTAATTATGTAATATTACAGTTGTTTAAAACAAATTCAACATTTTAATATAAATCAATTAGTTATATAACTATCTTTTTTGTATATTAATCAATATGAACATGAATATTCTAATTATTTCCATGCAATCCAATTTCTTACAAATCAATTAATTATATTTACCAATAATAATAAACCAAATAATTTCCCCCAATATTCTTCCAAACCACAACTTAACCATTTCTGCTTTCAACACAATATATAATTAATAATATCTCAATTATTACAATTCCCTATTTAAATAGAGCTTTTTTTTCTTTTGTGTTTTAAAATCTTGAACTCCCCTCTTTTGCCATTTGCCATAAATTTCCCATTGTTTGCACCAACCTTTTTTGATGAGGAAAAAGAAAAGAAATTTGCCTTAGCAAACAGCAAAGCCAACAAGCTGTTTTAGTTTCGCTTTTGGTTTCAGCATAAGGAGAAAAAAAAAAAAGTGCTCTTTGCAGCAGGCACCTTTTTGCAGCCGGCACCGATCTTCTCATTTGTTTTCTTTTAACCCTGATCAGCTGTAGGGGGGGCCTTTGAAGCCCCATGGCAAGAATTTAAAGTTTTTTTTTTCTTCTAGCCATCAGCTGGAACTCAGGAGGCAGTCCCAATAGATTGGGAGTGGGCGGGGTAAGCAAACCCCGTTCTTCCGCTGTTTCCTAGCTTGCAGGGAAAAAGTCATTTTTTTCATGACCCGCGTATAAGCCTAGGGGGCGTTTTTCAGGCTGAAAAACGGGCTGAAAAACTCGGCTTATATGCGAATATTTGTACATTATTTAAGGGTATCATAATTCATACATCTATTTTCTATATTTCTGCACTGGTTCTGATTTTCCCCTGCATTTTTGACACAGCAATTAATTAGTCCAGACAAGCACCTTTATTAAACTAGTTGCATCTTGTAGTGAGTATTCCTTGAGAAGCATAAACCTAATGGACTTCATAACTTAAAAGTTTGGAAATCTATTTGTCAATATATGTAAACAATATCCAATTCAATAACATCCTGAATAACTTCTTTATTAAATTAACTAAATTGCAAAAAAGTACAGAGGGCTACAGTGAAATAAAATAGGAAATGAATTTAATTAAGAGCAAATGTAGAAATGCTGGTTATGCTCTTTGATATAGCTCTTGGTACGTAAAATAAGCAATTATACCTGCACAAGTAGAGTCATGGGACCAGTTTTATCAATTTCAAGAATCTCTCCATTTTTTGTTCCCACCAATATATGCCCATGCCCTAAAGTGATGGCGCGAATTGATGGATTATCTTCCAGCAGCAACCCTGAAAGAAAGAAAAATAAATAAACCTAATTTCATTTAATTTTCTTAATTTTAATAGAGCTTCTCATTTGCTAGATTTAGATTATCTCTTGTTAAACATTTTTAAATAATTTCATATAGTAACATAAGACTTGGGCCACATATACATATTATTACTGTGTATTGTATGTATTGAGGAATGTCTTCTGAATGTTCAGAAACTTCAGATAGCATAAAATATGGCAGCTGGCCTATTTATAAGAACTAGGCATTGTGATCATATTATGTTAGCATTACTTCTTACTGACTCTATTTCGTTCCAGGCTTAGTTCTAAGTCCTGTACCAATTTGTAAAACTTTCCATGGCTTGAATCTGAAGTACCTGAAGGAATACACTGCATACATTTCTACTTGAACCCTATGGTCATTTTGGGAGCTCGATTCCAGATAGTACAAAAAAATATTTGCAGGACCACTTTTCTCTGAAGGTATCTGCTTGCTACACCAAGTCCAACAGGGTGAATGTGCTCCAGGTTTCTTTCCTTAAATGTTGCCATCTAGCAAGATGGCATCTAGTGTGGCTTTTTGGTAGTGGCCCCTGCCCTTTGGAACACCTTTCCCCCTGAGATCTGGCAGGCTTCTAACTTGCTAAACTTGTGGAAAGCCTTGAAGACCACAAGCATTGGGGTAGTTTGTGGTTGGAGTTCAGAAAAGTTGCTTGTTTGATGCAAGGAATATCTTGCTTTTGGGAGGGGGGGACAACCAGGATTTTTTATGCTGGTTTCCATGTTTTTTATTCTTTATATTAGCTATATACATAAAATAAGTCAATACATTTAAAAAACAATTATTGTATTCAGAGTCCAGGTTTTCTTAGTGGTAGCTCCTGGGACACAGTAGGCTTCCCTAATTTTATCCCCACAATAACTTATGGATTTAAATTGACCTGAAAAATATTGCCAGACTCAAAGCCATCACGTAGCACCATGGTCAAATGGGAATGGTGTTTCTGTCTGTTTCAGGAGGTCGTACAATGTGGAACTACATGTCTTATTTTTTCCAGGCACATTAATGTCTAACATTTAAGTTTGAGCATAAATTATCAGTAATATATTAAACTGAAGGCCTTAATATATTATGCAGCAATGAATTGCCATCTGATAGCATGAATTTCTTTGATTGTATTGCTGCAATTTGTCACTACAAGTTATCCTCATGAAAGTTTACATAAAATGAATAATATATTGCATACTTACATAAATACTCATTATGCTATTGCCTTTCACGATAAGCATCAATATGAAAAGGGCGGAAAAAGGGTAAGAAATAGTAAGCCACAATATTAAAGGCATAAGAAAGAAAAGAGAAAAGGAAATATGGCTAAATCTAATTTATACCAATATCATTCACTGTATTTCCTCATATGCTTCTAACATGCAAATTATCCTTGTTTCTACAATGTTCAGATACTGGTTTGAATACTGGGTTGTTGTTTTTTTCCAACTTTTCAACACTTTTTTTTCCAATATTCTTTTCAACACTCCTTAACTCCATCCAACTCCATGAATTTTTGGTCCTCCTCTTTCTATTCATTTTTCATATATTTTTTTTTGTTATAAACAGGACAAATATACTAGTCACCACTATATTACAGAATGTTCATATCCCAAAACAATAAATCTTATATTTCAAGAATGTGTGCTAATTACTAATCAAATAATTTAAAAAACGGTATGGTGGTCTATTGCCTTAGTTGAAAAACTAACATATAAACCAAAATCAACTGAAGAAAATAAATGAGAAAATGATTGTGTATGACATGGTTTTATAAATTTTCATCCAGTCTCCCTCATCTCCTTTTGCAACCATAGAGGATCCTGAGGGAAATTGATTATCTGGACCCTTTTCAGTCAGGTTTCAGGCCTGGATACAGAACCAAAACTGCATTGGTTGCACTTGTAGATAATCTCTGGCAGGAATAGGATGGAAGTGGTGCATCCATCCTTGGTCTTCTTGATCTCTCAGCAGATTTCCATACCATTGACCGTGGTCTCCTTAGGGATATGGGGGTGGGGGGAGGTGGGGGATGGCACAGTTTGGTATTGATTCACCTCTTTTCCCTAAGACAGATCCTAATTGGTGTTAATAAGGAGAGGTCCAGCTCACAGCCCCTGTGTCAGGGTTCCGACGGATGCCCTAATTAAACCATGAATCTCTAGCCCTTGTGTGGTGCCAGTTCTTCTTTTTAATATCTACATGTCACTATGGATGAGGTATCACCAGTACCCTTATGATACAGAGTTATATACTATATTTCCATCCTGGTTGAAGTGTGTGATGCAGTAGATGGAGGCTGTGGGACATGGATAAGGAAGAACAGGCTTCAACTAAACCTTGGCAAAATGGAGTGGCTGTGGGTGGACCCCTCTGTATCAAGAGTTTATCATCTTTGATCTTGGATGGGGATGCACTACCCCAGGCAGACCAAGTGCATTGGGGGTCCTTTTGAATTCATGGCTCCTACCCAAAAAGCAAATGGCAGCCGTGGCTATGTGAAATGTTACTGTTTGTATAATTATTATATCAATGTAATAATATAGAAGGAGAAAAAAATAAACAATTGCTTTGAGATTTGATCCATATTCATTTTTTCAATGTCACCAAACCACCCAGCATACTTATTTTGTCCTGGTAGCTCATTTTTGTATGAAATTCAGGTTCAATACTCATTCAATCTTCATTCTATCTCTTTTTGTTTCCCATCTGCATTTCTTAAATATCTCATTCTGTGTTCAATTTATTTTATGTTGACATATCTAACTCAAACTTTATATAAGAAAGTAGACAAAAACATATTTCATACACAGCAATTTTTATACTTTTAACATTTATTCTTTACATTAAAACACCTTGTACTCACTATCTTTCTACCAAGTTATGTTTTAAATTTCCTCAATCATTTCCCCATTTTTAATAAGCCTTTACATTATTAAGTAAATAGTTAAGTACATTAATTCACCTAGTGACTATAACTTGCAATTGTTTATTCCATTTTCTATGTCAGACAAAACAACCTTTGTCTTTGATACTTCAATTTTCAGATCTATGTTTCTCGTTACATCATCAATCTAACATTTTAAAACATATTTATTTATGATTTTATCATCAAAGATAAAATACAAAAAAAGGAAAGGAAAAAAAGAAAACAAACAGCCTAACAAATATTCAACAAAAATATACTAGCAACAAAAAGAAAAATCCATCAATCTAATTTTCTTTGCAAATCATGAGAACTATTTAGGTTCTCATCTAACAATATGGAAATCATGTATACAAAAGTCCCTACATATTGATATCTGTAACTAACACACCTCTAAAGTCACTACAAACATTCCTTACACATTTATATGTACAGTAACTATATTAAACATCACATAAACTTGCCTTAGTCCCTATTCAGTTTTGAACAATTTCTAAGCATCGTGCTGATTCTCACACATGCTTTAGTTCAATTATATATCACTGGTGTCATATATATATATACACAATATATTCCACAATTCAACCCTAACTCACTATCTTGTATACTGGTAGTCTTCTATGTATGACCATAATTGAGCCCAAAATTTCTGTTGTTAAGTGAGCTTTGCCCCATTTTACGACCCTTCTTGCCATCATTGTTAAGTGAATCACTGCAGTTGATAAGTTAGTAACCCAGTTGTTAAGTGAATCTGGCTTCCCCATTGGCTGGGCTTGTCAGAAAGTGGCATATGATCCTGGGATACTGCAACAGTCATATATATGAACCAGTTGCCAAGCATCTGCATTTTATTCACATGATCATGGGGATGCTGTAGAGGTCGTAACTGTGAAAAAAATCATATTTTTCAGAACTATTGTAACTTTGAACGATCACTAAATGATCTGTTGTAAGTCGAGGACTATCTGTATTATTTAAATCAATAAACACATAGTACATTTTCTTTCTCACATTCATATATATCTAAACATCCTGTTGAGAATCAAAAATCTGGTCATCACACCCCCAAGTTAGCTAAAAATCAATTGCACTTCTCAAATTTTGGTCCTTATAACCTCTTGTATCCTTTCAATCAGAATTCTGCCAAACATTGTTCCAGACAAAAAACGAAGATTGTTTCAAGAATAAATGAATTCTTAATAAACATTGATTGAACAAAAAATGAAAGACCATTGCAAAAATAAGTACGTTCAGGTTTTTCGATTTTATAGTGAGAATGAATGAGGACTAAATTGCAAAACAAATATATGAAGAATGAGTGGTTCAAGAGGAAGAGGAAGGCCAAGAAAGTTGTTGGAAGAAGCTGATGAGGTTCTCATAATGTGTAAAGAAAATAATGCAGTATATGTATGCAGAGGAAGCAGATATATAATTTACAAGAATAGAAAGGTATGGAGAGGTATAATAGTGTTGCTATAAATTAGATTTAATTAAATTTCTTTTCTCTCACCTCCTGCCTTTGATTCCTTGTTACCTCTCGCTCTTTATTTTCATGACACTACTTATGCCAAAAAGCTATAGCATAATTTCCATGAACTTCATACCTTTCAGTCTTCGCATAATTAGGTGATTATTCATAATGGCTGTAGCATAAATTATTGGTAATCACTCCCAAACTTAAGCAAATCAGCCATCTGCCAGTAATCTCCAGATTCACTTTATAGAACAATGCAGAACTGGTGGTCTTGGAAGAGGTTATTACAGATTTACTAGGATTTTGCAATGTCTCTTCATATGTTTTATTATAAGCAGTCTTTATTCCTGCCTATTGTAACTTAGTTTAGTTATACCTTTAGACCCAGGAGAGAGTGCTGCTCTTTTGATGGCATATGTCTTCAAGCACCTCTCAAATGTATCATCCCAAAGTGCCACAACGCCATCCTTCCCACCTGTCACAAAGCCCTGAATAGAAACAGATTTATAGATCTGCTTAATACATTGACAATATAAAGTTAGGTGATAAAAAATTAATGTCACTGAATTACAAAATGAAATACATTCATTCATACGCTTCTGTCTCCCCAAGCTTGCTGATGTTTCCCTCTTATCTATGAATGATGCTCTTTTGGCTATGGTACTCAATCTGAACATTGAATATTGAAAGAATGATTGCAAAAAACCATAAATATACTGTGGCTACATTAATTAAGATTACTATTTTCATGTTTAAAGGGGCATTTATTTAGCAAAAAGTATCCCATCTATCCTTAAAATTGGCTTACTGGAAACAGGGATGATAAATTTACAGTATTTATCCAGTTCAAATACTATTCTGGGGTATTTAAAGCCAACATTTACCCAAACTATGTATGCATACTTAAGCTCAGTGGCACTTCAGTTTTCTAGGTAAAAAGGTGCTTTAGAGCATACAGAATACCTGTTGGCATCTCCTTAAACCAAATATTTTGTTTCCTGAGCTAACAATGCAGTGGCTGGAAATAGCTGCACAATCCCATGAAAAGATGCAGCTGCTTTACAGAGTTGCACGACGAGACAATTTTTACCTTATCTAAAGCATGCATAGCAAATACAGGCCCATCATGAGCTTTTACTGTCTTAACCAACAAAACATCTTTCCAGATGTAAATATCGCCAGTTGCAGATCCAGAGAAAACGAGATCCTCTATCCGTCCATAGGAAATACTCATCATAGTTTCCTGTTTCCCAATATTTCCAAACACACCACGTTTTGAGGTAAAACCACCACCTGAATAGTTATGATAGACCAATAAGGATTATTATAAATGACTGTATACATTTCAATTACCTATTAATAAAAACCAATAGGGGAGGACAAAAGTTATGTTGAGGGTGGAGACAAAGAAAGAAAATTCTAGCTTTTCTTGAATTGCATACCTTAAGGAAACAATGTTATAAGTTGGTAGACAGAATACGAAGGAAACAGCCAAGTATAATTATACCATCCATTACATATTGGGTAACTTTTTGCTAGGGGGGAGGTATTATTTATTTTTTTTACAATGTTTTTGATTTCTGAGCTGCAGAGGATATGACAATAATATGATCACAACTTCAAAATGAAGAATGATTTATGGTTTGCGGTTACTGGATTTTTCCAAAGACAAAACAAAATAAATCTTGTTACAGTGCTCTTATTTTTGGGAGGGGAAAAAAATCTACACCATAGGCTGCCAAAATCTGATATCATGATTCCAAGGCACTTTAGGATCCATATAAAATGGGACAGGTAGATGCCTAGAATCCTTTCACCTAGTGCTAATTGCAGAGCCCAACTTTATTTTATTTATTTATTTGTTTGTTTGCCTGTTTGTTTATTTATATCCCAATTTTATGCTTTTTACATATAACTCAAGGTGGCAAATATATTCAGCACAATTTCTTCCTTCTGTTTTCTCCACAACAACTTTGTGAGGTGGGTTGGGCTGACAGAGAGTAATAGGCTCAAAGTCACCTAGCTATCCTTCATAGCTAAAGTGGGGCTTGAACTCACAGTCTCCTGCTTTCAAGCCTGGTGTCTTGACCACTAGACCAAATTGGTTCTCCAATTCTCCGTCTGTCTGTCTATCCATGTATTAATTTAAATTATAAATAAATGTATTAATATTATTATCAAATTTATTTGCCATCCATCTCATTTCAAAGTAATTCTGGATGGATTTACTAACCCTAACCCTAACCCTCACCCTAACTTTACCACTGGATTACCAGGATCCAGTCCTCCAATATGAATAGAACCAAGAGCTATTTAAAAAATTTCCTTCATATCCCACTAATTTTTCCATCCCCTCCTTTTTTTTGCTCTTGAGAGATTCAAGCCTTCATCATAAATCAAGACATCAGCAACACATTTAGCTGTATATCAAGTATGTACATTCTCAAACAAGATTGGTAACAAACAGAATAGTCATAGGAAAATTTTGCTGTGTCTGTAATGGGAAACTAAATTATCTGAATCAAGTTTTTGGTGAAGAAATAAGATAAATTCTACTACCTGTTTGTTGCCAAAATTTGATGTGCTTTATTCCAACAGTGACCAGTTTATCAGCATGATGAGGGTTGCACTTTACTACAAAGAGTTTATCTTTGTGACCCCTGAAAAATATTAAAAAATAAAGAATAAATGAATAGATTTTTGTACTATTGTGACAGTAACATCCTATTTTTAAAAAGAGGACGTGGCATTTTAACAGTAGTGAACATGTCTTACAGCACTATTGCTGGACAAAATAGAGGAGACATTTAGCATGTATTTTCACCTGTATATTATTTTGATACAGGAGGATTTTAAAACTCCAAATTAAAAGTTATTTTGACTAATCATGGGGGTTAAAAAGTTCAAATGGTTCTAGTACCATTAGAACTTTTCACATACAATAGAATTAATAGAGATTTCTCTTAATATGATCAATATAATACAAGTAGTCCTCGAGTTACAACCACAATTGATTCCAAAATTTATGTTGCTAAGTGAAACATTTGTTAAGTGAGTTTGCCCCATTTTACGACTTTTCTTGCCACCATTGTTAAGTGAATCATTGCATTTGTTAAGTTAGTAACAAGGTTGTTAAGTGAATCGGGATTCCCTATTGACTTTGCTTGTCAGAAGGTCACAAAATCGGATCACGTGACTCAGGACCCTGCAACCATCATAAACATGAACCAGTTGCCAAGCATCTGAATTTTGATCCTGTGACCATGGAGATGCTGCAATGGTCCTAAGTGTGAAAAACAGTCATAAGTCACTTTTTTCAGTGCAGTTGTAACTTTGAACGGTCACTAAATAAACTGTGGTAAGTTGAGGACTACCTGTAAATGACATAGTATTCCTTGTTGAATCCAGTTTATACAATAAGATTCTCCTACAAACAAATCGTTTTATTTTAATTGTAGCTTCTCACTTCCAAAATAGTTGGCTTAGTCAATAGTAAATCTCTGAAGGTATCATTCCTTAGTTAAATTTATCCAGCCTTGTTATTTTTATTTAAATAATAGAATTAGTCAATGGGAAGGTACGTGGTTTCATACTGATGTATTAGTAGAGACACAGTTCAGTAAAGGACTGCTCAATTGCAGTTCATGCTCTCATATCCAATTAATTTTAACAAAATCTTAATCTGTATGTTGAACAGGAATTAGGAAACTAATTAGGAACTGTTTCATCAAAATTCTTTTGAATAATGTATTGCTTATTTGGGAGGAGATCCAGGGGTGAAATGCTCCCAGTTTGGACCAGATCGCCCGATCCGGTAGCGATGGTGGCGTGTGGTTCAGAGAACCGGTAGCAAAAATCCCTGCCCCCCTCCCATGCCCAGCTGAGCCGCACAATCATCAGAGGCTTTTTTAAAAAAAAATTTAAAAGCATTTTTTCTACAACCTCTTCAGCCGAAAAAATGCTTTTAAAAGTAAAAAAAAAAGCCTCTGACGATCGCGCGGCTCAGCTGGGATCGTCAGAGGCTTTTAAAAGCATTTTTTTTGCAACCTCTTCGGTCGAAGAAGTTGTAGAAAAAATGTTTTTAAAAGAAAAAAAAGCCTCTGCTGATCAGGCAACTCAGCTGGGATCGTCATAGGTAACATTGTTTAAGAGAGCTAAATGTGTATCACTTTTAATCCATCAGGGAACAAATAAGAAACTATTATAAATTTAAGCAATCTCAGATTAAAGATAGCCTCCTACACAGCATATTAGAATAGAATAAAAAGAACAGAAACTGCCACAGACTTATATAAAAAAGAAAAATGCTACTTCCTAAAAAGAGAACACATCCATTAGAAAACCAACGAAATACATGACCCAGTTTTTCCCTAATGCTTTGTTCATGCATGCAATTACTAAGTAAAATTATTAATCTTCCAAAAGTGAATGAAATCCAAGAATGCCAAGGAAACATTTATTCAAGATGAGGATGAAAAAAAGATAAGCCTGGGGCACAACAGTTATTTAATAGAAAGGAAAAAAATGATTTGCAGATCCATTTATATCACAAAAACCACACGGCAAATATTTTCAGAGAATAGTCTTCCATTTTAATACACCACTGAATTCAACAAAAGAAGAAATGTAGAATAGTTTGATTTAAATGATTTTGACTCAAGAAATAGCAAAGTAATTTTTGAGTGCCACAATAATTTGGAAGCCATGTTGTAGTTATATACTATAAGAAAGGGCACAATGATTTTCATTATGTCTCAGTTTGCATTCTCCTTGTACTGTGACTTAGATTCTTTCAAATAGTCCTCCAAACAGTGGGGGCAGATTTCAATGAGATGCATAAGGGAGGGAGCCACAGTATATCACAGATCAGTTCCATAATCACACAAAGCTTTAAAGACCCTATAATTTCTGACATACTGCTATTCTGGTATTTTTCCCTTTACAATTATTGCTGAAAACCTATTAATGAATGCAGTGTCGTTAGATACTATTTATTACACAATTCGGTGCTCCATATAAAATGGACAGTAAACAATTGCAAAGTTGTTCATCATTTACATTTCTAGTACTGTATGTGCAAATTGGTGTATGCTACCTATAATACAGTCACTGTGGGACAACTGAGAGAATAGGTGGCCATTTCCAGTTGCTAGAATTTAAAGTGCTTTGTGATTCAGTTCAGTTTCCCAAAATCTAACCATTTGAGACTATTTTTAAAAAAATAATTGATACCTGGATGGACATGCCCTTCTAATGCTATAAGTTAAACACTGATTAAGAGTTTTTGATAAATTGAAGCACAAAATGGACAGTAACACTGTCCAGGAAAACTACAACCATTTGAAAAGTTGTCATAAATGTTTCTTGGCTATATGAACAAGTGCATTTTGTTTTCTTGACAACTGTAGAGGGTAAAGGGAATGGTTTTGAAGGACGAGAGGAAGAACTGCTATCAAGGCAATGTTCAAATGAAAATGACCTTAGCCAGGCCAGGAATGTTGTCCTTGTTCAGTGACCACAATTCAGATAGGCAACTCTATAATTGAGTAAAGTAATTGCTAAGTGGGAAATCATATGACTGCAATAATACTTTCCTGTTCCCCACTCCCCCATCCTTTGGAATGCTCATCTTGGAACTGAGGTAATTAGCAAGAAAGGAATTAATGTTTGTGTTTTATTTATTGGAGAGAAGGCATTACAAGAGAAATCAGGCATACATTGAAGAATACACATTGAAAGTAAGCCATAATCATGCTACATAAGCAGCGTAAGGGAGAGGGGAGTGATTTCTGTAGGCAATTTCTCCTGTGCTAAACCTATTTTTCTTTCTCATAGAATGGAGAGATTGGAGAGTGAGGCCTTACAAGAAAGTATGCAGGCACATAATGAGGGATACAGAGGACTGTTTGTGTAGCATGCTTGCAGCTGCTGGCATCAGTGCTTTGCTTTTGATGTGTGGCTTGCTTCCCTTGTGTGCCTGTTTACTTTCTTGTAATCCCTTCTTCTCCAATCTTTCTGCTCTGTAAGGGGGAAAACAAGAAAGACAATAGGTCAAGCGCAGAACAATGCATACTGACTAATAGAAATCACAAGTTCAAGGATTACTTGTAATGTAAGTAAATGCCTTTTACACAAAGATAAAGGGAGGGAGAGGTAAGCAAATTTAGACTTGCAAGATTCTGTTATTACAGCTTTATAATAAAAGTAATGCTGACCTATATAGTATTGCTTTTCTAGACTGGTCTACTTTGAAGGCTGGCATTATAAATGTAGTTTAAAAAAAGCCATGAAAATTACAGGAAAATTAGAGCGAGAACAATTTGAAAAATTAAATAAGCAGAATTCATACAGATGGGAACAGTATATTATTTTGCAATAATACATTGCAAAAATAGTTCTGTTCTTATCTTCAAAATATATGGACAGAAATTGAGTGTCTGATGCTGTTTCTTACCATTTCGTGTTCAGCTTGTAAATCTGTCAGTATGTCTAGGGCAGGGGTCCTCAAACTTTTTGAACAGGGGGCCAATTCCTCAGTCCCTCAGATTGTTGGGGGGCCAGACCGGCTGAGTGGGTGTGGCTAGGTGGTCATGTGAATGGGTGGGCGTGGCCAATTTAGCAGTCCATTTTGCCTTTGTCCTTGCTGTACTTGCTCAACCCCAGGAATCTATTTACTTAAGACCCCCTCCCCCCAAGGGAAAAAGAGTACAAACTTTCTTGCCACTTGCCTAACTTCATTACAACAGCAGCTTCAGGCTCCTTAAAATAGGCCATTAAAAAAAAGAATAAAACAAACAGTATTTCCTTCAAAATAACTCCTGATCATATGTTTCAGATGACCTGTGAGTGCCTGCCAGCAGGGGAGGTGGCCAGGGAAGAGATAGGAGACCAGCCTCCTTTTTTGAATTATTTGGGATTACAGGGCAAAGTCTTTTAAGCCTGGAAGACAATTCAGAAACTGATTTGCTTTTTGCCACACTTGTGCATGTGTATACACACACATGAATATCTACCAAAATTGTTCAGCAACCAATTTGGTGGATGTACTTTATATATGGCAAGAATCAAAGCAGTGGGTGAATTCTTCTTCAGGCATTATACTGAAGTTGCAATTGAATTAGTGTTAGCCAACTTCAGCTGATTTTGAAAAAGCTAGGAGACATGGAGACATGTCCCCCACCCACCCACTTTTAAGGGCTACTTTAAAAGCAGCCCCTCCCCTACTCAACCCACCAGCCCTAGATCATATGGCAGTGATAAGCATCCTGAAAGACTGTTTTTAAAGACTTTCAAAACGCTACTTTACAAGTTGGAAGCTGCTTTTCAAACCAGCAGCAACCCCTCCCCTACTCACCCACCGGCCCTGGATCATGTGGCTGTGACAAATACTCTGAAAGGCTGTTATAAAAGCGTTTTTAAAGCATTTTAAAGACTTTTAAAGCACTATTTTACAGGCTGGCAGCTGCTTTTCAAGCCAGCAGCAACCCCTTCCCTACTCACTCCACCCTGGATCATGTGGCTGCACTAGCAAGATCACCCCTCAGTCAGCCGGCCCCCCCCCCCACCCTTCGGCTTTACCTTCGACAGCAGCATGTGATCAGCAGTGCAGCTCAACTGGTAAAATAACTAACCAAAAGTGCAGCTGGAGTGGATGATCGCTGGAAGATAAGGCCCATAGTGAGGATTGGGGTGAGGGGCGGGGCTGAATCCCACCACTCCACGGGCTGGATACTTTGCATTGGCGGGCCGTATCCAGCCCGCAGGCCGTAGTTTGAGGATGCCTGGTCTAGGGCCATAAATTGATGATTCCTGATACAGCATATGAATGGAGGTCTCATACAAGAATCTGGGATAATTGATGTGATCATTATCTCTCTTTCTATATTGGTCAACACTATGTTTTTTTTTAAAAAAAACCTCCTGAAACAGCAACAAAGAATACTTGTATTATATAAAATATATACTATGGATGCAACATGATAGTAATCTTACCTGGTCACTGCCATCTTTTCTCCTTTTTTCCAGTCCCACAGTACAATGGTATGATTGTCATCTAATCCAATTGAAGCTAAGCATTTCCCATCAGCTGTACAAAACCAATTCATAGTTCATCATGAGATATCATGAAATGAAATGTGACAAATGTAATATTCATTGCAAATTTCTATATTATGGTGCCAGGAATAAGGAAGTTGGATGTTCTACAATAATCAAACTTTCACAATGACTTAATTTGTACTCATTTCTTCCTCCTTCTAACTATAATTATTCTAGAAAAGGACTTAGCAGTTCCCAAATTTTTCATAGTTCAAGAGCCAGTTTGAAAACATTATGGCTGCCATTGGCAGTTCTGCCCATTCATAAAATAGCTGTGATGGAAATATAACCAGTTTACACAGACACACACAAGGTTTAGGTAAGAAATCAAGTCAAGGAATAGTGCTTACAGATATGAAGTTAAGAACCCCACAGTAGTAAACTTGATATGGTGTTGTTATGTTTTGTGACAGAGGCTTAACCCAACTCAATAGAACTGAAAAGGCTAGCTATTGCTTGCTTGATGCTTCTACCTATGCTTCTTATAAGTGAAAATCAGGAAAAGAACCAATATTTTTAAACTTAAAAATGTGACCTCTGGACAGGTCAAAGCAAGCCTTGTTGCATGGTTACTAGGTAGAATTTGTCTAGGAAGCTACAGTAGCTTCAATGCACCTGAAGAAAAAGACAAGATTCTGCTTGCTATTCCAGAAAAAAAGTTTTACTTTGAATAGTTTGAAATGCTATCTTGGAAGAGGAGAGGAGGAGAGTCTTTTACAAACAAAAATTGAGTTACCATATAACTAAACAACATCATTTCCCATTCTAAAGCAGCATTCATTACATAGCAGCTCACCTGAAAAGTCAAGTGCACATATACCCCTTTGGTGCTGGCCTCTTAGCAGTGACAAACACCTGAGCATCTGTATATCCCAAATGTGAATAGCAGGATCTCTCCCAACCTAAATAAAAGCAATTATTTTAGTTGCCGTTAAATAAAAACCCAATGCAATGAGTACTTTCAGTCAAAAGAGCTTTTGTTCATATGCAGAGGTCTACAATCATTCTGAAAAAAGGCAATTCAGATCTTTTGAAATGTGCGGGGCTCTAAGAATGAAAATTAGAGTTGGAGATTTGCTGTTTAATTTCTCAACCTTAATTTCATCTAAAAAAACAGAGAAAAAATGCTTGACATCACCAATTCTACTGAAGGCACTATCCGAATTTTGGGCCATCTTTCTATAACCAAACAAAATTGAGTACATATCTGGCCAGCAATAGATTTTAAGATTCTCTGAACTGCATTACTGTATTTTATTTCAAAAATTTCCTATTTTTTCATTTATTGAAACCACAGAACTTATATTTTCCCTATTATATGGTTGAATTGTCTCACAGAGCCTGGTGGCGTGGCAGACTAAAGCACTGTAATTAACATTCAGCTGCCTGCAATTACTGCAAGTTCAAATCTCACCAGGCTCGAGGTTGACTCAGCCTTCCATCTTTTCTAAGGTAGGTAAAATGAGGACCCAGATTGTGGGGGCAATAAGCTGACTTTGTATAAATATACAAAAGTATGAAGGCTATTGCTTAACGCATTGTAAGCCGCCCTGAGTCTCTGGAGAAGGGTGGCATATAAATCAAATTTTAAAAAAAAACTATCACAAAAATATCTAAAACATTTTTAGTTCATTTTAATCAGAAAAGATACTAAATAATTTGAACATTTCTTAAACATATGTCATAGCTATCTTACCTCTGAGAAAACAAAGTTAGTCCTGGGATATAAAACAGTAAGAAAATCCTAGCGTTATAGCCTAGACTAAGAAATAATGCCAAATCACACCTGCATTCTTATTAAAAAATAAGCATAAAATCACTTGCAATTGAATGTGATTGAAAAAAGCCTTTATATATTGACTCCTAAAAATTTTATGAAACCTGTTTTGAACATGTTTCCTCATATATTATTTAACAACCTCACAATATTTAAATATTAATATGCTTATGACAATAGAAACTATAAAATCCACAGTCTATCTGGCTATGTAGAGATTCAAACTGGAAAATTTAATTTAGGCATTCTTTAGATTCAGGATGCATTCACTCCAGAAAGGAGTAGGGAAGAGGACAAATTGGTAGCTACACATTATCTACAACACAGCCCAGCCAGAAAATAAGACAATGCAATTTGTGGATACTGTTTTATATTTCTGCATTCCGTATTTTTGGCATTCATTATTCTTCAATCTTTGTTTACAACCCATTCCAAGGTTAAGTGAATTGCTTGTAAACCACTATTAATCTAGCTAATTGAACTACAGTCCACAAAATTTGGATTGTTACAAATTTGTGCCAAACATTCCATTTCCTGGATTGTTTTTCACCTACTCACCCTCTGCTTTTTGGCAGTTGAGATGCTAGGCTTCCTTTTTATGTAACTGGTATTAATATTATAATACAGTTTAATATGCCTTTGAGATGAAGAGAACATTCTATAATATTTTACTGTAGAACCCATTCATAAAGCACTGAGATATATTGTTCTTAAATAAGTAGATTTATTTTTTAATTTGAAAAAAATTGCTAGAATGAATATTGTGAGAAAATCTGTAATTTTTAACATTGATTTGCCATTGATCATGTTTCTTGCATACTCACCTGTCCAGTAGCAACATAATCTTTCATAGGATGGATAGCAAGGCTGAGAATGTCATCATCATGACCAAGATATAGTCTTTGGGTGTGCTGCTGTCTATTATATACCACAGCAACAGCAGCAATATGATAGACCACTTCTCCAGTTTGTGTGTAGAATAAATTATTTCGACAATCATAGCCTCTATAACTGAAATCAATAGGAAAAAAAATCAACAGGTGAGTAAGTTAACAAGACTCCTAATAGTCGACGGAACAAAGGATCATGTACCATGATCCCAGTATTATCATTTATACTGAGTCATATTTTGCTGAAATTAATAGGGTTTATTTCTAATTAATATTTATTTATTTATCAAGAAATTAGATGGCCAAATCACTCACAGTGACTCCAAGCAGCTTTCAGAAGTATTTCAAATACAAAACCCAATAAACCCTCATCCTCTTGGTGACAACAATTAAACAAACCACTTGATGCACTCTGTATCACCCTGGGGTTCCCAGGCCTGCTGGCAAAACCATGCCTTCAGTGCCTTTCAAAAGAGTACCTATTTTACCTTTGCAGAGATGATGCTCCATATATTAGGACCGTGATGGCGAACCTATGGCACATGTGCCCAAAGTGGCATGTGAAGCCATGTCGCCTGGCACACGTGGTCTTGCCTGTTTGTCTTCCGGGTATCTGGTGTGCATGCATGTGCGATGATCAGTTGTCCTTCGTGCGCACGGTTCTGCCAAAAACCAGTGTGCACATGTGCACCGGATAGCTGATTGTCAGGTGCGCATGCGCACCAGAACCTGGAAGTTTGGCTTTTCCGGAGCGTGATCCCTTTACGTACATGGCAGGGCCAAAAAAACAGCCTGCGCATGTGCGCTGGCTGGCTGGACATTGGGCATGCATGCATGCTAGAACCCGGAAGTTTGGCTTTTCCGGAGCATGGCCCCGACGAGCATGTGCGAACACCCGACATTTCCATGCAACCTTTTCATCACTTGGTGCCGAAAAGTTTCACCATCAGTGTATTAGGATATAAACTATTATATATTATGATATTATCTCTAAGATAGCAGAATAACATACTTGGTGTTTGAATACTGATTATATATTATATTGATTTAAATATAAACTGAATTTATTTCACTTTATATTTAAATCAATAATTCAACAAAGTTAATATGGTCTGTATTATTTGTATTAAACAGTATTAGTTATTGTATTATTTGTATTAAAATATATTAGTTATATATTTTTATGCTGTTTTTAGACTTTAGATAGTATCTAAAACTTTAGCTGACAGAGGTGATAAATAAATCCCAGAAATAAAATAAAAGAATATGAGAAAAAGAAATAGTGGTCAATGACCAAAATAACAATGACTTTGTACGGAGATTAGTACCATCCTTATGCATATGGGAAATGGGCAGATTTGGAAGGATTGTAATATTTAAAGACTATAATGGCAAAGATGTATAATAATTTTATTAAAATTGAGGAAGCAAATCTTAATGGGATGGGGAGAACCTCAAATATAGCTTAGTAAAAAAAAAGGGGGAACATTCTAAGGAAATGTAGACTATTGGGTGGCTACTGCTGGACAGTGAACAAAGAGGATTGGGAGAAAATATGCAGCTGGCTGATACCACAATAGATGAACACTGTGTTAACAGATTAACTCTGTGTTAACAGATGGCAGAGAATATGGAAAGAAAAATCAGTGTTCCTTGGTTTATAATAATCAACAATATTTTATACCAGGCTTAATTTATACATCTTTCTCTCAGCCCTGCATTCCCAAGCAGGCACAAAAATTAGAGAAGTAACTTTATCATAGAGAATTAGGAAGCCACGTTCACAATGATGTTTTGCATGTAAATTCTCCAATGTAAGAATCAGAGTGTCTCACTTTACCCATTTCAATTCTTAATTCCATGCATAGACTTTAAATTTAAAGGCTATTTTTGTTTAAGAATGGATTATCTTTTTCTGTGACTAAAGTACTGAAAGAGTTACTGTTGAAAGTGTATTATACCCATGTATAAATTGCAGCTTTAAACTGTCATCAGGGGCTCTCTCTCTCTTAAGGAAGGGCACTGAGTGGCTTTTCTCTTTACGTTGTTGTTTCAGTTGAGGTAGATCTTCTTTGTAAACCTGCAAAAAACAGAAAAGAAAAATTTTAATTATAAACTTTTAATTAAATAATTCCAGTTGCTTCTTTTTGTTTGCTTATTGTTAGCATAAAGTATTTGGTAATTTGAAAGATCTATGTCATTGTCCTGTATCATATCTTCTACTCTAATGATTGAAAAGTATTAGATTAAAATTTTCATAATTCTCATCCTGTATTGTGTTGTAGTCTAATATTTCTAAGGTAGAATTTCCCCAAATTGGGGAAGACTGCTATACTATGAAACAAAATCAGCTTATTTGAAAAAAATAATTCAATAATTTTATAATTGGAAAGTGGAATTGGCAAGCAATAACATACGGTATATCTGCAGATAACGAGCCTGTTCCTTAGAATTCTGAAGAAGGGGAACTGGATCAAGAAATACTAAGACCAACAAAAGGTTTTTAGGAAATGGACAGCTTTTGGGGAATGGCATCATTGTATACCAAAGAAGTCCTCTTCCAAGGGAGAACGCTCTGACTTCCAAAGGGTCATAAACATTTGTTAAATTTCTATTAATATTTCCAAAACCAATTTCCAAAAGCAATTGATGCCTGAATCTATTTAATGAAACTTGTAATCAAAATGTTTAACTAAACAGAAAAAAAAAATAAAAATAAGTTTGAAGTTGTTGTTATGTATTCCAAGCACTTAGATATAAAAGAAGAAATTGGGTTTTTTTTTAATTTTATGTGAAACATTAAAATACAAACTCCAAAAAAGGAACAAAATGCAAAAACAAAAAAAGCTAGACAAAATTCCATACAAAAAGTGCATGAAAATAAAAAACAAAACAGATACATAAATTGTCCCCCCTAGTGGAATACTGATACAAAGATAATAACTTCTGCCCCGTTGTGAAGCAGGCACACAATTTATGAATTTCTACTATCCTGTTTACCCAACCCATCTAGCCAGACATCTATCTACTGTATGGAATAGTAGATAGTTAACATGTAAAAAAAAGTTACTTATTTAGCTAAACTCCAGAAATTTTTATGGAGGTTCTCTGAATTATCAGGAAACATTCTGGGGAGGAAAGAAGTTGGAAGAAGAATATGGAAGAAAAATATTTCTTCTGAAATAGAAAGTAATTTTATATTTTTTGCTCTAAATCATGATATCTACAGCCCAACTCAGCAGCTAAAGTATATTGGGTGTGGTGGTAGCCAGGGACTGAATTGGCTTATTTTAAAATTAATCAGTAGGGATAAACCAGTGGTAGGATTCAAGTAATTTAACAACCGGTTCTCTGCCCTAATGATTTCTTCCAACAACCAGTTTTCCAAACTGCTCAGAAAGTTAACAATCGGTTCTCCCGAAGTGGTCCGAACTGGCTGAATCCCACCACTGGGATAAACAGTATATATTTTCTTATATCCTTTTACATAAAATATGTAGCAAGGGATGTTCAAACAATATAGAATAGAATAGAATAGAATAGAATAGAATAGAATAGAATAGAATAGAATAGAATAGAATAGAATAGAATAGAATAGAATAGAATAGAAT